>JASVEL010013506.1:0-310159 GCA_032618575.1 Nicotiana noctiflora | reverse complement strand
GCCTGCAAGGCTACCTCGTAGTCTCGGTAGTCGAAAAATCCACAAGTCTCTACTCGCCGCCGCTGCTGTCCGTAACATGTATCTGGCGCAAGAAGAGCGCAGAGTGTAGTATCGCGCACAACCGACCCCATGTGTCCGGTAAGTGCCCGGCCTATCCCAGACGAACTAGTGACAAGCGCTAAGCGCCGCTCACCCACATAAACCTCGTACAAGTTGTACATATATATATATATATATATATATATATATATATATATATATATATATAAGGAAATACTCTGCTCTGAAATAATAGTCAATAACTCGTGATATCCAGAATAATATAATCCACCGAATAAATCTTACTTTCATGTCTCAATTCCTCTCTCATTTCATATCTCGTGGTAGGCGTACCACCCGCTCCCAACTATCACAGTAATTATATCTTGTGGTGGGCGTACCACCCGCTCCCAAATATATCAATAGGCTACCGGCAACTATGGCCAATGCCAAGATTTAAATCACTTCGTGGTCGGCGTGCCACACGATCCCATTTCTTATTATATAAGTGGCCGGCGCGCCACACGATCCCAATTCATAAATATATAAGTGGTCGGCGCGCCACACGATCCCAATTCATAAATATATATATTATTAACGGCATTTAGCCAATAATCTCTATATCAACAATATTTATAATTACCGGTTTTAAACCAATAATTGATAATAATTTCAACAATTTATCTTCATTACCGGTATAACACCAATAACTCTTAATCAACAATTTATTCATAACTAAATTCCTATTCCTTCAAACTAGAATAGAACAAACACTTACCTCGAAAGTTTACGAACGATTCAATCCGTAGCAATGCCTTTTCCTTTTGAATTTGACTCCAATCCAATCGTATCTATACACAATTGATTTAATATCATCAATTCTACTTAACAAACTAGTTCGTATTGCTAAATATGGTTTTTACAACATTCTGCCCGGAATAGTAAAAATCGACCCCGGCCCACATAATCGAAACTCAAGTTTCGAACCCAAATAAGTTCACCCAATCCTCCATGAGTTCAAATATACAATTTGTTCTTAAGTTCGACTCCAAAACGAGGTCTAGATCGCAAATTCTTTGAAAGCCCTAACTATACCCATTTCTCCAATTTTTCAACCAATTTACACCTAATTAGGCTTAGGAATTCAAATAATATTGATGGAAAATGAAGAAAACGAGTTAAGAATCACTTACCCAAGAAGTTTGATGAAGAATCGCTCAAAAATCGTCCACGGAGATGTGGAGAAGAGAGTTGAACAGAAATGGGATTTTTATCCCGTTTCTGTTCTGTTTTGGGATTAAATTCACTGGGCAGCGACGCGATCGCGTGAACTGGGTCGCGATCGCGGAAGGCAAATATTCAACACTACGCGATCGCGTGGACAATGCTGCGATCGCGTAGAAGAGTTTCACTGGGGTGGCTTATTTGTACTACGCGATCGCGTGAACAGGGTCGCGATCGCGTTGAAGGAAAACGGAAAGCTACGCGATCGCGTGAAGACGGCTGCGATCGCGTTGAAGAAAGACGTAAAACTTCGCGATCGCGTGAAGACAGCCGCGATCGCGTTGAGTAACGTGACAAGGCAGTGCGATCGCGTGGACAAGTCCGCGATCGCGTAGGGTAAAATGTCTGTGCAGAAACAGCAGAATTTCTGCTGTGTTTTCAAATCCAAAAACACCCCGAACCACCTTCGAAACACTCCGAGCCCTCGGGGCTCCAAACCAAATATGCACACTAACTCAAAAACATCATACGAACTTGCTCGCGCGATCAAATCGCTAAAATAACATCACAATCAATGAATTGAGCCTTAAAACTCAAGAATTCTTTGAAATTTCATAATTTCCAAAATTTTCAATTTAAGGCCGAAACACGTCAAACGACGTCCGTTTTCAACCAAACTTTACAGAAAGCGCTTAACCAATATATATGACCTGTACCGGGCGTCGGAACCAAAATACGAGCCCGATACCAGTACTTTTTAATCAAAATTCAGTTTCATTTTCCTTAAACATTTTCAGAAAATAATTTAACAGAAAAATTCTTTTACCGGGGTTCTAGACCTCGGATTTCAATTCCGGGCATACGCCCAAGTTCCATATTTTTCTACGGATTTTCTGAGACCGTCAAATCACGGATCCGGGTCCGTTTATCAAAAATGTTGACCAAAGTCAACCATATCAATATTAATATCAAAATTCTTCAACTTTTTCACATATTTCACATATTTCAACATAAATATTTTCCAACTTTGTGCCTGGACTGTGCACGCAAATCGAGACAACTATAAATGAGGTTTTCAAGACCTCAGAAGCTCGAAATGATTAATAAAATAAGTGATGACCCTTTGGGTCGTCACAATCTCCACCTCTAAAACAACCGTTCGTCCTCGAACGGACAAAAGAAAGAAGCACCTGAGTCAGGAAACAAGTGTGGGTAGCGGCTCCGCATATCAGACTCGGACTCCCAGGTCGATGCCTCAGGAGGCTGACCTCTCCACTGAACACGCACAGAAGGATAACTCTTCGACCTCAACTATCGAACCTGCCGGTCTAGAATGGCTATCGGCTCCTCCTCGTAAGATAGATCATTGTCCAATTGGACAGTGCTGAAGTCCAACACATGTGTGGGATCGCCGTGGTATCTCCGAAGCATAGATACATGAAAAACTGGATGCACGGCTGATAAGCTAGGCGGCAAAGCTAATCTGTAAGCCACCCCTCCCACTCGGTCTAGAATCTCAAATGGACCAATATACCTAGGGCTGAGCTTGCCCTTCTTCCCGAACCTCATCACGCCCTTCATAGGCGACACTCGGAGCAATACTCGTTCGCCAACCATGAAATCTGCATCTCGAACCTTACGATCCGCATAAGTCTTCTGTCTGGACTGAGCTGAACGCAATCTCTCCTGAATAGTCTTGACCTTATCCAAGGCCTCCCGAACTAAGTCTGTACCTAACAATCGAGCCTCTCCCCGTTCAAACCATCCAACCGGTGATCGACATCGCCTACCATACAACGCCTCATACGGAGCCATCCGGATGCTAGATTGGTAACCGTTATTGTAGGCGAACTCTGGCTAATGGCAGAAACCGGTCCCACGAGCCTCCGAAATCAATAACACGAGCTCGAAGCACGTCCTCTAGAATCCGAATAGTCCTCTCTGACCGGCCATCCGTCCGGGGATGAAATGCCGTACTCAATCGAACCTCGGGTGCATAACTCCCCGCCGGACCGCTCTCCGTAACCGCGAGGTAAACCGCGTACCTCGATCGGAGATAATAGATACCGGCACCCCACGGAGACGAACAATCCCCCTAATGTAAACCTCCGCTAACCTCTCCGACGAGTAGGAGACAGACATTGGAATAAAGTGTGCCGACTTGGTCACCCTATCAACAATGACCCAAATAGCATCAAATTTCCTCCGAGTCAAAGGAAGTCCAGTAACGAAGTCCATAGTGATCCGCTCCCATTTCCACTCGGGAATTTCAATCCTCCGGAATACACCACCAGGTCTCTGGTGCTCATATTTCACCTGCTGACAATTTAGACACCGAGCGACATACGCAACGATATCTTTCTTCATTCTGCGCCACCAATAGTGTTGCCGTAAGTCCTGGTACATCTTCGCGGCGCCTGGGTGAATAGAATACCGCGAACTGTGGGCCTCTGCTAAGATCAACTCTCGAATCCCTTCGACATTGGGCACACAAACTCGACCCTGCAATTTTAATACCCCATCATCATCTAGATTTACCCGTGTGGCACCTCCCCGCTGTACTGTATCTCTCAACTCACGCAAATGAGGATCATCAAATTGCCTCTCACGGATACGCTCAAATAAGGAAGAACGAGCGACCGTGTAGGCTAACACCCTGCTAGGCTCAGAAATGTCTAATCTCACGAACCGGTTAGCTAAGGCCGGGACATCTATAGCTAATGGTCTCTGACTGACCGGAATATATGCAAGACTACCCATGCTGGCAGACTTTCTACTCAATGCATCGGCCACCACATTGGCCTTACCCGGGTGATATAAAATAGTAACATCATAGTCTTTTAGCAACTCTAGCCACCTTCTCTGCCTCATATTCAACTCTTTCTGCTTAAACAAGTACTGAAGACTCTTATGATCGGTGTATACTTCACATGCTACACCATACAAATAATGCCTCCAGATCTTCAATGCGTGAATAATCGCCGCCAATTCTAGATCATGCACTGGATAGTTCTTCTCATGAATCTTCAACTGCCTCGAAGCATAGGCAATAACCTTGCCATCCCGCATTAACACTGCACCAAGCCCAATACGGGAAGCATCACAATAAACAGTATAAGGTCCCGTACCTGTGGGTAAAACCAATACCGGTGCTGTGGTCAAGGTTGTCTCGAGCTTTTGAAAGCTCGCCTCACATTCATCGGACCATTCAAATTGAACACCCTTCTGGGTCAATCTGGTCAGTGGGGTTGCAATAGACGAAAATCCTTCTACGAATCGGCGATAATAGCCCGCTAACCCCAAAAAACTCCGAATATCTGTGGCTGATGTCGGTCTAGGCCAGCTCTTGACTGCCTCAATTTTCTTCGGATCAACCTGAATACCTGCTGCCGTCACAATATGACCCAGGAATGCAACTGAACTTAGCCAAAATTCACACTTTGAAAATTTTGCATATAGCCGGCTATCTCTCAGAGTCTGTAAGGCCACTCTGAGATGTTGCGCATGCTCCTCCTGACTGCGGAAATATATTAATATGTCATCAATGAAGACTATTACAAACAAGTCTAAATAAGGCCGAACACCCGATTCATTAATTCCATAAAAGCTGCTGGAGCATTTGTCAACCCAAAAGACATGACCAGAAATTCATAATGTCCATGCCGAGTGCGGAACGCTGTCTTAGGGACATCAGATGCCCTAATCTTCAGCTGATGATAGCCACATCTCAAATCTATCTTTGAAAATACCTTGGCACCCTGAAGCTGGTCAAATAAATCATCAATTCGCGGAAGTGGATATTTATTTTTGATAGTCACCTTGTTTAACCGTCGATAGTCAATGCACATTCTCATCGAACCATCTTTCTTCTTTACAAATAATACAGGTGCACCCCACGGCGAAACACTGGGTCTAATGAAACCCTTTTCAAGTAAATCCCGCAACTGTTCCTTCAATTCTTTTAACTCTGGCGGAGCCATACGGTATGGGGGAATGGAAATGGGCTGAGTGCCTGGAGCCAAATCAATGCAAAAATCAATGTCCCTATCGGGCGGCATACCTGGCAAGTCTGAAGGAAATACTCAGGAAATTCGCGAACCACAGGCACAGAGTCAATAGAAGGAACCTCAGCACTAGAATCACGGACATAGGCCAAATAAGCCAAGCATCCCTTTCCAACCATACGCCGAGCTTTAACATAAGAAATAACATTACGGCTAGTATGACCTGAAATTCCTTTCCACGCTATACGAGGCGAATTCGGCAGGGCTAAAGTCACAGTCTTGGCATGTCAATCTAAAATAGCATGATACGGAGATAGCCAGTCCATGTCTAGTATAATATCAAAGTCCACCATATTTAGGAGTAATAAATCAGCACGAGTCTCGAGACCCTCAATTACTATAATACATGACAGATGAACTCGATCAACCACAATAGAATCGCCTACTGGTGTAGACACATGAACAGGAACACCTAGTGGATCACTAGGTTGAATCAAGTACGATGCAAAATAGGAGGACACGTACGAATATGTAGACCCAGGGTCAAATAATGCTGATGCCTTTCTATCACAAACCAAAATAATACTCGTAATGACTGCATCTAACACTCAGCCTCTAGTCTGGCAGGAAGTGCATAACATCGGGGATGTGCCCCACCACCCTGAGCAGTATCTCTAGGACGATCAGCTGCTGGCTGGTCTCTACCTCTATCGGTCTGAGCTCCACCTCTATGACCTCTACCTCCACCTCTATGTCCTCTACCTCCGCCTCTAGCCGGCTGGGCAGGCTGTGAGGGAACTGGGGCCTGAATCATGGCACGAGAACCCTGCTGGTGAGATCTGTCAGAAGCTCGAGGGCAATACCTTGCAATGTGCCTAAGATCACCGCACGTAAAACAAGCCCTCGGCTGCTGAAAATAGCGAAGTGGTGGTGCACTGATAGGCTGCTGATCAGAGTAGCGTGGCTGAGAATTACGATCACCTGAAGCATCATGAGAAACCTGAAGAGCTGACCGATAAGGCCTAGGAGGATGGCCTCTATCATAAAAATCTCTATCTCCAGACGAGGTACCACTGAATCTACCCGAATTACGAGATCTCTTATCCGATCCATGTCTCGCTCCCTGTGACAGAGCCATCTCGATCCGGCGGGCTGCATTAGCCGCCTCCTGAAAAGTGATTTCAGTTCCTGCCCCCATAGCCATCTGTAGCCGAATTGGATGATTCAAGCCATCAATAAACCTCCTCACCCTCTCCCGATCTTTTGGAAGTATGATAATAGCATGACGAGCCAGGTCCACGAACCTAGTCTCGTACTGTGTGACATACATAGAACCCCGATGAAGACGCTCAAATTGCCTGCGTAGAGCCTCCCGCTGAGTTGCTGGAAGGAACTTTTTGAAGAACAGTTCTGCAAATTGCCCCCAAGTCAAAGATGACGATCCCGCTGGCCTGGTTAGACAATAATCTCTCCACCAAGTCTTGGCGGAACCGGATAACCGAAAAGTAGCAAAATCCACACCATTAGTCTCCACAATACCCATAGTACGGAGAACTTCGTGGCAGCTGTATAGGAAATCCTGTGGATCCTCTGAAGAAGTGCCACTGAACGTGGTAGTGAACAGCTTGGTAAACCTGTCCAATCTCCACAACGCATCAACAGACATGGCTGCACCATTATTAGACGGAGTCGTAATAATAGGTCGAGCTGCCTCAACTGGCTGAATCACAGGATCCTGAGCCTGGGGAATTACTGGCTCCGGAGTGCGCGTAGCAGGAGTCTGATTACCTCCTCCAACCTGAGAAGTGGCTGGTGCTACCGGTAATAAACCTGCTCTGGTGATATGATCCATAAAACCTGCTATACGGACCAAAGCATCCTGTAGATCCGGTGAAAACACAGCTCCTCCTGGGACCTGAGCTGGGCCTACTGGAGCTGCTGGGGCCGGAACTTCCTCCTCGATATGAACCTGAGGTTCTGCCACTCGTGTTGCTGCTCGGGGCTGAGCTCTGCCCCTACCTTGTCCTCTAGGACGATCTCGACCTCGGCTTCTACCCCTAGCAGGAGCTGCCGCTGCTGGGACCTCGGGCTGCTGGTCAGTAGATGAGGATGCACGTGTCCTTACCATCTGCGGAAGAACCGAGTAGAAGTTCAATTAACATTTAAAAGATCAAGTCGCACGACGGAAAAGAATAAAGGGAATATTTTCCTAACTCCGTAGCCTCTGGAGGATAAATACAGACGTCTCCGTACCGATCCTTCAGACTCTACTAAGGTTGTTCGTGAGTTGTGAGACCTATGCAACCTAGTGCTCTGATACCAACTTGTCACGACCCGAATTATCCACCATCGGGGTCATGATGGCGCCTACTAAATGGAAGCTAGGCAAAGCCAAATATTAGTTACACCTCCATTAATTACCAATTTCTTATTAAGACTTATTATTAAAAACATATAAATTACAGCGGAATAATCAAAATTAGCGGAAGACTTAGTCAAATATGATAAAGAAAACCCAAACATGATACACTACCCAAGACCGGTGTCACAATACTCACGAACTTCTAAGAATAATACACATAATTGTCTGAAAGAAAATACAAGTTGTTTATCTCGATTACATGAGATAACAGAATGAAAAGCATAGATAGAAGAGACTTTCATGTCTCAATTCCTCTCTCATTTCATATCTCGTGGTAGGCGTACCACCCGCTCCCAACTATCACAGTAATTATATCTTGTGGTAGGCGTACCACCCGCTCCCAAATATCATAGTAATTATATCTTGTGGTAGGCGTACCACCCGCTCCCAAATATATCAATAGGCTACCGGCAACTATGGCCCGCTCCCAAATATATCAATAGGCTACCGGCAACTATGGCCAATGCCAAGATTTAAATCACTTCGTGGTCGGCGTGCCACACGATCCCATTTCTTATTATATAAGTGGTCGGCGCGCCACACGATCCCAATTCATAAATATATAAGTGGTCGGCGCGCCACACGATCCCAATTCATAAATATATATATATATATATATTACCGGCATTTAGCCAATAATCTCTACATCAACAATATTTATAATTACCGGTTTTAAACCAATAATTGATAATAATTTCAACAATTTATCTCCATTACCGTATAACACCAATAACTCTTAATCAACAATTTATTCATAACTAAATTTCTATTCCTTCAAACTAGGATAGAACAAACACTTACCTCGAAAGTTTACGAACGATTCAATCCGTAGCAATGCCTTTTCCTTTTGAATTTGACTCCAATCCAATCGTATCTATACACAATTGATTTAATATCATCAATTCTACTTAACAAACTAGTTCATATTGCTAAATATGGTTTTTACAACATTCTGCCCGGAATAGTAAAAATTGACCCCGGGCCCACATAATCGAAACTCAAATTTCGAACCCAAATAAGTTCACTCAATCCTCCATGAGTTCAAATATACAATTTGTTCTTAAGTTCGACTCCAAAACGAGGTCTAGATCGCAAATTCTTTGAAAGCCCTAACTATACCCATTTCTCCAATTTTTCAACCAATCTACACCTAATTAGGCTTAGGAATTCAAATAATATTGATGGAAAATGAAGAAAACGAGTTAAGAATCACTTACCCAAGAAGTTTGATGAAGAATCACTCAAAAATCATCCAAGGAGCTCTGTGGAGAAGAGAGTTGAACAGAAATGGGATTTTTATCCCGTTTCTGTTCTGTTTTGGGATTAAATTCACTGGGCAGCGATTTTGTTCTACGCGATCGCGTGAACTGGGTCGCGATCGCGGAAGGCAAATATTCAACACTACGCGATCGCGTGGACAATGCTGCGATCGCGTAGAAGAGTTTCGCTGGGGTGGCTTATTTGTACTACGCGATCGCGTGAACAGGGTCGCGATCGCGTTGAAAGAGAACGGAAGGCAACGCGATCGCGTGCAGACGGCTGCGATCGCGTTGAAGAAGGACAGAAAACTTCGCGATCGCGTGCAGACAGCTGCGATCGCGTTGAGTAATTTGACAAGGCGGTGCGATCGCGTGTACAAGGCCGCGATCGCGTAGAGTAAAATGTCTGTGTAAAAATTGCAGAAAATCTGCCAGTTTCCTAAGTCCAAAAACACCTCGAACCACCGCCGAAACACTCCCGAGCCCTCGGGCTCCAAACCAAATATGCACACTAACTCAAAAACATCATACGAACTTGCTCGCGCGATCAAATCGCTAAAATAACATCACATTCAATGAATTGAGCCTTAAAACACAAGAATTCTTTGAAATTTCATAATTTCCAAAATTTTCAATTTAAGGCCGAAACACGTCAAACGACATCCGTTTTCAACCAAACTTTACAGGAAGCTCTTAACCAATATATATGACCTGTACCGGGCGTCGGAACCAAAATACGAGCCCGATACCAGTACTTTTTAATCAAAATTCAGTTTCGTTTTCCTTAAACATTTTCAGAAAAAAATTTAACAGAAAAATTCTTTTACCGGGGTTCTAGACTTCGGATTTCAATTCCGGGCATACGCCCAAGTTCCATATTTTTCTACGGATTTTCTGAGACCGTCAAATCACGGATCCGGGTCCGTTTACCAAAAATGTTGACCAAAGTCAACCATATCAATATTAATATCAAAATTCTTCAACTTTTTCACATATTTCACATATTTCAACATAAATATTTTCCAACTTTGTGCCCGGACTGTGCACGCAAATCGAGGCAACTATAAATGAGGTTTTCAAGACCTCAAAATTTCATAATCATTAAATACCTTATAACAGAAACTTAGGACATAGTTCCCAATTAATTCCCAATAATTCCGATAAAAAAGAGGATGTAGTCCATCTGGACGAGGAGCTTTCATAGGTTTAAAAGATTTAATAGCATTAAGGACTTCTTCTTTTTTTCTAAATGTTTTATTAAGAAGTCTTGATCAGATTTACTTAATATTTGGGAAGGTAATAAGTTTGTACTAGAAATTGAATGAGTATGCTGTGTTGTAAAAAGCTATAGATAATAAGAGGAGATATGTGTTAGAATATGTTGTGGTCTAGTTATCCAGTTTCCTCCTTGATCTTGTAGAGAGACAATTCTATTTTGTCTTCTACGATTAAGTGTGCTGGGATGGAAAAATTTTGTATTTAGCATCTCCATTATTAGCTAGTCAATACGTGATTTTAGTTTCGAGAAATCTTTTTCTAGTCTAAGAACTTGATTAAATTCCACCTTAAGGTCTCTTTCCAATTTTTGTAGGAAATAATTAGTGGGATAATGAATGGAAGCTTGTATTCCATTCAATCTACCAAGTAAATTTCTTTATTTGTTAAAATTATTACCAAAAATGTTAGAATTCCATTGCTTAACAAAAATTGTAAATTTATCGATAGCAGATATCAAAGATGTTTTTATCTAGCCATGCATGCTTAACAACATCCACAAAATTAGGGTGACTAGTCCAGATAGTTTCAAATTGGAATATTTTTTTTTCAGGTAAAATACAGTAATGTAAATCTAATTTAATAGGACAATGATCCGAATGAGTACGAGGTAGATATGTAACAATGGCATCCGAACTGATTAATCCATTCATAATTTGCTACTATCCGATCAATTCGGTCAAGTATAGTATGTCTTATGTCCCTTCCATTAGTCCAAGTGTAATGACTCCCGTTAAAACCTAAGTCATTCATATTACAATTTTAGGACCTCTTACATAGTTCAAATAGGATAATATTCAATAATAGCTTATTTCAAAGCTCTAAATATTAGAAAAATATTTAAATTACGATTTTGTTTAATATATAATTTATTTTTAAATGGTAAAAAAGACGAACGTCATTTCATTAAGGAATTTCGTGATTTAGTTTGCTCATGATCTCTTACCATTATATTCTTTCAATTTTTTTCCAGAGAAATTCTTTTCATTTTTAATATTTATGTTTCTTTCCTTACTATCCACTTGACTATTTACATTCGAAAAAAGTAAAATTAAAATTAAAAAAATAAGCAGGGGTAAGTTTACTTTCAAAACAAACTTTTTTTGTCATAACCAAACGGACTTTGGTTACTTTGTCATTTTCTTTTGCATTATCGAAGAGAGAGAATTTTTTATTTTGCACTATATATTGTTACTACACTGGTGAAACTATTAAAATACGTATGTTATTTTCAATCACCAAGTTATGAACAAAGACATTGAAGTCAAGATGACAACGTAACCATCATTAGTGAAGACGGAAAGCAATCTACTTTCGTGTACGTCTCTTATATTTTTTAGTAAAAATAGTATTATTTCTGATTCGAGAGACAGAGTCATATCTTTAGTGAGATTATATTTTTTATTCGGCTAGTTTATTTAATTTGAGTTAGTTCATAAACAACATTTGTTTTGAAATTAACAAAGAACTGATGAACATATCTTTAAAAATCCATTGTCTTAATCCACTTGGCTATGTCCGCTCATGGCCTACTTATGTTCCATTTTTCTTGTTATTGAAACAAGAAATTAAAATATTAACGGTAATCTCGTATACAATGAAAATCGGGGCTACCCAATTTCATTCCTTGGTCGAGATGAGAATGTCACATCAAAGAGATAGGAAGCCGAGTCCAGGTCGAGATTCGATCTCAATTGCGGACATAAAAAGGTAGACTTCGAGTGACACCATCATGGTTTGATAACAGAAACGGCAAGATATACGCGACAGGTCGAGAATTGTGGCATGAATACCAGAACAGACCGATCTACAATGGTTAACTCAATGTTAATATGATTTCCTACTATAATAGAAGTGTACCTTATTTATGACTCGTCTATTATATAAAGAGAGAGCCGTTTCATTTGTAAGGGCATATTTTGACATAACAAATTCTATATTTCTGTCTTCTATTCTCTCACAGATGGTGAGGACACATGCTACTCGGGATGACCAGGCACTCGCGCCCCTACTGCAGCCGTCAGAGGTCGGGGTTGGTGTAGAGGTCGAGAACGCACATGTGGTGCAGCGAGAGCACCTACGTGAGCTACCGACGAGGCACCACCTGCAGATCCAACGGGGCGAGGCACGTGGTGTAGCTAGAGCACCTACTACTGCTAATAACATTATTTCTACATATTTTATACCGATTCTTACCTGAGCTTTGTGCATCAATTGCCATATATTAGTCCCAAAATACTTACAGATTGCACTTGATTGCAGGTTTGAGCGACAAGATAATAAATATCAAATATCGGCTCAAAAAGGAGTAAAATCTGCCAAGTGTCAATAGACAACTGAAGTGGGGAACAAGATGACCTGCGCGGACCGCATTGATTTGGTGTGCGGCCACGCAGGAGAGTTCAGAGATTGGGTTAGTTCAAGTTCACCCTGCGCGGCTCGCACTGCTTTGTCACGCGGCCACGCAGGAAAATTCAGAGAGCAGGCAAATGTAATGTCAAGCCATGCAGTCCGCGTTCCTTTCCACACGGTCCGCACTTATGAAGGTTCTGACACCCAACCATTCAAGAAAAAAGCCCACGCGACCGCATACAAAAGTAGTGCGGTCCATGTGGGTAAAGTTCCGAGAGTGATTATTTTGATGAAGCTTTGCTATGCGGCCGCATACCATTTCTATACGGTCCCCATGCCTTAGCCAACGCGTCCGCGTGACATACTTGTGCGGTCCGCATCCCCTAGTTCCAGAAGCAAAATTGGAAGACCAAGTGCCCTCGGCAGCCGCAAAGTATTTCTGCGCAGTCCGCGCCAGTCCTGCAGGGGCATTTTTGTTCCGTTATTCTAGCCTAGTATAAATAGATTATTTTATCAATTTTAGGTTATGTTTTTGGTAATACAGAGCAGTTGCACTCGTGAGAATAGTTTTTAAGCCTATTTTGGACAATTTACTCTTCTTTGAACGTGGATTATTTTAGTTTACCAATATAGTTAATTAATATGTTTGTTCTATCTATTATTTTTTTAATTTATGCTTTTTCCATATCTAGCTAAACTCGTTAGCTAGGGTTGTGGCTCAACCCTAGTGTGGGTAATTAATGGGTGTGATTGTTTAGTGCTTGAGTGATGTTGGTTATTTTCTATTTGGGTTAATTTTATAGTTTAATTTGGATTTAGTGATTGCAAACACTAAGTCTAGCTTAGTGGGTCTTGACACTACTTGAGAAAGAGTGTCTATGACTTCTAAATTAATCCAACACGGAATTGGGGTGGACCCATGAGAATGGTTGTCCTAATTAACGAGTTAAACCTCGAGAGAGTAATTATCCAACTTGAACCCTAAGTTGCTTGGGCATATTGGCCTATCCAATTAATCTCGAGAGAGTTAATTGGGCAAAATCACTCTCTCTACCGAGAGGTGTGAGAGTGAGTGCAATCATGCAACAGTTATAGCAAAAGTCCCATAATCATCATTCTTGCATAAGGAATCTTTACCCGTTAGTTGACCACCTAGGTAAATGCCATGGCCCTAGTGTTTTTCTCTATATTGCATACAACCTATACTCTATATTTTAGCATAATATAGTTCTATCTAATAGTTGTTAAAAGTGTAGTTGATAAACATAAAAACCCAATAATAATAGAAGTAAATTTAGAAGCCAAAACGTATTTCTAGACTTTACAAATACTCAACTCCCTTTTTAGCTCCCTGTGGATATTGACCCCGATGCCGTTATTGGGTAAAAGTAATTAGTGCCCACTCTTCCTAAGGTTGAGTCTGCACCGATCACTTTTTGGCGTTGTTGCCGAGGAGCTTACGGTATTGACTATTTGTGTAGCTAGTTTTGTGTTTTGCTTCTCTCTCCTTCTTTTACTAACGTTAATTATGTCAAACCAACATGTACACATGGCTCTAAACGAGAATGTCCCTCTTGACAACATGGTCGCGGGGGAGGAGGTTGATGATTTTGAACAAGAGGAACTCTAGGTACCACATGTACCACAGAGAGGTAGACATGCTAATGCAAATCCTAATGATCAAATTCCAGACCCTCCTCCGCCTCCACCAAGAGTGGCTCCAAGGGTCCTTACGAACCAAGGTTATGCAAGTCCCATAGTTCCTCCCCGAATCCGGGTGGAGAATTTTCAAATCACCAATATTATGTTGACACTTCTCGAACAAAGAGGGTATTTTATGGGCACCTTCGATCAAAATGCATACAAGCACTTGAAGGGATTCGTAGATACTTTTTGGGGGAGTAAACAAACCAATGTGTCCGAAGTTGCTTTGAGATTGAGGCTTTTCCAGTTCTCTCTTTTGGGTAAATCACTTGATTGGTTGGAGAGGTTACCGATTCATTCAATCACTACATGGGATGAATTGGCGGACAAGTTCATTGCCACATTCTTTTCTCAAAGTCACATGGCGGCGCTACGTGATGAGATTTGGCTTTCAAACAAGAACCAACGGAGCATTTGCATGAAATATGGGAGAGATTTAGAACTATGGTCAATGAGTGTCCAAATAATGATATGAATGATGTGATGATTCAACAAACGTTCTACAGAGGCATAAACACAACAAACCAATGTATTGTGAACCAATTGGCTGGTGGAAATTTTATGAAGCTCCCATACGATGAAGCGTGTGAAGTGTTAGATGAAATGGCCAATACTTCTTTGGCATGGCAAAGTAAGGCAAACGTTCCTCAAGGTGATCCCAATGTCATACATTTGCATAAAGAGTTGCATGACCATGGCCAAGCCATTGCCGAACTTACAATAACAATGAACCAATTGGCGAAGGCGCAATTGCAACAAGTTAAAAACTCGTGCCAAGTCAATACTATGGAAGGAGTAAATATGATGAAAAGAAGGCAAAGAGGGCAACAACAACAACAAGGAAATTGTGACAACTATGATGATGGTAGTGGTTATTCACATGAGTGCTATGATGAGCAACGTGACGACTGTCAATATGTTAACAACTACCAAGGAAATAGAGGAAACCAAGGCAACCAACAATGGCGATCTCAAGGGAATTAAAATAATCAACAAGGAAGTGGAAATTGGTATAACAATAATCAACAACAAGGCGGTGGAAATTGGAATGGGAATAACCAAAACAACAATTGGGGGAATCAAGGTAACAATGGTCGAAATTGGGGTTGAAACAAGAACAACAATTGGAACAACAACAATGGTCAAGGAGGGTGGAACAACAATGGTGGTCAAGGTAATTGGGGGCAAGGCTTTCAAAGTTCCTCGATGTTTCAACAACCAAACAACCCGCCACCATATCAATCTCAAGGGTCGAGTTCTTGGGCAATGAATTTGGGAGAATTGAGGTTATGTTTGAACAAATGATGAAGAAGACTGAAGACTCGGATGTGCAATTGGCTTCAGATAACACTTCCATGCGCAACTTTGAAGTGCAACTTGGACAAATTTGACAATCTTTAAATACTCACCCAAAGGGTGCAATACCTAGTGACACAATAGTAAATCTTAAGGGTGGGCACAAAAAACATGTGATGACGATGACCATACGGAGTGGACAACGCGGTGATGTGCATGCCTCAATAGAGAATCAAGCCATGATGGAGGAAGATGAGTTGCCTAATGATGATATGCCTACGAGGGTTGATGATGTTGTGGAACCAAATGCAAGAAATAAACTGAGAATTAACATTCATGAGGTTGAGGAGAAGACTTAAGAGAACGTTAACCCATCTAGGGAACATGTAATAGATATGCCCGAGCCAAATGTGCCCAAAGCCAAGGCACCCTAGCCTAGGCCTCCTCCTCCCTACCCTCAACATTTGGCCCAACAAAAGAGTGACAACTAATTTAAGAAATTCATTGAGATGATGAAGAGTTTGACTATCAATGTGCCTTTGGTGGAGGCACCCGAGCAAATGTCAGGATATGAGAAATTCATGAAATATTTGGTTACAAAGAAAAGATCAATAGAGTGTAAGACAATCAAAATAACCCAATCAAGTGAGCGCAATTGTACACTCCATGGCTCCTAAACTTGAGGACCCTGGTGCATTCACTATCCCATGCACTATTGGAAGCGCCAACTTTGCAAACGCCCTTTGTGACTTGGGGGCATCATCAACTTAATGCCATATTCAGTGTTCAAATCTTTGGGAATTTGGCAACCTCGTTCGACTTCAATGAGGCTCTAAATGGCAGACATGTCTATGAAACGGCCTTTGGGTATAATCGACGATGTCCTAGCTCGAGTTGATAAGTTCATCTTGTCGGCCTACTTCGTGAATCTTGATTGTGAGGTAGACTTTGAAGTCCCAATTATTCTTGGAAGGCCTTTCCTTGCAACAGGGAAGGCTTTGGTTGATGTCGAGGCGGAAGAGTTAAACTTTCGAGTTGGTGATGAAAAGGTTGTGTTCTGTGTGTTCAAATCTATGAGGCAACCAAATAGTACTAAAGTTTTCTCGTTCGTTGACATTTTCATGGCAGTGATAGTGTATGGCACAAACGCAATGATCAATGTTGAAGATCCACTTGAAGTGGTGCTTTCAAACATGGAGGCTAATGATGATGCCGAGAGAATTGAATGTGTGAATGCTTTGCATGGTATGGTCTCATATTGTTATGATCCTAGGAAGTTATCACTGGACCTTTATAATCGTAAAACCAGTCCAACAAAGCCATCTATTGAGGAGCCGCCGATGTTGGAGTAGAAACCACTTTCTCCTCACCTCTGGTATGAATACTTGAGTCCTAATTTTGCTTTGCCTATTATTCTTTCATCTTGCTTAACTAGCTTGCAGGTGGACACCACTTTGGCGATTCTACAAAAGTGCAAGCGAGCGATCGGATGGACGTTAGCAGATATTCGGGGTATAAGCTCTACCTTTTACATGCATAAGATCATTTCGGAGGAAGATGTAAGGTCATTGCTTGAACACCAAAGAAGACTAAATGAAGCTATGCAAGAGTTAGTCAAGAAGGAGATTATCAAGTGGTTGGATGCCGGTGTATTCTACCTAATATTAGATAGTTCATGGACCTCCCCGGTCCAATGTATTCCAAAGAAGGGGGAGGGGTATGATGGTTGTCACAAATGCAAACAATGAATTGTTTCCAACCCGTACGGTCACGGGTTGGAGGGTGCACATGGATTATAGAAAGCTCAACAAGGTCACTAGGAAGGATCATTTCCCTCTACCATTCTTGGACCAAATGCTTGATCGTTTAGTGGGCCGGGATTATTATTGCTTCCTTGATGGCTACTCGAGGTATAACCAAATTCTTATTGCCCTAGAGGATCAGGAAAAGACAACATTACTTGTCAATATGGCACATTCGCCTTCTCAAGGATGCCTTTTGGACTTTGTAATGCTCCTGCGACCTTCCAAAGATGCATGATGGCAATCTTCATTGACATGGTGGAGGACATTCTGGAGGTCTTCATGGATTATTTTAGTGTGGTGGGGGACTCATTTGAAGAATGCCTAGTGAACTTGGACAAGGTGTTGAAAAGATGTGAGGAGACCAATCTTTTACTAAATTTGTAGAAATGTCACTTCATGGTGCAAAAGTAAATTGTCTTGGAGTGCAAAATTTCAAAGAATGGTATGAAGTTGACAAGGAAATGATAGAGGTTATCTAAAGGCTTCCTCCCCCTACTTTTGTCAAGGGGGTTAGAAGTTTCTTAGACCACACCGGATTCTACTGGCGCTTCATCAAGGATTTTTCAAAACTTGTGAACCCGTTGTGCAAACTATTGGAAAAAGATGTGAAGTTTATGTTTAATGAGAGGTGTATGGAGTCTTTTGAATTATTGAAACATAAATTGACTACCACTCCCATTATCACCGCACCCAACTAGGAATTGTCTTTTCAGTTGATGTGTGACGCGAGTGATGTAGTGGTTGGTGCGGTGCATGGCCAAAGAATTAGCAAAATATTCCATCTGGTCTACTACGCAAGCAAGACGATGAATGAGGCTCAAAAGAACTATACAGTCACCGAGAAGGAGTTGCTAGCTATTGTGTTCACCATGGAAAAGTTCCGACCATACCTTATGGGGGACAAGGTGATTATCCATACCAATGATGTCACCCTTAGGTATTTGATGACAACGAAAGACTCAAAGGTGAGATTAATAAGATAGGTATTACTCTTGCAAGAATTTGATCTAGAGATTGTGGATAGAAAGGGAAGTGAAAATCAAGTCGCGGAACACTTATCCTGGCTAGAGGAAGAAGGAAGACCGAGCAATGGTGTTGAGATCAATGATGCTTTCCTAGATGAACAACTCCTTACGGTGTCTATGCATGATATGCCATTATTTGCTGATGTGGCCAATTATCTTGTGACCGGTATAGTCCCGTATGAGCTCTCTTCTAACAAAAGGAAGAAGCTCAAGCGGGATAGTTTGGATTACTGTTGAGACGAGCCATACTTGTTCAAAATTTGCACCGATGGCATGATTCATTGTTGTGTCTCAGAAAAAGAACAATTGAGCATATTGGAAGCTTTCCACTCTTCTCCTTATGGTGGTCAACATGGGGGAGTGAGGATGACATCAAAGGTTCTAAGTTGTGGCTTCTATTGGCCGTCTTTGTTTCAAGATGCAAGCGATTTGGTGAAAAAGTGTGATGCATGTCAACGAGCTAGCGGGATTTCAAAAAGGGATGAGACTCCTCTTAACACCATTCTAGAGGTCGATATTTTTAATGTGTGGGGAATTGATTTCATGGGACCGTTTGTAAGCTCTTGTGGGAACACGTATATTCTCGTGGCGGTGGATTATGTCTCCAAGTGGGTTGAAGTCGTGGCTCTTCCCAACAATGAAGCCCGAGTGTCATGGCAATTTTTAAAAAGTACATATTCACTAGGTTTGGAACCCCTCGTGCTATCATTAGTGATGGGGAGTCCCATTTTTGCAACAACGCCTTTGATTTTTTGCTCGCTAAATATTGAGTTAACCACAAGGTGACCACCCTATACCATCCTCAAGCAAGTGACCAAGTGGAGGTTTCTAACTGGGAAATTAAGAGTATTTTATCCAAATTAGTGAATGCAAATAGGACCGATTGGTCAAAGAAGTTGGATGATGCTCTTTGGGCTTATCGGACGACGTATAAGACTCTGATTCGTATGTCCCCATATCGATTGGTGTATGGTAAGGCTTGTCATCTCTCAGTGGAACTAGAGCACAAGGTGATATGGGTTTTGAAAAGATTAAATTTGGAATGAGATGTTATGGCCAACCTCCGAGTGGAGCAATTGAATGAACTTGATGAGTTTAGATTCCATGCTTACTCCAGCTTGTCCTTGTATAAGGACAAGATAAAGTACCTCCATGATAAGTACGCTCGGGGTAAATTATTCAAGGTAGGCGACATGGTTTTATTTTTCAATTATCGACTAAGGTTATTCCCATGGAAGCTCAAATCAAATGGAGTGGTCCCTTTGAAGTGGTCTTTGTAATTCCTTTCGGTGCCCTTGATCTTAAAAACAAGAATGGTGAAGTGTTCAGGGTAAATGGGCATTGTGTCAAGCACTATTTGGGGAAGATTGATGACAACTATGTGGTTGCGCTTATTCATTTGAAGTGAGATGATGGTAACTTGCATTGTACCGCGATGTTAAATCAGGTGATTCTTGGGAGGCAACTCATGTCTTTTTCTTTCTTTTTCTTTTTCTGTTGTAGAGTAGGATATTTTAGCTGATAGTTTGTGAAGTGTTGCAGGGATAATGTTGAACTAGTGCTGGACCAAAATGCAAAATGAGCAGTCACTGAAAGTTGCCTACGCGGCCGCACATAATTTCAGTGCGGTCCGCGTAGGCTTGAGCAACTGAGTGTTAATTCTCAGAAGAATCAACGCGGTCCGCATCCCTTTTTGAGCGGTCTGCGTTTGAAAACTCAAAAATGTCATGCTCTCTGAAGTTTTCCATGCAGCCGCGTACCAAAGCAGTGCGGTCTACGTGGGAAGAATTGAAACAACATCACTCTGAGGTTTGCCACGAGGCTGCATACAAAAATAGTGTGATCCGCGTGGCTTAAGCAGCAACTTGTGAAGGAAGGAAAACCCAGCGCGGTCCGCGACCCTTTTTGTGCGGCCACGCTGGTAGGTGATCTGTGGGTCATAGGGCTTTTCTACAAATAGAGGCCTTGGGCCTCATTCTATCATTTTCGCAATATTTCCTCCTATTCTCTAAATTCCACTGTTCATCAAGCATAATTGTGCATATAGTTGAATTCTCATTAATCTATGGTAACAACTCTTATTCATTTCATTCATAGTCTAAGTTTTGTTTCTTGTACTTGCTACCTATTAGTATAGCTTCCTATTTTCTTCTCTTTCTTTTAGTTTAACTGTTAGATTAGATTCTCTGTGTTACTTTGAGCTAATAGGCATGAATTTTTGTTCATTAATTGAGTAGGGACACTTAGGAATCATATTGTGAACAAAAATTGGACTTAATGGAATTAAAATCCCGGCTCAGTTAAATTCACCCTACCTGGCCGCGCAGTATTTGTGTACGGTACATATTGAACTCTGTGTGTTTGTGTGTGATGATATATCCTCTCAGTGCGGTCCACATGCCATTTGTGTGTGGTCTGTGCTGAACCAATGCGGACGCGGTCCAAAGTAGTGTGGTCCGCGTAAGTAAGGTTCAGAGAGGTGAGTAGAACTACACGGATTGCGTACATTCTTGTGCGGTCTTCGCCCCTCAGTCTGTGTCACTGTGTCTGCATTTTGCTTTCAACTGAAATTTGTAATTCACCTTATGTGCTTCTACTAACAAAGTTAGTCATGTATTCTTACAAGCAATGGTTAAAAAATTTGGAGGTGTACAACAACAACGCGGGGGCAAGGAAAAACAACTCGAGAGAGGTGGGTCCTCCCGTGGGGGAAAAGGGAAGAGGATTGTCAAACTCACTCCCCAGGCTAGAGCGAACATAAAGAAAACCTAAAAGATAATTCGGGAAGCCGACAAGGTTGCCTCCCATTCCACACGGAGCGCATCTTTCTGTAGTGTGACTTCAGAGTCTTCCCCCACCCACATGTCTGTATCAATTCCAATCCATGACTCTCCTTCTCCTGATCATGAGGATGTTTCCACTTCCAAGAGGCCAGTGAATATAGTCTCGGACTCGTCTAATGAGTCCGGAGCAAAAAATGAAAGTGAGAACCAATACTCCACTTCTCCCATAGCTTCACTATCATGGGAGAGTGGAGGATATGCTGAAGGAGGTGAAGCACAGGTTGAAGGTTTAGAGAGGACTAGTAGAACAGAGGTATGTGGAAATAGGTTTGGTAGTCAGGTCGCCTTCCACAAATTCCGAGAGTGGTAGCCCAAAAGGAAACTGATTCTAGAGAGGGAGTTCATAGATGCTGATCTTCTCCCTCTCAACCCTCTTGTGCAAGAACAATTCCACACTAAAGAGGGTTGGGGATTCTTCAAAGAGCGAGTTGGATTAGGAAATGAGCATATGGTGAAGGAGTTCTACTGTAATGTTCACCATATAGTTCGGGACTCAAAAGCAACAAAAGTGAGGGACAATAGAGTTGTTTTTTATGGGACATCGCTGAATGACTTCTTGGGGTTTCAGGAAGAGGACGAATCTCAGTATCTTGAAAACCTGGCACTATAATAAGAAGATCGTCCTTGGTTGGCCGAGCACTTACCAGTTCTGGGTACAGTCCCTGTTTGGTTAACAGCACAGGAAAAGATCCATAGGAACACACTAAGTTTTTAAGCTAAAGGTTGGTTGACTTTCGTATGTAGTCGACTTGACCCGTCCACACATGATCACACAGTTCCTCTTCCTCGTGCTATTTTGGTAGCCTCTAACATGGCAGGATTTTCTCTGAATGTGGGTAATATAATGTCGAGAGTGATTTCTCAAGTCGGGTACAAGACCAAAACAAAATACCCCTTTCCGAACACACTCTCCTATACTATAAAGAACTGAATGTGAAGAAGAAAAAATATGATAATTCGGTACCTCCAGTGGCCCCCTACTCGTGGTATCATCAGTTGGGTCCAGTCAACCCAAATATAGGCAAAAAGACTCAGGCTTCTACCTCCTCCGCACCTAGACAGTATGAAGAGCCAGTTCCCACTAAGCAGTCCACTAAGCCAGTAACTAATGAGGCACTGCCCCCATGTCCTTCCTCCATAGCTGGCCCATCTGTCATAGCTGATCCGGTGATTCCTTCATCAAAGACTATCCGGTTCACTGCCAACCAACTCACACACTTATTAGCTAGTTTGAACAACTGGATGTCGGCTGCGACGTCCAAGTTATCCACATTGACCACTACTGTACAGGCACAGGGAGCACCAATCACTATTGAGATTCCTTCCTCCATTGGGGATACACTGAAGAAGATCCTGGCCAACCAGGAAGAGATGATGGAGAAATAGGATAAGTTAGCCAAAGTAGTTGGGGACCACACCAAAGCATTAGACAAATTAGTTAAGGAGCACAGGAAGCAATTGGGAATAGCAATTGAGGTGGCTCTAGTCTAGGAGGTTCCCTCCAGTACTCCAGATGTTAAGCCCTCCACAGTTCCAAAAGTCCCAGCAGCACAGCAGCAGGTTGGGGACCAGTCTGAGGTCTTTGCCGGTACAAAGGACTTGGGAGCTATTGAGCAGCACAGAGTGACTGAGAGGCTTGAGGGGCTGCTCTATATCCTTTACTGATTTTTGATGCTTTATTTTGATAGTTAGCATTGGGGACAATGCTAGCTTTTATTCGTGGGGGTGTGGCCCTGCCATTTTGATTGATACTCTAGATGATTGTATATATTCTTTTACTTTCAGTACATTCGTAGTTGTAGATGACTTGTATATAACTATTCACTCTAGATGCTCTTCAACCTCATGTATATATTCATCGCCCTAGTTGTATATTCTACTCCCCTTTTGTACATATTCATTCGGTTTTCATTTTGGTTTTATATTTTAGTTAAATTTTTTCGTTTTTAGTTGCAAAGTTAGGCTCGCAGCCTTTGTGTTTTATTTTGATGTTTGCAATAAGCCCTTGGTTTTCTTAATGCCAAGGTTCTTTCAAAGGGTAGAGTGTTGTGTGAACTGGGAGGCTCTTCCCAATGATAGATGGCGTGACAACATTCTTAAGGGTTTGAGTCCATTTTTGGTTTTTCTTTTTGGTTTTCAAGATTTGGTAGTTAAGGGTACCTCAGGCAAAGCTTCACTTGGGCCTAACACACTTGCCTTTGATCCCATGGTCAAATACATAATATTGTGTTTAGGATTGTGAAAGTCATGGCCTTGAGACTCTTGTGTTGACCAAACTTTCATCACGTGGTCAATATGGGCCATTGTGCGCTTGAACCGTAACTAAGTTTGTTGTGGGCCCTCGACTCTGTCTTTAGCAATCCTTGAGTGCATGGTGAGAATTTGAATTGTGATAATAACCAAACCAATGGTCTAGAACTTGCCCCGAATGTATGTTGAGGCGAAATCAAAGGTAAAACCTGATTTAAGAAGTGATTATAGGCCATTTTTGATCCAAACTGTCTAATTTGAACAATTCCTATGACCTACCAATGAAATAATCCATAGTTCACCCCTTTTGAGCCTTAAACCTTTTTCTTTAATGAACCAAAGTTACAAGCATATACCCATTTTTAATGGAACCCTCTCTTAGAACCCAAATCTTTCCTTGAGTAATGGAAAGTTTTTAAGTTTGGGGGAGAGACAAGAAAGGCTCAAATACGATAAAAAGGTACAAAAGCAAAAAGAAAAGGGAGGCAATGAAAAAGAGAAAAACTCAAAAAAAAAAAGTGAATTAGAACCAAAAAAGGGAATTCAAGGACAACAAAGTGAAAAAGACGTGAAAAAGGTGAACACAAAGGAGAAAGGTTTGAATTTCAAAAAGAAAGAGTGACAATGTGTCTCTCTAACCCCTTGAAGGAAGAAATACTCAAATGGGCCAAGAAAGTACGCCAAAATGAATCAAAAGAAGTGCTTAAGGAAAGATTGAACCCAATTGTACAAATACATGTCCTACCTCTACCAAAAAGCCTTCACAATGACTCATCAAAAGCCCTACATGATCTTAAGTTGAGAGAAACCTTCATTAGATGATACTTACATGAGGGGAAAGCATATGGTACTTAGAGCCGGACTTATGGACTTTTCTTTGAGAGAGATGAGAGAAAATACATCCACATCGCTTTGTGTGTCAATACTCTAAATGGTGAGGTTAGCTTAAAAAAGTTGAGGATGTACGAGTTTGGGTTCCAAATGACCAAAGTAATTGAGAAAAGTTCTTTGATGAATATATGTCAACCCTTGATGGTATTGTGTCACACGTGGTCCACAAGTTTTCAAAGCTTAGATGTGTTAATGATGCATTCGCATTGAGGGCAATTGTTAGTCCCAATAGATGCTTGTTGAGGATACTTTAGGATAGGCTGGATTTAACTGGTTGTTTTCAAATAGGGGTAGGTCTTAATTTATTTGCTTGAGGACACGCAAAGGTTTAAGTTTAGGAAGTTAATAACGGTAATTTCTACATGTTTTATACTTATTCTTATGTGAGCTTTATGCATCAATTGCCATAAATTAGTCACAAAATGCTTACAAATTGGACTTGATTGCAGGTTTGAGCGACAAGATAACAAATATCAAATATCGGCTTAGAAAGGAGTGAAATATGCCAAGTGCCAAAAGACAACTGAAGTGGGGAACAAGATAACCTGCGCAGACCGCATTGATTTGGTGTGCGGCCGCACAGGATAGTTCAGAGGATGGGTTAGTTCAAGTTCACCCTGCACGGTCCGCACTACTTTGCCACGCGGCCGCGCAAGAAAGTTTAGAGACCAGGAAAATGTAATGTCAAGCCACATGGTCCACGTTCCTTTCCATGTGGTCCGCACTTATGAAGGTCTTTGAGACCCAACCATTCAAGGTAAAAGCCCACGCGGCCGCATATAAAAGCAGTGCGGTCCACATGGGAAGAGTTCAGAGAGTGATAATTTTGATGAAGCCTTGCTACGCGGCCGCATACCATTTCTGTGCGGTTCGTGTCCCTTAGCCAACACAGCCGCATGACATACTTCTGTGGTCTGGATCCCCCAGTTCCAAAAGCAAGATTTGAAGACCAACTGCCCTCCACGGCCGCGCAACATTTCTGCCCGGTCGGCGCCAGTCGCGCGGGGAAATTTTTGTCCAGTTTTTCTAGCCTAGTATAAATAGATTATTTTATCAATTTTAGGTTAATTTTTTGGTAATACAGAGTAGCGGCACTCGTGAGAATAGTTTTAAGCCCATTTTGGGCAATTTCCTCTTCTTTAAACGTGGATTCTTGTAGTTTACCAACATAGTTAATTAATATGTTGGTTTTATCTATTATTTTTTCAATTTCTTCTTTTTCCATGTCTAACTAAACCCATTAGCTAGGGTTGTGGCTCAACCCTAGTGTGGGTAATTAATGGGGTGTGATTGTTTAGCGCTTGAATGCTGTTGAGTATTTGCTATTTGAGTTAATTTTATGGTTTAATTTAGATTTAGTGGTTGCAAACACTAAGTCTAGCTTAGTGGGTCTTGACACTTCTTGAGAAAGAGTGTCTATGCCTTCTAAATTAACACAATAAGCAATTGGGGTGGACCCATGAGAATGGTAGTCCCAATTAACGGGTTAAACCTCGAGAGAGTAATTACCCAACTTGAACCCTAAGTTGCTTGGGCATATTGGCCTACCCAATTGATCTCGAGAGAGTCAATTGGAAAAATCACTCTCTCTACCGAGAGGTGTGAGAGTGAGTACAATCGTGCAACGGTTATAGCATAAGTCCCACAATCATCATTCTTGCATTAGGAATCTTTACCCGTTAGTTGACCACCTAGGTAAATGCCACGACCCTAGTGTTTTTCTCTATATTGCATACAACCTAGACTCCATATTTTAGTATAATTTAGTTCTATCTTATAGTTGTTAAATGTGTAGTTGATAAACATAAAACCCAAAAATGATAGAAGTTACATTAGAAGCCAAAACGCATTTCTAGACTTTATAAATACTCAACCCCCTTTTCTAGCTCTCTGTGGATATTGACCCCTATACCGCTATTGGGTAAAAGTAATTAGGGCCCACTCTTTCTAAGGTTGAGTCTGCACCGATCAACTACCAATACTACTCCAGCTCTTCAAAAGACTTTGGCTCAGTTTATGAGTATGTACACCACCTTGGCTCTGGCAGGGCTGCTTCCCCTTGCTGTAGCCACATCTTAAGCTGGGGGAGGAGCATAGACTCCCACCATTCGCACTCCTAAGCAGCAACTGCATGTTGATCAGGTTCCAAGATTGTTCCTACACCGCCTGCAGTGCCCGTTCAGCCAGAGAACAGGGCAGCGGCTTCTGAGGATGAGCAGTTGATGCTTGAGATGTTCAACAAGTACAAGCCTCCTGTATTAAGGGGATTAGCATCAGACGATGCATTGGGATTTCTAGAGGAGTGTCACTTTATTCTTCTTGCCATGGGCATAACATTATTGGAGCATTATTTGCCTAAGCATAAGGTTGACAAAGTAATATGGGAGTTGCCTGTGGATGGAAAGATTGAGGTTAACACAAATGCGGATTTGAGGGGCAACGCAGGCAGGAGTGCATTTGTTTTCTGTGTGAGAGATGATAGAGGAGATATTATTCATGCTACTGACCAGGAGATTCAAGAAACTACAAATAAAGAAGTGGAGATAGTAGCTATTTTAGAAGCTCTAAGATATTGTTATCTTCAGTGCTTATCTAATATATGGCTGGAGACCGATTCAATATTGCTTAAAAGTCTGATGGATAATTGTAGTGTTACTTGGCTGGTAAATCATCAATGTGGATGAAATTAGAAGATTATTAGAACTATGTCATGGAAGGGTCTCTCATGTGTTTAGGGAAGGTAATAAATTGGCAGATCATCTTGCCAATTTAGCACTAGATACAAGACCTATTTCGTGTGTATTGCACAAATGGATTCAATAGGCAGAAGGATTGTTAACAATGATAATTTGCAATATCCTAATTTGAGAATCAGAATAAAGAGGAGCTAGAAGGGGAGGAGAAAAAGGGAATGAGAGCTGGTGAAGGCAGCGCGTACTTTTGGAGGAGAATAGGATGGACTAGTTTTTCTCTAACGTTATTTACTTTTTTGCAGGAAAAGCTATTGTGAACTTGCCTTATCTATTAACTCAACTTCAATGGGTGATATTAGCACTTCGTGCTAATTCCCTTGGAGAAGAGTCATTTAAAAGCACAAGCATGTTACTCATGGAGAAGGCTGGCAGTTATGGCTCCTGTGTGATGCATCACTATAGTGCTAACAAATAGTACATATCCTTAATTGAATATCATAGGAATGGTTAGACATAGAAATATCATCAGAAACACGCTGGAAATCACATGAAATCATCATAAAAAAAGGAATGATCGAGCTACGATACTACTGGAACATTGAGGCTATATCATATGGATATGCTATTTTAATATCTCCGCAGGTGCAAAACTGGATCCTTACTATCATGACCAACGAATTGATGGGATATATACTGGACAATGCAACATCTACTGCTACTGGTGGAGGAACTATACTGCATTATTAATTCAAAATGAGGATTTGCAGAACGTCTTTTTAGATCCTAATGGAATACAAGAGCTGATGCACCAAAAGCAACATGATTCGGGCAATATGCGTAATAGCAACTGATTTTTCGCCAAATTTGCAAAGTGCGAAGGAGGCCTATTTGCTGAATATTTCATGGGCTAGTTCTTATAAGGATTCTCATCAAGTTTTTAGTTATGTAAGGTGTTTTATCATTGATGAATGCATTATTCAAATTTCATAATAGGATTTATGTAATTTACATTAGCTATTATTCACAACCTGTAAGACTATATGACATTTTTATCCTTTTTATATATATAAAAAAACTAGCCCTCGGCACTTGCCTAGTGGATTGCAAGAAAAAACAAGAAATACATAGGTTGTTGCAGCGATCCCACTGTACAACACAATCCTTCCTTATTCTATCTTAGAAATATCAACAATCATAAATAAATATATATTGTGACGTGCAACCCAATTCAACCATATAACAAATCAGAATCACATTTCACCCTTATTTCACAATATCAATGTAACGACCCCAATCCCGATCGTGATGGCGCCCAACACAATTGATAGGCAAGCCTGACCATTAACACTCTCAACCCGAGCGTGAAGCTCAAAACCAATTAAATGAATATTAATAACAAGTAATAAGGCTAAAATATTTAACTGATAGGTAGAAACTAAGCCGAAAATTAGGATAACACCAATAAAAACTCCCAAAGACCTGGGTCATGAGTCTAGAGCCTCTAATTACATGGACTAACAAATCCTCAGTAAATTCAGATATTCTAAAATACGGAAAATGATAAAGGGATAGGGGAGGAGTCGGGTCCTGCGGATGTCAGGCAACTACCTTGACAATTCTTGTGAAGCTATGAAAGCAACAAATAACTCAGCTAAGCTCCCAAGACACCTGAATCTGCACACATGGTACAAAGAGTAAAGTGAGTACTTCCAACTCAGTGGTAATAGACGTGTATAATGGCTGGTAGTAAGAAATCCCAAAACATAGCAATGAAAAGCTTCAACCAATACTTCTACACATTTAACGGTGGAACGACAACGAGTAATGACAAATAAAAACATGCATATATCGATGCATGAATGCAATGCAATGCACATGACCGCTGCGGCGTGCAGCTCGATCCATTTGGGTACCAGCGCTCACTGTGGGGGTTTAAACTCTGGAGGGGCTCCTACAACCCAAGCGCAATATCATCGTAGCATTCGCTACGGCATGCAACCCGATCCACAATCAGTCCAGTTATATGCATGCAAGCCACACGAGCACAGTCGAATTTATCATTTTCAATTCCAGTTATCAGGAATTATAGTTTAAGTGTTTTAAAACCTTACAAATTTACTAACTATGTCGAGACAGTGTTTAACTCAGGACTGATATCATAAAAATATGCTAAACAATATGGAAACAGTGATAATAATCCCTAAAGGATTCAGATAATCGGCATACAACCTAAATATACTTATAACAATCCAAGTAGGATGTTTACCAACCAATTTCTAACCAATAACATAGTATGAGCATCACTCGGACGGACTAAGCCATAGTCCCTAATCACAAATGACCCCGCACTCACTGTAGAGTACATGTTATGCCTCAATATAGCGTCACAATGTGATATACCGGGGTTTCAAACCCTCAGGTCATCATTTACATCTATTACTCACCTCAAACCGGCTACAAGACTAGTCCGCTAAGCCTTTCCCTCTTGAATCAACCTCCTAGCGCGTCGAATCTGATCAAAACCACAAGGAATGTGTTAAAATAAGCTAATGGAATATAACCCGATTTAAAGAACTCGAAAAACACCCAAAAATACGAAGTTGGCAAAACCCTAGCCCCCGACAATACATATAAATTTACCAAAATTGGGGTACAATTGCCCCTTCAAAACCCACATTTAAACTCTCTTAAGTTTCAAGCCCTAACCTCCATTTTTAACACTTAATTCCTTGAATAGTGATTAATCTATGTTTTTACACCATAATAACATAATCCGAGTCCAATAATTCATACCTGATGAAACCCTTCGAATTCTCTTCAAAATCGCCCAAAACACCGCCTAAGTCGAAGTCCAAAATATTTGCTTCTCTTTCAAATTCGTGAACAATGTTCACTTTAATTCCAGGTCTATTTCCGCTTTTGCGGTCAAATAATCGCACATGCGTTCCTCGCATATACGGCCAAACGAACGCTTATGTGGACTCACTTAAAAATCCCCTAGACCGCTTATGCGACCCAAATATCCGCTTCTGCGGTTTCCTATCAACCGCTACTGCGGTATAATATCCGCTTATGCGGATCTGCTGAAGCGACCCCTGTCCGCTTATGTAGAATTACCCTGGGCCATGCTTGCCCGCTTCTGCGACCTCTTCGCCGCATCTGCAAAACCGCTTCTGCAGTTCCTTTTCCACAGATGCGGATATACCAGAAGTTAGAAATTTCAGACCTGCAACAATGCTTCAAACTCTCGTTAAACGACCCGAAATCACCCCGAGGCACCAGGGACCTCAACCAAAGATACCAACACATCCTAAAACTTTATTCAAACTTGTTCCAATCCTCAAAACACGTCAAACAATGCTAAAACCATTAAATCACATCGAATTCAAGCCTAAGTTTCTTCAAAATTTCTGCAATACGCATTCGATCAAAAACCTGACCAAACGACGTCCGAATAACCTAAAAATTTGCAGACATATCCAAACTCACCGAACGAAGCTACAAAAACTCTCGAAATTTCATTCCAATCCTCGGATCAAAATCCCACCTATCAATCGGAATTCGTCAAAATTCAAATTTCGCCAATTCAAGCCTAATTCTATATCGGACCTGTTAATTCAATTTTGATCGCACTCCCAAGTCTCAAACCAACCCCCGAAGCTAAATGAACCACCGAAATTCACATCTGAGCCCTCTAACTACATAATCAACTTCTAGTTGACTTTTTCAATGCAAGCTTCCTTCTAAGAGTCTAAGTGCCTCATTTCCAACTAAAACCAATTCAATGTTATCCGATCAACTTAAATACTGATATTTAAACATAGAGCAACATAATATGGGGAAAATGAGGCGGTAACTCACCTGACGATGGGCCGGATCGTCACATCCTTGTCACGCCCCAAATCGAGGGATATGACCGGCGCCTGACCGGGTTGCCCCAGTCAAGCGGACCTGGGTGCCTTTCATTCCCACGCGTTACCCCTGTGTTGACTGTTTCTCATTAACCAAATATATTACTAATCATAATGACCGATTTCATAATGCATAAACATAACCATGTGATTGATTCACTAACAAGTTCATAATTTATATTTACAACGCCCCATACATATACATAGGCCACAATCCCACAGTTTACATGTCTATGGAGCCTCTAGGATACAAAAAGGGAAATACAATACTTGCCGGTAACAAGGCTCCGGCTATACCTTACAAAACCAAAATGAAATCTAAACCGAAGTGGCAAGGACCACACAAGGCCCCGAGGAAGAAAGGGGCTCACCAAAACGGGCAGTGGAAGGAGAAGGATACTACTGCCGATGAGCTGAAGTGCCTGCTACTGATCCACCTACAATCATGACACGAATGTAGCGCCCCGGCAAAAGGGACGTCAGTACACTTAAATTGTACTGGTATGTATGGACAAACTTTGTCCCAAGTAAACTCAAGCCATTAAATTACATCAACAATTAATTAAGCCAGAGCCAACCATGTTTCCACATTTTCCTTATTTCAAATAATTCTCAACACAAAGCACTTTCTACAATCAACCAATTTAACAATAACCAATCAATCACGTAAAGCACAAGTAGTCAAACAAAGGAGCAATCAGTGCTCCCCAGGTTGCAAACTCTCCTGCTGTCTCCTTTCACAATTTCACATTATTGATTTTTGTATCAATTTTTCAATAGCGATTTCGATCGCTTTCCATCCTTATTGCCCCGACCACCCTTATTACCTCGGCCACCCTTATCACCCCAACCCACACCTTATTTCCCCACGTTGCGGCGCGCAACACGACCCCGCCTTACAGTTTGAAAACACAACAATTTCAATCACTAGATAAGGTACTACACACATTTTCAACAAGTTCAAATAAGCAACTTACACATTGGTTCATGTTCTCAATTTCTTCTCAAGCCAATATAAAAACCAAGTTACAAGTATTCCAAAATCGAAAATGCCCACATAATCATGTTCAACAATTTACAACAATTAAGGTGTTTCAAATTCCTTCCACAATAAGCCAAATATGCCATCACAATGGTTGTTCCCAATTCTTTACCAATCTCGATTACCTTTTTATCTTTCCATTCATATTTCATACCACACCACACGTAGTTCAACATCAATCAAATGCTCAACAAGGAAATCAAAGAATTACGTAAAATTTCTCAATTTGACACATGCCAAAACAATTCGCACACATTTGGGCGATTTTACAAGAATCAAAATTAGCCATACATACCTGGTGATGAGTTTTCTTCCGTTAACTTCCTACTTTATGCTTACCCACGCTATCTTACTCTTGCCAACCTTGTTCTTGAAGACTCTTACTTCTACTCACTTCTTTTTACTAAAAATCAAGTTCAATAGTCATGCATGAGTGTAAAAATTCTATTTTTAGAAGCTATTATATGCAAACCTCTCTTTACCCAATTAAAACTGAAAATCAAAGAAAATAGTTAGGGTTTTTACCTTGAAAAGATTGGGGAAGTTGAATCCTTGTCCTAAGATCCCTTGGAATTAAGATAGTTGGAACAATCTTTGAAGATGAAAGATTTCTCTCTCTAAAAACCCTCTCTTCTCTCTCTAATTTTTGGTAAGATGATATGATAAAATGAAGAAGAAGTGTGTTATATTAAAGAAGAGATCGGGTCAAAATTTTACAAAAAATCTGGGCCGGGGTCAATTATGCGGTGCACTATGCGACCGCAGAATCAACATGCGGTCCGCATAGTGACCGTAGAATTGCCCCAAATTTTACACAGGTTCTGTTAAGGAATGCGGCCAGAATGCGGTCCGCATGTTTGATCTGCGGTCGCAAAATGCACCGCAGATTTGACATGCGATCACATATTGACCGCACATTTGACACGATTTTTGGGAAACTCTCTGGAACGTTTTGCGGCAAGAATGCGGTCTGCATGTCAGGTTTGCGGTCGCATTCTTGACCGCATATTTGACATTTTTCGGAAAAATTAATTTTCTACATTTTGAAACTTAAATCACTACCAAGGGTCCGAACCGCGGCTTGCAAGCTCGCCGCGAAGAATTCTACGCATTCTTAACACATTATTCGGACCATGACACCACAGCTACTAGGTTGTATGCACAAATATTTTACGGGGCCTTACATCCCCCCCCCTTAAGATCATTCGTCCTCGAATGAGGATTTTGAAATAAATGAGTTGGTTTTGAAAGACATGATATGCAACCATCAAAATTTTGACTAACTCTTATATTTTAGAAAAATTTCGCCGGAGTTTCCTTTGTATTATGGACATATCCACCTGTCAGAGGGCCCCCGAAACACATTACCAAACAACAATACACAAATACAACACCTTTCACAACTGGTATACACTTTCTTACCTCAACGAATGCACATAAACTAGTTACTTCAATGAATTCTCACCTTATTTAACCATTTTAACACACCATGTACACTTAACAAATCATTACCAATCTACACTTACTATTAGTTGTTTATTTAACACCCAAATATTTATAAGGATTTCATTTATCAAGAAAGGTTCAAGTGACCCAAGGTAACAACATATTTAACTCATTACAAAATGAAGGGGACTTTACTAATACTAAGAGGGAAACAACTTAGACAAGATGACAGTTACTAAGAGTAGGAGGGTCACCTAATTTCTTCTAGGCTTGATCGAACAAATAGGGGTACTTTTCCTTCATCTCTTTTTCTGCTTCCCATGTGGCCTCCTCAACTTGTTGACTTCGCCACAATACTTTAACAGAGGCAACTTCCTTATTTCTCAACTTACGGACTTGCCTATCAAGAATGGCAACCGGAACTTCTTCATATGACAAATCTTCATTAACCTCTATAGCTTCGACTGGCATGATGGTGGATGGATCTCCAATCACTTTCTTCAACATGGACACATGGAATACCGGATGCACTGATGACATCTCGGGAGGCAACTCTAGCCTATAAGCAACTTGACCAATCCTTTGAACGATCCGATATGGCCCGACATACCTAGGACTCAATTTCCCTTTCTTTCCGAATCGCATGACTCCCTTCATGGGAGATACCCTCAAGAACACCCAATCATCGACTTGAAACTCCAAATCCCTTCGACGAACATTTGCAAAGGACTTTTGACGACTCTGTGCTGTTTTCATTCTCTCCTGAATAACCTTGACCTTTTCCATAGCTTCGTACACCACATCTGGCCCTAGAAATTCCGCTTCACCTACCTCAAACCACCCGATTGGCGATCTACATCTTCTCCCCTACAATGCCTCAAACGGGGCCATTTGAATGCTAGCATGATAGCTGTTATTGTAAGCAAATTCTATCAATGGCAAGTGTTCATCCCAATTACCTTTAAAATCTAAGACACAAGCCCGCAACATATCTTCAAGCGTCTGAATGGTCCGCTCGGCCTGTCCATCGGTCTGTGGATGGAAAGCTGTGCTGAGATTCACCCGAGTTCCCAAACCTTGCTGAAACTTCTTCCAAAAGTTAGCGGTGAACTGAGCCCCGCGATCTGAGATGATAGAAAGTGGAGTGCCATGAAGCCTTACTATCTCTTTGATGTACAATCTTGCATATTGCTCCGCAGTATCAGTGGACTTGACAGGCAGGAAGTGAGCTGATTTGGTGAGTCGATCTACTACCACCCATATTGAATCGAACTTACGCTGAGTGCGAGGTAACCCCACCACGAAATCCATATTGATCATCTCCCATTTCCACCTTGGTATTTCTATAAGCTGAGTTAATCCACCGGGTCGTTGATGCTCGGCCTTCACTTGTTGACAATTCGGACATTTAGCTACAAAGCCCGCCACATCCCTTTTCATACCGTTCCACCAATAAACCTCTTTGAGATCGTGATACATTTTCGTTGAACCAGGGTGCACAGAATACCTGGAAGTATGAACCTCTGCCATCACTCTTTCCCGAAGCTCGTCCACATCCGGAACACATAGCCTATCTTGACACCGCAATACACCATCTTCGCCTGCTGAGTACAAATGCTGAGGTCTTGTCATTCATGACTGCTTCCTTCACCCGAACCAATGCTGGATCCATGAACTGTTTTTCCTTGATTTTCGCGACCAATGATGATTCTGCTCCATTATGCACCAAGATATCCCCCTCGTCTGACGCCGAAATACGAACCCCCAAGCTGGCTAATTGGTAGACCTCTCGAGCCAGGGGTCTCCGATCCACACCCAAATGAGCCAAACTACCCATGGATTTCCGACTAAGAGCGTCAGCTACCACATTTGCCTTCCCTGGATGGTACAATATGTCCATATCATAGTCCTTGAGTAGTTCTAACCACCGCCGCTGTCTCAGATTCAGCTCTTTCTGCTTGAACAAATACTGGAGGCTCTTGTGGTCCGAAAACACATCTACATGAACCCCATAAAGATAGTGTCGCCATATTTTCAAGGCAAACACAACAGCTGCAAGTTCCAAATCATGCGTCGGATAATTCTTCTCATGGTTCTTGAGTTGCCTGGAAGCATAAACTATAACCTTTCCGTGCTGCATCAATACACATCCCAAACCGACTCTGGAGGCATCACAATAGACTACAAATCCCTCTGTGCCTTCTGGCAAGGCCAATACCGGTGCCGAGGTCAATCTTGACTTCAGTTCTTGGAAACTTTTCTCACATGCTTCGGACCACTGGAACTTAACTGCTTTCTGCGTCAATTTAGTCAATGGGGAGGCGAGGGTTGAGAATCCCTCTACAAACCTCCGATAATACCCTGCCAGACCCAAAAAGCTGCGAATCTCTGTCGGGGTCGTGGGTCTAGGCCAATCTTTCACTGCCGCAATCTTCTGAGGATCTACCATAATTCCCTCACTGGAAATAACATGCCCTAGAAAAGCTACGGACTCCAACCAAAACTCACATTTTGAGAACTTGGCATACAATTGATGCTGAAGAAGGGTCTGCAATGCTGCTCTGAGGTGAACGGCATGATCTTCCCCGCTCCGAGAGTAGATGAGAATATCGTCAATGAATACAATCACAAAGGAATCTAGGAATGGCTTGAAAACCCGATTCATAAGGTCCATGAAAGCTGCTGGGGCATTGGTTAGCCCAAAAGACATGACCAAAAACTCGAAGTGACCATAACGAGTTCCGAAGGCGGTCTTAGGAATATCCTGCTCCCTGATTTTCAACTGGTGGTACCCGGACCGTAAATCAATTTTTGAGAAGAACTTTGCTCCCTGCAATTGGTCAAACAGATCATCCACTCGAGGCAAAGGATATTTATTCTTGATGGTGACTTTGTTGAGCTGCCGATAATCAATACACATTCGAAGTGACCCATCTTTCTTCCTGACAAAAAGAACCGGAGCACCCCACGGCGACACACTCGGTCGTATGAACCCTTTCTCTAATAAATCCCTCAGCCTGCTCCTTTAACTCTCTTAACTCTGCTGGCGCCATTCTGTATGGTGGAATGGATATCGGCTGAGTATCCGGCAATACATCAATCCCAAAGTCAATCTCCCTATCCGGCGGGATGCCTGGAAGCTCATCTGGAAACACTTCAGAAAATTCATTCACAATTGGCACGGACTCGAGGGTGGGCACCTCTGAGGTGGTGTCCGTTACCCGAACCAGGTGATAGATACACCCCTTCTTAATCATCTTCGAAGCCTTAAGGTAGGAAATAAACCTACCCCTTGGCACTACACCATTTCCTCTCCATTCAATAACCGGCTCGTTAGGGAACTCGAGCCTCATAACTCTCGTTCGACAGTCAAGTTTGGCAAAGCACGAATAGAGCCAATCCATCCCCATAATTACATCAAAATCTACCATCCCAAGCTCAATAAGGTCGGCTGTGGTATCACGACCACCCACCGTAACAACACAATTCCTATAGACTCGTGAGGCTATAATAGAATCACCAATAGGAGTCGACACAGAGAACGGCTCATGAAGTTGTTCGGGTTCTATCCCAAAGCTTGAAGCAATGAATGGAGTAACATAAGACAAGGAGGACCCTGGATCAATAAGGGCATAGCAATCAATAGTTTGAACGGACAGGATACCTGTAACAACATCTGGAGAAGCCTCGGCATTTTAGCGGCCACTCAATGCATAGAATCGGCTAGGTCCACCCCTACCCTGAGCTCCACCCCTAGCTGCACCACGCCCTGCTGATGCTGGAGTACGCGCTGATGATGTAGCAGCTGAAGAATCGGATGACTGAGCAGATCCCCTACCTATACCCTGACGGGGTGCACGGCAGTCCCGCTGAATGTGACCTCTCACCCCGCACCCGAAGCACACTGGAAGGTCATGGTAGCAAGTCTCTGTATGAAATCTCCCACACTTGGGGCATGTAGGTCTCCCCTGCTGCTGGGATCTCACCCCAGGACGACCAGACTGACGAGACCTCCTGCTGTCTGAACTAGGTCTCGAGTAACTGCCCTGCTGATGACTATGCACGGATGGCGGTGCACTCGCGGAGGACTGAGCATATGACTGGGATGGCCCTGATGACCCCCTCCCTGGAAGTGATCTCCCCGAACGACCCATTGACCGGGCCCTGCTGCTACTTTCTCTTTCTGCACGAATCTTCAATTTCCTGGCCTCTGTGGCCTGAGCAAACCCCACAATCCTCCCATAGTTCATGTCCGAGTGCAAAGCTGCTGTGGCGGCCTCATTCACCACCAAAGGGCTAAGGCCCTGAACAAACCGTCGAACCCGGGCATCCATGGTCGACACTAAATGAGGAGCGTACTTGGACAACCTTACGAACTCCATGTGATACTCCCAAACACTCATACTGCCCTATTTGAGGACCTCGAACTCCATGACACAGGCTTCCATCACCTCGGCAGGTAATAAGTGGTCCATAAATGCATCTACGAACTCATCCCATCTGGCCGGAGGGCTCACCTCCTCACGGGAATCCTCCCACATCTCGAACCATGAACGTGCCGCTCCTTTCAGCCTGTAAGAGGCCAACTCTACCCCCTCTATATTTGTAGCCTTCATCACTCTGAGGGTCTTGTATATCTCATCAAGGAATTCCTGTGGGTCAGCCTCTGGATCGGTGCCTGAAAATTCTGGAGGGGCCAATCGCAAGAATTGATGGACTCTGGAGCCAAAGGAATCTCCCTGTCCGCTGGAGGATGCAGGGGCATCATGGGATCTCTGGGCCTAGGCGGCCACTAGCTGTGTTAACATATGGATGGCTCCCCTAAGATCTTCATTAGAGATACCAGAGCCCGAAGCGGGAACTGTATCTGAGTCAGGAACACTGGCAGGAGGAATGGTGGCATCCTCTGCCGCTGCTGGAATAGGGACACTTGGGTTTTGAACAGATGGGCCAGGCAAATTCGGGACTGGTGGGTCATTCTCTCCCACGGCATCGGGTACATGATTAACAGCTGCACTTGGGCCCGCATTGGCCCTAAGGCCGAGTCTAGCCTTCTTCTTAGGTGCCATATTCTGAAAATTTGGGAACAAGGCACGAATTAGACACGGATATCTCCACATTGCACTTTACCGCACGATATAGATTAACAAAGAAGTAGGTAAATTCCTAAATGCTCGTGTAGCCCCCTACTTATATGATGTGGTCGACAACACACCTATAAGAAGGGCACTACTAGACACGGCTCCGAGACATCCTAGGACACTTTAAAACCTTAGGCTTTGATACCAAGTTTGTCACGCCCCAAATCGAGGGACATGACCGGCGCCTGACCGGGTTGCCCCAGTCAAGCGGACCTGGGTGCCTTTCATTCCCACGCGTTACCCCTGTGTTGATTGTTTCTCATTAACCAAATATATTACTAATCATAATGACTGATTTCATAATGCATAAACATAACCATGTGATTGATTCACTAACAAGTTCATAATTTATATTTACAACGCCCCATACATATACATAGGCCACAATCCCACAGTTTACATGTCTATGGAGCCTCTAGGATACAAAAGGGAAATACAATACTTGCCGGTAACAAGGCTCCGGCTATACCTTACAAAACCAAAATGAAATCTAAATCGAAGTGGCAAGAACCACACAAGGCCCCGAGGAAGAAAGGGGCTCACCAAAACGGGCAGTGGAAGGAGAAGGATACTACTGCCGATGAGCTGAAGTGCCTGCTACCGATCCACCTACAATCATGACACGAATGTAGCGCCCCCGGCAAAAGGGACGTCAGTACACTTGAATTGTACTGGTATGTATGGACAAACTTTGTCCCAAGTAAACTCAAGCCATTAAATTACATCAACAATTAATTAAGCCAACCAACCATGTTTCCACATTTTCCTTATTTCAAATAATTCTCAACACAAAGCACTTTCTACAATCAACCAATTTAACAATAACCAATCAATCACGTAAAGCACAAGTAGTCAAACAAAGGAGCAATCAGTGCTCCCCAGGTTGCAAACTCTCCTGCTGTCTCCTTTCACAATTTCACATTATTGATTTTTGTATAAATTTTCAATAGCGATTTCGATCGCTTTCCATCCTTATTGCCCCTGACCACCCTTATTACCTCGGCCACCCTTATCACCCCAACCCACACCTTATTTCCCCACGTTGCGGCGCGCAACACGATCCCGCCTTACAGTTGAAAACACAACAATTTCAATCAGCAGATAAGGTACTACACACAATTTCAACAAGTTCAAATAAGCAACTTACACATTGGTTCATGTTCTCAATTTCTTCTCAAGCCAATATCAAAACCAAGTTACAAGTATTCCAAAATCGAAAATGCCCACATAATCATGTTCAACAATTTACCACAATTAAGGTGTTTCAAATTCCTTCCACAATAAGCCAAATATGCCATCACAATGGTTGTTCCCAATTCTTTACCAATCTCGATTACCTTTTTATCTTTCCATTCATATTTTATACCACACCACACATAGTTCAACATCAATCAAATGCTCAACAAGGAAATCAAACAATTACGTAAAATTTCTCAATTTGACACATGCCAAAACAATTCGCACACATTTGGGCGATTTTACAAGAATCAAAATTAGCCATACATACCTGGTGATGAGTTTTCTTCCGTTAACTTCCTACTTTATGCTTACCCACGCTATCTTACTCTTGCCAACCTTGTTCTTGAAGACTCTTACTTCTACTCACTTCTTTTTACTAAAAATCAAGTTCAATAGCCATGCATGAGTGTAAAAATTCTATTTTTAGAAGCTATTATATGCAAACCTCTCTTTACCCAATTAAAACTGAAAATCAAAGAAAATAGTTAGGGTTTTTACCTTGAAAAGATTGGGGAAGTTGAATCCTTGTCCTAAGATCCCTTGGAATTAAGATAGTTGGAACAATCTTTGAAGATGAAAGATTTCTCTCTCTAAAAACCCTCTCTTCTCTCTCTAATTTTTGGTAAGATGATATGATAAAATGAAGAAGAAGTGTGTTATATTAAAGAAGAGATCGAGTCAAAATTTTACAAAAAATCTGGGCCGGGGTCAATTATGCGGTGCACTATGCGACCGCAGAATCAACATGCGGTCCGTATAGTGACCGCAGAATTGCCCCAAATTTTACACAGGTTCTGTTAAGGAATGCGGCCAGAATGCGGTCCGCATGCTTGATCTGCGGTCGCAAAGTGCACCGCAGATTTGACATGCGATCGCATATCGACCACACTTTTGACACGATTTTTGGGAAACTCTCTGGAACGTTTTGCGGCAAGAATGCGGTCCGCATGTCAGGTTTGCGGTCGCATTCTTGACCGCATATTTGACATTTTTCGGAAAAATTAATTTTCTACATTTTGAAACTTAAATCACTACCAAGGGTCCGAACCGCGGCTTGCAAGCTCGCCGCGAAGAATTCTACGCATTCTTAACACATTATTCGGACCATGACACCACAGCTACTAGGTTGTATGCACAAATATTTTACGGGGCCTTACAATCCTCCCCGACAAAAATAAATGCTCATCCTTGAGTGGGTCAAGAAATATACCTGGAGCCTCAAACAAGTGAGGATATCTGCTCTGCATCTCCCACTCGGTCTCCCAAGTAGCCTCCTCCACGGGACGACCTCTCCACCGCACCTTCACCGAAGCTATATCCTTCGACCTCAATCTCTAAACCTGACGACCCAAAATAGCTACGGGCTCCACATTATAGGTCAAATCATCATCCAACTGTACTGTACTGAAGTCCAACACATGGGATGGGTCCCCAACATACTTGCATAGCATAGACACATGAAATACCGGATGAACACCCAACAGGCTGGGTGGAAAAGCAAGCAAATAGGCCACCTCCCCAATCCTCCTAAGTATCTCAAAATGGCCAATGAACCTTAGACTCAACTTCCATTTCTTCCCGAACCGCATGACGCCCTTCATAGACGAAACCTTCAGCAAGGCCTTCTCGCCCACCATATAAGATACATCTCGGACATTTCGGTCCGTATAACTCTTATGAAGCGACTGAGCTGTAAGAAGTCTCTCTTGAATCACTTTCACCTTATCTAAGGCTTCCTGGAACAACTCAGTCCCCAACAACCTAGCCTCGCCGAGCTCAAACTAACCAACTTGAGATCTACATCGTCTCCCATATAAGGTCTCATATGGCGCCATCTGAATGTTGGATTGATAGTTGTAATTGTAAGCAAACTCTACAAGAGGCAAGAAATCGGCCAAAGAACCTCCAAAGTCAATAACACAAGCATGCAACATGTCCTCCAATATCAGAATGGGACGCTCGGACTGGCCGTCCGTCTAAGGATGAAACGCTGTGCTCAGCTCTACCTGTGTACCCAACTCTCACTGAAAAGTCCTCCAGAACTGAGTACCCCTATATGATATAATAGAATCTGGGACCCCATGCAACTGTAAAATCTCTCGAATGAAAATCTCTACTAATCGCTCTGAAAAATAGGTGGTATATACCGGAATGAAGTGCGCGAACTTGGTCAGCTGATCCCTAATCACCCAAACCGAATCAAACTTCCTTGATGTCCGAGGGAAACCACTCATAAAGTCCACAGTAATTCTCTCCCATTTCCACTCGGGAATATCCATGCGCTGAAGTACACCACCGGGCCTCTGATGCTCATACTTGACCTGCTGACAGTTGAGGCACCGAGCTACATGACTCACAATATCCTTCTTCATTCTCCTCCACCAATAATGATGTCTCAAATCCTGATATATCTCCGCCGCACGTGGATGAATAGAATACCGCGAGTTGCGGGCCTCCTCCAATATCAACTCCTGAAACCCATCCACATTAGGCACGCAAACTCGGCCCTGCATCCTCAACACACCATCACTATCAATAGTCACATCTCTGGCATCGTCGTGCTGAACTCTGTCCTTAAGGACAAGCAAATATGGATCATCATACTTGCGCTCTCTAATGCGGTCATACAAGGAAGACCGAGATACCACACAAGCCAACACCCGACTAGGCTCCGAAATATCTAGCCTCGCCATCCAATTGGCCAAAGCCTGAACATCAACAGCAAAGGGCCTCTCCCTAAATGGAATCTATCCCAAACTACCCATATTCACCGTCTTTCGACTCAAAGCATCGACCACCACATTGACCTTTCCTGGATGATACAAAATGGTAATGTCATAATCCTTGAGCAACTCAAGCCACTTCCGTTGCCTCAAATTAAGATCCTTCTGTCGGAACATATGCTGAAGATTGCGATGATTGGTATACACCTCACAAGATATGCCATATAAGTAGTGCCTCCAAATCTTCAAAGCATGAATTATGTCAGCCAACTCCAAATGATGAACGGGGTAGTTCTTTTCACGAGGCTTCAACTGGCTTCACCTCCTTCTCCATCGTTAATCAACCCCCAAAACTCTATTAAAGTCACCTTTACCATCCTTGAAAACCAGGGAACAGATCTGAAATTGTCACCTAAAACAGACCTTCAAACAAACACCAAACCCAACACATTTCTCTGCTGAAAAACAGCCCAAAAGTCCATGAAAATCAGTCATTAAATCACGACAAAATCCAGCAGAAATCACTTCAAAACACTCTGAATCCCAGTCCCTTTTCGCGCAAAAAAAAAAAAAAAAAAAAAAAAACAGCTCCAAGAGGTTGAGTCCGGACATCGTCGAGGTGCCGATCGTTGGTTTCTTTCGTTGTTCGGGGTCCGTTCGGGTCTTGTTGATTTGTATGGCTGTTAAATTGCTCTTTGATATAAAAGAAGGTGTTGCTCACTAAAGGTTCATATTTACTCTTCTTCATTACTGTTTTATTCGGTATTTGTAGTATGACTCGCGTTGCCAATTCTCGATTTATTTTTGGTAATTGTCTCTCTGTTAGTATGTTTTCTTAAAAAAATTGAATTGCTCTTCTCCTTGATATAGGATTGAGTTATGATGATGAGGAGCAAATTGTTAAACCCTTTTACCATTAGATGAATTAGGTGAGTAGAATTTCATTTTTATTGGGTTTTGACTAAGGTTAATTGAGTGAGCCTTGAATGTTGTTGGTAAGTTAGAAGAGTCTGCCGTGGGCCAAGGCATTTAGGCTTCCTATAATATGGTCCAAAAATGGTATAATTCTGATGAGCTAAAAATCTTAAACCTATGTAGTACTTCTTCCAATAAGAATGATTTCCATAATTCATGTGACCTCTCGATAAGTCTCAATGGAGTAGGAACAATACAAAGGGGTTAGTGTCTTTTGGCACACTCTTAATTAAATTATTGTGATTATGTGATAATAGGTAAATTTGACTATATTTATGCCTTAAATAATTACACTTTATTGTTGTTTTGATATTGTTTATGATGACAAAATGCTTTTATTAGTGTTTTTAGAGTGTTATAGGTACACATGAGCTAATGAAGACTAAAGGAGCAGTTTTGGAGTCATAAGATGGTGAAAAGGCCAAGTGTAGAACAAGTTAGGAGTTTATGCTGAAAAATGGCTTGAAGAATCCACAACACTGTTCTACCGCAGTCCAACCGCGACCGCGGTAGAAAGGGCCTGCGGAACATTGTGAAGTTCAGAGAGCTTGTTCCACCGCGGTTGGACCGCGACCGCGGTGGAAGCCGAAATTTTGAAGGTTAAAATTGTCAAGACGGAAATTATGTAACCTAAACCCTATATTTAAGATTAGGACTAGAGAGGCAAGTATTGTATTATTCACTACTTTTGCAAGAAAACTAGTAAGAGAGAACTCTCTCAACATCTTTCTTTCTTTTACATTGAATCTTTGATTATAAATTCAATTATCTATCTTGTTTCCTTGATTATGAGTAGCTTAATCTTTATCTAAGGTTTTGATGGAACCTATTGAGTGATGAACTTCTGGGTTATGTGATTACGAATTGTTAGCTAGATTTCTATTTTTTCAACTTCGTTCTTGTTGTAGTTAATTGATAGGATCCTCAATTAGCTGTGCCTATTTAGTGTACATAACTTGGAAAAGAGTTCATATTTAGGTAATTGTTGAACAACACCACGCCTAGATTATTGGAGGAATCTATAATTGTAGGCGTAAAGGTGGGGTTAGGAATAATGAAACCTTGGGTGCAATCTAAAGTGAACCGTGCAAATTAAAGCTAGTTACGGTAGCTTGGAAGAGTGCACTAGTAAATTATTGTAGTTGCTCGGGAGAGAATTATGGTAAAAAAAGTGTTCATGATTGATAGAATAATATTGACAATTTGTATGAGCATAAACAGAAGGGATTCCATCAATAGGGAAAATCAATACCTTAGCCTTTCTCTTTATTCTTTACATCACATTCATTTATTTCCTTCAATTCTTTAGTTTCTTGCAAAAGTTAGTTAGTAGAAATCATCCACAAATATATATTCAAAAGTTTCGGAAGCTGATTCAGGAGTATTATTGGGTTTTGGAAGTTGCAATTGATAGGTTAATTCTCTGTGGGATCGACACTGGACTTAATAGACTGGATTATATTGACAGCTACCGTTGTTTTGGCGTGAATCAAGTAGTATATGTGCCTTGTGGGGAATTACGGAATTATCTGTTGCTATTGACAGAAATACAAGATTCTTGTGTAGTCAGGTTCTTTCTACACACTTTACATTAAAAATTTTGACGGTTGTTTAATTGGGTGCTCAGGTACATGCCTAGGAAATCTGCAAGGACTGGAGAACTAATTGAAGGACTCTCAGACCCAGAGCAAACTTTCCGGGCACGTAACAGGGCAATCAAACAACTTCAGCACTCTTAGCAACCAATTAAACTAGATTTCGACATGGGAGACGTGAACGATCCAAACCAGCAAGCTGGGTTGAACGTACAGAAGGCGCATGAAGGTGCATTATTTGACTAGGCATAGCCAACTGCTGATAATTTGGCAACTGCCATTATTGTGCCAGCCATTCAAGCTGAGTCATTCTAGATTACCAATAACATGCTACACTTGTTGCAAAATAATGAATTATTCTCTGGGACTCAGGTTGAATATCCACAGCAGCACCTGAAGAACTTTCTCTCGATATGCAAGACATAGAGGCAACCGAATGTGACTCCGGAAGCCATCAGACTATTACTCTTTCCGTTCTCAGTTACAGGAGTTGCACAGATATGGCTAAACTCACTCCCCACAAACTCTATTTCAACTTGGGATGAGTTAGTAAATCAATTCCACAACAAGTTTCATCCACCTAACAAGACAATTCAACAAATTGATGAGATTGTGAGCTTCAAGCAGAAACCAATGGAGACATTACATGAAACTTGGGGCAGATTCAAAGGTATGCTTGTTATGTGTCCTCACCATGGGGTTCTTGAACAGATGTTGGGTCAAATGTTCTACATGGGGATTTCAGAATGTATGAAGAATATAGTAGATGCCTCAGCAGGTGGGCTTTTCTGAGCAAGACCTGGAGAGAAGGCCAGAATTTGCTTGACAAGATGGCTCAGAACTCCGGGTGGACGACCAGGAATGCTCCTATCACTCCAGTGGTACACTCTGTACCTCTGAATCCTTCCAACACTATGGAGGAGAACATGGCTACTTTATTGACACAAATGAGCATCCCGACGAAAAAGGTGGAAGAATATTAGGTAAAGCAGTAGGTTCATATTGTAGATTCAAGCAGATGGTTTATGCACATCTTGCATTAGCCAACCCATAGGTAATCCATGGGCTGCAGACCAAGAACATCATCACCCGCATGAAGACGAACTATGTGGCTAATTATGGAGGGCAGCGACAGGGTAACCAGAGTTGGGGTCAGCAGGCTCCACAGCAATACATGCCTCCTCAGCCACAATATAATGCAGTAGGTATGAGGCCACCAAACAACATGGCTCCATATCCTAGACCTCGAATTTCAACAACCAGCAGTAGGGGTATCATCCACCTCCACCACAGCATGGGGGTAGACATGATGATGGGTTCGCAGAGTTGAAAGCTATGATGTAGCAGGTAATTAGGTCGCATGCCAAAACCAATGAGAGGATAGATGCACATGACGCAGCTATCAAGAATATTGAAGTATAGGTGGGCCAGATTGCTATGTCACTTAACAATCGTCCTCAAGGGACATTGCCTGCAGATATACAAACAAACCCAAATGATCAAATTCCAAAACAGCTGATGGCAGTTAATCTGAGAAGTGGAAGAGATCTTGATGCTGAGCAGGAAAGAGATAGAGGCAATTTACAGGCCGAGACACTCACTCCAATACCCATTGAACTGGACTACAGGCCGAGACACTCACTCCAATACCCATTGAACTGGATGAGTCCACCGGGTTGACGGAAGTTACAGTCTAGCCAGTAGCTGAAAGTAATAATGTGCAGCAGGGAACAGAGAAAGTAGCTGAACCGGTAGAGAAGCCGGCTGTGGAACATGTTATAGAGAAAGAAAATTCCCAAGTGATTGGGAAGAAGAGGCCTCCGGCCCTATTCCCCAAAAGGTTGGTTAAGAACCATAAAGAGGAGCAATACAAGAGATTTTTCGAGATGCTCAAGCAAATCCAGGTAAACATTCCCTTAATTGAAGCTTTGAAAGAAATGCCTGGGTATGCTAAGATGATGAAAGATTTGATGTCGCGGAAATTTGATTTCCAACACTTGGCCACTGTAACTCTTACACAGACATGTAGTGCAGTGGTCTCTAGACCCATAACTGAGAAGCTATCTGACCCAGGTAGCTTCACTATTCCATGCACTATAGGAAACTTTGCCTTTGCTAAGGCATTATGTGATTTTGGGGGGCGAGCATAAATCTTATGCGCTTGGTAATCTATAAGAGGCTGGGCGTCGAAAGAGCCAGACCTACTTCTATGTTATTATAGCTTACTGACAGGACGGTTAAGCGTCCATTCGGTATAGTGGATGATGTGCTTATCCAGGTGGGGAAGTTTCTGTTTCCCGCCGATTTTGTGATTCTGGACAACAAGGTGGACGAGGAGATTCCTATAATCTTAGGAAGACCATTCCTAGCCACAGGGAGAGCATTGATTGATTGTGAGATTGGGGAGCTCAAGATGAGGCTAAATGATGAGGAGATCATATTCAATGTACAAAAATCTATGAGGCGCCCTAGTGAGTTCGCAAATTGCTCTCTCATTGATGCAGTAGATGTGATAGTGGAGACAGATAATGTAGAATTGACAGTTGAAGATCCACTTCAGGCATGCCTGATGAACTTAGAAGAGGTAAATAGTGAAAGCCTGGCAGAGTGGGTGCTATCTCTGGAAGGCAAAGGGTTTTGGGATAGAGAGTTGGAGTTTGAACCTCTACATTTAGAAAAGAGAGAGAACCCTCCAGCAAAATCATCCATTGAGGAACCACCAAAGCTGGAACTTAAGCCATTACCAGCTCATCTCAGGTATGAATTTCTAGGCCCTAACTCCACTTTACCTGTTATTACCTCATCTGGTTTGCTAGATGTGTAGGATTAAAAGCTTATACATGTACTCGAGGAATCTAAAACTGCCATTGGTTAGACCATGGCAGATATAAAAGGGATCAGCCCCGCATACTACATGCACAAGATTTTTCGGGAAGAGGGGCACAAACCTTCCAGAAAATGCCGGAGAGGGCTGAACCCGAATATGAAAGATATGGTGAAAAGGTAAGCGAAAAAGTGGCTAGACACGGGGTAGGTCCCAGGTAAGTTTTCTCACCCGTCTGTGCTTTACATTGATTATTATGCCATGGGGACATGTCATGATTTTAAGTGTGGAGTGGGAGACTTATCGTGTATTATATATTATACATAGTAGATTTTGCTGTAAATTATATTAGCTGGCTTGGCCCGATGATGGACACTTGGCGACAGATTTCCTAAGGGTCTAAGTCGGAATAAAAACACAAAAATAATCAAAAATTTAAAAAATCCAAAAATATGAGTAGTCCGTGTAGGAATTTTTCTTTCTTTTCTTTTCTTTTTCTAGGTAGTGTATCACCTCCCCCTTGTTTTTTTTTACTACGGTTCTTTTCCAAGGGTTTTTCTTGAACCGGGTTAGGTAAATTTTTTGTTTTTAGGATTAGAGGGTAAAGGTTAACTTGTAACCCCAAGTATGCACATTAGAAAAACTAAAATGAACCTGAGAGTGTATGATCTAAGCTTGACTGTAGATTCTAGGATATGCCTTAAATTGCACAATACAACTTGCTTGAACGTTGATAGGACTCTATAGATGAACATGATTCTAAATGAGTTGCATGCTAAGTGCGTGTGAGCTTTTACCTGCGTTATATGTTTTACATGATACCTAGAACTTGCCTTGTGTGTATGCAAAGAGAAATAGAAGTTGTTTAGTTATATAGATGATAGAGGCATTTCTTTGTGTAACCCCATAAATCAATAAACTGTGAATTCACATGTACATAGTATCCTAGTTAACCCCTTTGAGCTTAAAGCATAATCTTTGATAACGCTTGAATGTTGATAAAAATCTATATCGTATATTGTTCTACTTTACCTCCTAGAAGCACTTGTGTTGTAATGAATATGCAAAAGTCTAAGTGTGAGGTGAAGGGAAGTTGAAAAAAAAAGGAAAAAATCAAGAATGAATGGTAAAAAATGGTGAACTGGCAAAATACTGTAAATGCTTTACAAAGCAATGAAAAAAAATCAACGTATATATGTAAAATAGAAAAGCCAGTTACACCAACTAAACATTATGGATTAAAAGTGGATAAAAAGTGAAGGAATATTTAGGGGAAGCATAATGAAAAAGTTTAAAGAGAAATTGTGAAAAAGAAAGTGCTTAGGGAGGTTAGCCCTTATAACCAAAAGTATCCTACCCGTCCCATAGCCAATATTACAACCCTTAAAGACCTCTTGATCTGTGATTGAATAACTTGATTAGTGGAGTATTACACTAGGGGCAAGCCTATGGTGTATCTGTATAAAAATGAATGCTCTTTGTTGAGAGTGAATGAAATTTTTCCGATATCTATAAATTCCATGTTCTAAATTATTTATGTGTGGGAATTTCTCTTAATAAATTGTGTGAGGGCATGTAACTCATGAAGAAAAAGGTAAGTTTGCAAGTCTGTGGTAATAATTAGAGTAAGCAATAATGTGCTGGCATTTGAGTTTACAGTTAGGTAAGGATTGTGCATGTCTTAAGTTAATCCTAAAAGATAGCTTTTGTGACATATTTTGAGGGAGACATTAATAAAATTGGCCTAAAGTGTGATTAAGGTTGCTCGAGGACGAGCAAAGGTTTAAGTGTGGGGTATTGATAATAGGTGAATTTGACTATATTTATACCCTAAATAATCACACTTTATTGTTATTTTGATATTGTTTATGATGACAAAATGCTTTTATTAGTATTTTTAGTGTGTTATAGGTACATATGAGCTAATGAAGACTAAAGGAGCAATTTTGGAGTAATAACATGGTGAAAAGGCCAAGTGTGGAACAAGTTAGGAGTTTATGCTGAAAAATGGCTCGAAGAATCCGCAGCACTATTCTACCGCGGTCCAACCGCGACCGCGGTAGAACCGCGGTATAAAGGGCCTGCAGAAGATTGTGAAGTTCAGAGAGCTTGTTCTACCACAGTTGGATCGCGACCGCGGTGGAAGCCGAAATTTTGAAGGTTAAAATTGTCAAGACGAAAATTATGTAACTTAAACCCTATATTTAAGATTAGGACTCGCCCAAAAGAGGCAAGTATTGTATTATTCACTACCTTTGCAAGAAAACTAGTAAGAGAGAACTCTCTCAACATCTTTCTTTCTTTTACATTGAATCTTTGATTATGAATGCAATTATCTATCTTGTTTCCTTGATTATGAGTAGCTAAATCTTTATCTAAGGTTTTGATGGAACCTAACGAGTGATGAACTTCTGGGTTATGTGATTACAAATTGTTAGCTAGACTTGTGTTTGTTCAACTTCGTTCTTGTTTGTAGTTAATTGATAGGATCCTCAATTAGCTGTGCCTATTTAGTGTGCATAACTTGGAAAAAAGTGCATATTTAGGTAATTGTTGAACAACACCACACCTAGATTATTGGAGGAATCTATAATTGTAGGCGTAAAGGTAGGGTTAGGAATAACGAAACCTTGGGTGCAATCTAAAGTGAACCGTGCAAATTAAAGCTAGCTAGGGTAGCTCGAAAGAGTGCACTAGTAAATTATTGTAGTTGCTCGGGATAGAATTACGGTAAAAAAAATATTCATGATTCATAGAATAATATTGACAATTTGTATGAGCATAAACAAAAGGGATTCCACCAATAGGGGAAATCAATACCTTAGTCTTTCTCTTTATTCTTTACATCACATTCAATTATTTCCTTCAATTCTTTAGTTTCTTGCAAAAGTTAGTTAGTAGAAATCATCCACAAATATATATTCAGAAGTTTGGGAAGCTGATTCAGGAGTATTATTGGGTTTTGAAAGTTGCGATTGATAGGTTAATTCTCTGTGGGATCGACTCTAGACTTAATAGACCGGATTATATTGATAGCGACCGTTGTTTGGGCGTGAATACAAAGGGGCCAGTGTCTTTTGGCACACTCTTAATTAAATTATTGTGATTATGTATACGTTCGCGTAACATAATTGCAAATTTAATTCTTAAAAGGCTAAAGGTATCCATTTGCGCAACCTCAACTAATATTTTCTTAATAAAATAAACAAAGCGTTGTTAATTGTGGACACGTTCACGTGACATAATTTCGACGCATCAAAGGAAAGAGTATACGTTCGCGTAACTCAATTCTTTAAATACAAATAATTCAAGTGATTAAAATCGGTAAAAGATAAATGCACATAGGTCCTAAAATAAATAATTAGACAATTTAAGCCAAGTAATAATCATTAAGCGACCGTGCTACAACCACGAAATCCGGAAATGCCTAAAACTTTCTCCCGGGTTAACAGAATTGTTTATTCAGAATTTCTGGTTCGCAGACTCATTAAAATAAAACTTTCTCAATTTGGGATTTAAATAAACCAGTAACTTGGAACACCATAATTTATTCCAAGTGGCGACTCTGAAATAAACAAATAATCCCATTTCGAATAATATCACTTAAATTGGAAAAACTCCCTTATATACCACCCTTCTAGGGGTGTGTAAAAAAAGAAGTGTGACAATGCCCGATAATCACTCCTTAGAAAAGGGGCTACGCGTGGAATTAGCGCACCGATCATCATATTTATATTTACCCTTTTCCGCCTCGTGGAACAAATTAAAGCGAAGGTGAGTCTCAGTCCCTATCACATGCTGTTATCGGTCCCTTCCTATCAGTCCCCGAGAAATTTAGGACTCCTATATTATAAGAAGGAGGTTCTAGGCAGACCCTTAGGTTTAAAGGTAAAATATTTAGGCGACATACAATAAGAAGTAGGACTTCAATTAAGGGGAGTATGGAAGACAAACGAAAGTCTCAAATATACCTCCACACGTAATACATATGGACAACATGACGCATACACAATTAAGGTCTGAATTTAAATCCTAAGCACGGTATCTAAATGATAACAGCAGAATTAAATTTATCACATGACTCAAAAAAGAAGTCTGAATCAGGCTTGCCTACTCATTTTAACAGTTGATAATTAGACACTAATCGCAGAAATGATTATGATTTTATTTAAAGTTAATTACCTAAGGCTTGCCTAAGCATAAGATAATGTGCAGGAGTTATTCAAAATTATTAAGACAGTTAGAAATTATTTTACTTTAAGAGTGTGTTGTTCTAGTTGATACGAATGTAGAGATTATTACCACCGTTTTGGCTCTAATTCCACACATTTTGCTCTCGATTGCTCCTAGATCATTCCTACACATAAATATATTTCAAAATAATATAAATCAATAAATTTCACATCCTAAATCCACAAAACAAAAGTAAAATATGAGGCTTTAGACACACAAATATATATATATATATATATATATATATATATATATATATATATATATATATATATATATATATATATATATATATATATATATATATATATATATATATATGCATATATACATATATATATATATATATATATACACACATATGTATATATACTAACCTATAACACCGCTATTTTTTACTACAATTAACGTACATTAATTACAATGCATTAGTATTTATAAACTTTAATATATAAATATATATTTTTTTCTATGTAAATTTATTCGGTAAGGTTTGATATTTTGTTGATTTATTTTAATAAAATAAAAAGCATACTCTAAATATTGGTACTAATATAAATTTATATAAAAACCTAGGTCACATAAAAATAAGTCTAAAAATCAATTAGGTACTGTACAATCGATCGATTTTATCTGAGTTTTAAATTTCTATCGATTTTATCTGAGTTTTAAATTTCTATTGACACCTCTAGTAAGCAGCAATGGATTATCAGCGACTTTTATCCCCTGTATTTTCTTCGCAACTACATGATTATCAGCGACTCTTGTGCGGTGCCTACCAATTCCAAGTACTTGTTATTTTCACTTTAGTATGGCCACTGGATTCGCTGCCCATATATTCAAGAGTCAAGACCTACCATTTTGTCTGATAATTCAGATGGAAGTAATGTTATTTCACACACACAATCACACATAACATCTCATACGATTTCGTGGTTAGAGTTCGCCATAGTCGGTGCACGTTTGTTTTATATATATATATATATATATATATATATATATATATATATATATATATATATATATATATATATATATATATATATATATTTACGCATTTTAGTAAGTGATCAATGTATATGGCTAAAAAGAGAAACAATAATGTTGCCGGGTATTTGCGTAAAAACCCTTTTTTTAAAGTAATAGATGTAGCGGTCATCATCATCAACAACAACAATATATCCAGTAAAATTCTACTAGTGGAGTCTAGGAAGAATAGAGTGTACACAAATCTTACCCCTACCCCGAAAAGGGCAGAGAGATTATTTCCAAGAGACTCTCGGCTCAACAGGAGAGACAATAATATCAAAAGGAAATAAGAGAAAAGTCATAGTAATTAGCTGTCATCAATAATAGTATTCATTATTCATGCAATAACAAATTACTCGTTATGTAAAATGACCATATTTCGCTGATCGAAATACACACGATTTATGATCTCATATATCTTATCTTACCTTGAACCTTTTTTCTCAATTTCTTGACCAACCATATTACCCTTACCAGACTTGATTCTTTTTGCCACTTGACTTTTTTTTACTTCCCTTTTCCATCTATAAATATGGGCATTTTCTTCCCTACTTCTCGCCAAAATCATAGTACAAATTATAAATCTTTCATTTCCGCTCGAGAGATAGAGAGAAAGAATGGGTTCCATTATTGCTGAATTAATAAAACCTCATGCAGTTTGCATACCGTACCCTGCCCAAGGCCATATCAACCCCATGTTAAAGCTAGCCAAAATCCTTCATCACAAAGGCTTTCACATCACTTTTGTCAATACTGAGTTTAACCATAGACGTCTCCTTAAGTGTCATGGCCCTGATTCCCTCAACAGCATATCTTCTTTCCGTTTTGAGACCATTCCTGATGGACTTCCACCATGTGATTCCGATGCGACGCAAGACATACCTTCTTTGTGTCAATCTACAACCACTACTTGCTTATGTCCCTTTACCGATCTTCTTGCAAAGCTAAATGATACAAATAAATCCAACGTGCCACCCGTCTCGTGCATCGTTTCTGATGGTAGCATGGGCTTCACCCTAGCTGCTGCACAAGAATTGGGTGTCCCTGATGTTCAGCTATGGACAATGAGTTCTTGTGCTTTCTTAGGTTATATGAATTACTACAAGGTTTTTGAAAAAGGATATGCTCCACTTAAAGGTACAAACACACTTCCTTCCGGATTAGAGTAGTTCAATCGGTCCAATTGGACCTGTTCTTTTATGCTTGAACAACATGTACACATCAAAAAAAAATATACATACAAAAACAACTCAGTATAATCCCACTTAGTGGGGTCTGGAGCGGGTAGTATATACGCAGACCCCTTACTCCTACTCTAGGGTAGTGAGACTGTTTCCAAATAGACCACCGACATCATTCCTCCAAGAACTTCCCACCTTGCTCTTTGGAGAGACTCGAACTCACAATCTCTTGGTTGAAAGTGGGGGTTGCTTACTATCAAAGCAACCCCTCTCCTCAATATACATACATACATAATAAAATTTAAATGTATAAATATCACAAGATTACATTCATTATCAATCTGCTGACTCTAGATCCTGAATTCAGTGTTGTCTTGATTTATTAGTATTCTTGATGTATTGAGCTCATCATTCCCATTTTATATATACATGTGATTTATTTGATTAACCTATTCTCGTTGGGGGAAATTGTAGATGCGAGTGACTTGACAAATGGGTACCTAGAGACAACTTTAGATTGGATACCGGCTATGAAAGATATACGTTTAAGGGATCTACCAAGTTTCTTGAGAACTACAAATCCAGATGAATTTATGATCAAATTTGTGTTTCAAGAAACAGAGAGAGCAAGAAAGGCTTCTGCAATTGTCCTTAACACGTTTGAGACACTAGAGGCTGAAGTTCTTGAAGCACTCCGAAATCTTCTTCCTCCAGTCTACTCTATAGGTCCTTTGCATTTGCTAGTGAAACACGTTGATGATGAGAATTTGAAAGGCCTCGGATCTAGTCTTTGGAAAGAGGAACCAGAGTGTATACGATGGCTTGATTCCAAACAACCAAACTCTGTTGTTTATGTCAATTTTGGAAGCATTACTGTTATGACTCCTAATCAACTTATTGAATTTGCTTGGGGACTTGCAAACAGCCAACAAACATTTTTATGGATCATAAGACCTGATATTGTATCAGGTGATACAGCATTTCTTCCACCCGAATTCGTGGAAGAAACGAAGAACAGAGGTATGCTTGCGAGTTGGTGTCCACAAGAAGAAGTACTTAGTCACCCTGCAATAGGAGGGTTCTTGACGCATAATGGATGGAATTCTACGCTCGAAAGTATAAGCAATGGGGTGCCAATGATATGCTGGCCATTTTTCGCTGATCAACAGACAAATTGTTGGTTTTCTGTCACTAAATGGGACGTTGGAATGGAGATTGATAATAATGTGAAGAGGGATGAAGTCGAAAGCCTTGTGAGAGAATTGATGGTAGGTGACAAAGGCAAAAAAATGAAGGAAAAGGCGATGGAATGGAAGAAATTGGCTGAAATTGCTGCTACAAAACATTCAGGTTCATCTTATGTGAACATTGAGAAGGTGGTCAATGATATTCTTCTTCCAACCAAACATGAAGTTAAAGAGGTTAATTAACTAAGTTGCATGAATTTCTATATATCTTCCTCTTCTCCTTGGATTTTTCGTAGTTCTTTCCTTTCTTCTGTACTTTTGCATTGTCATACATTGATATAGTGACCGAAAAAATAATAAAACAGTTATTCATTCATATTATCTACTAAAATATGGGTTGGATAATAAATTATTTTAAAAATAGATAAATATGGATAAGATCTATATTATCCACTAAAAATGAATAACTAATGAGTTTAACTTTTACATATTCAAATATGGGTATTCCTCAATTTTAGGAGGCTATGAATTATCTTAAATGCGATCATATTTAAGAAACCATGAATAATATAAATATTCATATTATCCGCCGATTATATCGTTTTCTATCCGTATTAAATATGGTTCAGGTTAGTTATTTTATTCTTTTTGCAATTACCCATTTTCAACCTCCCATAACCGACCTGATCGCTAGGGGTGTACATCGGCCAGTGCGGTGCGGTTTGCAAAAAGTTCGGTTCATTTGTTCGATTTTCGATTATTGATTTGATGTACCAATGACCGAACCAATATATATTCGGTTGGTTCGGTATATGAAACTTTAGTTCGGTTGGTTTTCGATTTTGTTTGGTCGGTTTTGTGTCCAATGCGAAACTGCTCATTTTGTAGCTGCTGTCAGGCAATCCTTTGAATTTCAAAATTGACGCTATGAAAGAAACCTTCCGTATGGGTATTAGCTTCTAAGTTCTAACTTCTAATGTTCAAGTAAAATAATAGCGGCATACACGTTAGAACTACTAAATAACTTGCTTCATGTGCCTTCACACTTTGATTTTTGAATCATATTCACTTGAAGAAATCAATTGTACTAAATAAAGAAAGAATATGGCACAAGAATTATGCTTTCTCCCGCCAAAGAAAAAAAAAGAATTGCAATAGTTATGTCTTTTCCATCCAACTAATTCAATTATCTGCTATAAAATATAGAATTTCCAAAAAGTAACAGAAGTGCATCACATTATGCACCTACTGCACCTCAACTAGAAGTAAGAGAAATTGTGTATCAGCAGTAAAATCGAACTAAAGAGGAAAGGAGGAATGGAACTAATGGAACCTGAACTCTAAAGGAGATGGATTATGGTTTTTGCCATTTTGGGCTTTAGATTTATGGATGGGTATTTGACTTATGGAATTTTTACCTCCTATAGCAAATATTGATATTTTATTTATTTTAAATAAATATCCTTTTAAAAAATTATATTTCATAGATACCTTTTGATTATTATAGCCAAATATCTATTTATGGTTACCTCCTACCCTTAAACCATAAAATACTCTTTGTATTATTTTTCTCTCTCATTCTTTCAAATTTTTTTGCACTCTCTCTCTCTTAACGCCAGTCTTTCTCCACGAATACAACCACTATTCCACTTATTCATCTCTATTGTCTCGCGAAATTTTCAATGTCAGTGGGCTGGGGCTCTGAATCAATGTCGAAATCAAGCCCTAGATAGAACGATCCACCTCATTCTAATGGTCGTTCCTTTGCAATGAAATCTGGACATGGCCACTGCAACTCTTGTGTCACGACCCAAATCCCGGCCGTGATGGCGCCCAACACATTGCTAGGCAAGCCCGACCATTTTCGAATAACCAATCAATTATTATTTCAAATATTCCAAATTAGGTAAAATTTCATGTTTTCATAATAATGATAAGAGTGCGGAAAAACATAATAGCCGAAATAACAGCCCAACAAGATCTGGTGTCACAAGTCTTAGCCTCTAAACAACTGAATAATATCCTATACAACCAAGTCTAAAGCAGGAGTAAAAGAGATAACGGGAAGGAGAGATCGGGTCTTGCGGACGTCGGTAGCTACCTCGATAACTCCGCAATAAGCTGAAATAGCAGCAATATATCAAATGCCCTCCTGGATCCCTGTATCTGCACACAAGGTGTAGGGAGTAGAGTGAGTACAACAACTCAGTGAGTAATAGAAATAAATAATAACTGGAGGTAAGAAAACCTGTAAGAACACTAAATAGTTCTAAAAGTACAGTACAGGTAGGAACACTTATTAAAGGGGAAGAGTCCAGTATCAGTCTACTACTGTCCAACAGTTATCCAACACTGCTGCGGCGCACAGCCCGATCTTTACTAATACTACTGTGGTGTGCAACTCGATCCAATACAATATATATAGTGCTGCGACGCGTAGCCCGATCTAATATAATATATAAAATACTGCGGCGTGCAGCCCGATCCAATATAATATATATAATGCTATGGCGTGTAGCCCGATCCAATATAATAGTAACCGCGCTCACTTGGGTGTGAGCAGACTCCGGAGGGGCTCCTTCAGCCCAAGCGTTATAATACTGCGGCGTGCAGTCCGATCCACATATATATCACTACGGCGTGTAGTTCGATCCATATATATCACTGCAACGTGCAGTCCGATCGGTATATATGTTATATATGTAATACGGTGTGCAGTCCAATCCAATACATGTATATGTTTATACTGCTGCAGCGTGCAGCCCGATCCGGTATATCAAATACCTCATTATGGGTCCTTAACCCCTCTCAGTCGATATAGACTTGGCCTCTCGGGCCCACTCAACTAGGTCAGGGTATTCAACCCTAGGTATTCTCATTTAGAGTGCATTGAGCTAATACCGGTTCATGTTATGTTTTACAGTTTAGAGTACGACTAGGAGTATGTGTTCAACATGTACAGTGGTCATTTAGCTCCACAGGCTCACCTAAGGTTCTACAGATCGACATAAGGCCCCAAACATGGCAACTAGCCCAAATGTACGGATATAAGCTCAGTCTTAGTCAATAAGTATAGTAAACCATCAATCGGGATGGACCAAGTCCAAATCCCCAGTCACAATATCACCACGCTCATCACGCGATGCGTGTGTCATCTCAACATTGCAACGTATAGTGCAAATACTGGGTTTTAAACCCTCAGTATATCACTCATAACTACCACTCACCTCGAACCGGCCAAAATCCTAACTCGTCTTGCGCTTTCCTTGAAAATCAACCCCCTCGAGTGAAGAATCTGACTAAAGCCACAAGGAATAGGTTACAATAAGCTAATGGAACATAACACAATCGAAAGAACTCAAAAAATACCCATAAACACAAAATTGGCAAAATCCGAGTCTCGGTCCCACTTCTTGAAAAATTATAAAATTCACATTTTCGGAATCCTCGTCTCGCCATGAGTCCATACATATAAAATTTATCAAAATCGGAGTTCAAATGAGCCACCAAATCCTAATTTTTCATAGCAAAAATCCAAGCTCTAACTTCCTCAATTTATGCCTAAATTCAGAGAATTAATGGAATATTTTTTGATAAAATGACGTATTAAGACCACAAGACTTATCTCCAATCACTTCCCGATGAAATCCCCTTCAAATTCTACCAACAAGCTCTCAAGGTGTGCAAAAATGGAAGAAAAATGGACCCAAGTCGCGGATGAAAAGTCATTAAAGCAGGTCTGACTGCCCGGTTATAACTCTATGCGATTGCATCCACGGCCCTGCGATCGCATAGCATAAATTTCTCAGGGCCCAAAATCCTCTTACGCGATCGCACACCACACTACGCGACCGCACTAAACTATTTCCCAAACCTCTGCGATCGCAATCCACCTTACGCGATCGCATAACACAAAAATCAGGCCCCTCTCCCAGCCTTATATGCAATCGCAATGCCACCTATGTGATCGCATAGAGGAAACCTTCTGCAGCATTTTCTGCCAAAATCTACAACTTCAGAAAGCCAAATCCTCTCCGATTAAGCACTTGAACCATCCTGAGGCCCTCGGGGCCTCAACCAAAAATACCAACATACCCCAAAACATCATGCAAACTTATTACAATCATAAAAACACGCCCAACAACACAAAAATCATCAATTTACGCGGATTCAAGCCTAAGTTAAATTAAAACTTCTGAAACTCATATTCGATCAAAAATCCGACCAAACGACATATGATTGACCTAAAAATTTGTAGACATATCCAAAATCACCTAGCGGAGCTACTGCAACCGTCAGAATTCCATTCCGTCTCCAGGATCAAAATCTCACCTATCGACCGAAATTCGCCAAAATTCCAACTTCGCCAATTCAAGCCTATTTCTACATCGGACCTCCAAATTCGATTCTGATCACTCTCCTAAGTCACAAATCATCCCCCGAAGCTAATCGAACTGACGGAATTCATATCTAAGCACTCTAGCCACACAGTCAACTTCTTGTGAACTTTTCTAAAACAAGCTTCCTTCTAAGAGGCTATGTGCCTTATTTTTAACCAAAACAAACCCGAATAAATTCTAACACACCAAACACAGATAATGAAACATGAAGAAGCAATAGACGGGAAAAATAGAGCAGTAACACATGAGACGACGAGTTGAGTCATCACATCTTCCCCAACTTAAACAAACGCTCGTCCTCGAGCGTTCCCAGAGTTATACTAGAAGCAACCCAATAGATGAATGACCTTATCAAGCATATACTCGGGGTGATCCCACGTCACACTATCTCACATAGGTCCAGTAACACAATATAGCTGAAATTTCACAGCCCATCCAAACCATAAACTACATTGCACTTCCCGAAATCATACACCAGATCAGAACCCCATGTCTATACTTGTAGATGCGTGATTTTGTCTCAACCCGAGATTTTTTATATTTTTAGCGTAAAATATTTAGTTTAGTTTTAATATAGCTATTTTAGCTAAATTTGACTCTTTTACTTTATTTTTACCTTAAAATGAAAAATAGCAAAAAATATAATTTTATTAATTTTTCGTACTCATTTTAAACTTGAAAAAAATACAAAAATAGTATTTTATATTTTTATCTTTATATAAAAAAATGAAAATTATAAAATATAGTTTTATAATCTTGAAAAAATATAAAAATAATTTTGTTTTAATTGTGAGTCTTATTTTTATAGTTATTTTTGCTTATGTAGGGTTAATTAAATAAAATCATATTTTCATTCTTGGTTCCGGGTATAGAATAATATTCGGGTTCAAACTACCCGGTTTTAGACTTAATTTTTGGACTCAGCCCATAATAATCCGAGTCTACCACACATGGGGAACACGGACAAAATACAACCATAACCCATGTGAGCCCCCATTTTGGTCTTGACATTTCACATGCACACTACAAAAACAAAAAATGAGACAAAGAGAAAAGACAAAAAGACTACAATTAAAAAATCAAAAAGAGAAAGAAAGAATGAAGAGATAAAGAAGACACAAAGAAAAAAAAATACAATTTAAAAAGGAGACTAACGGTTGAGGCTTCATCTTTTGAAAAGGAAAGAAACATAAAAAACATTTTATATACATACTCACACCCACGATAAAAAGGAAAGGGAACAAAACTAAGGAGAAGAAGACTTTTGCTTCTTGATTTTTTGAAAAGAAAAAGTGTACATACACATCATACACATCACATGCACACACGACACACACATATGGGTGGGTTGAATCCTAGTCATTTTTTTAGGTGGAAAACATATATTATTAGGGATGGGAAAAAGAAAAAAAAAATAAAGAAATAGATACAAAGCAATTATATACACGTGAGACCCATTTTTGCAAAGGAGGACATTTTGACTTCATCTTCTTCTTCAAAAATAACCAAGAAAACTCTACTGGAAAAAACCTCCATCGCCCATTGCTACTGTCCCGTCTCCAAGCAACCACACAGCCCGTGAACCATCTCCCATCCCGAACAAGCCTCAGGAACGCTGCGCAACAACCTAAATCTCAACCAATAACGCCGGAATCCAGCTACCCAAGAGTCGTCGGCATGCAGAGATGGTCGAGGTGGCAGGAAAAGTTCTCCGTTCGAGATCCCGGGACTGCTGAGCATCCGTTGGAGTTCTAGTAGTTGTCTCCATTTGAGTCCATTCGGCATCGATTCTAGCCGTTGCAACTTTACTGGAGGAGCTTGCTAGCTGTTAAAGAAAATGGATATGGTTTCCATTCTGCCCGACTGAAGTTTGGTTATGCGTTCGTCGTAAAATTGAGTCGAGGTGTCGATTCGATTTTTGGGGTTCATTTGAGGTCGAATTCTGGTTCATGATTCCTGCTGCTGTTGTTTTGCTTGTTCATTTCGAAACTTTGACAGAAAGCCGCTTTCTAATCGCATGCAAACAAATTCAATCAAAAGCATTCAACATTCAGGTTCATTTCCTTACTCTTTTGGTTCTGTTTTTGCTGGTTTTGAGCATTGACTGATTGCGGATGAATTCTCTTCGATTTGAATGTGTTATGTTCTGTTTTGTTAGAACTTAACGCGTGACTCATTGCTCTATCGAATTGTCGGATCTATACTTTTTTTCACATATGTTGGACGAGAACTTCTCTGTTGTTTCCATGATTAGACAGAACTAGTTGGATTAGATTTGTGAGATATTTTCCCATATAGTTAGCTTGATCGTGAGTTAGTAAATCAAATACGATGTATTTTGGAGAAGGGTGTGGGCATTAATTAACTGGTATTGGATTGCTTATTGCACTTAATCTTCTATGCTGCAAACTATCAAAAGTTTTCTTGTGCATATTCGATATATCAAAATGTGGAAAGTTTGGATTAGTTTACTTTCATCATGGTCTACATTTGGTTGTTAAAGATGAATTCATTCATGTTCCGTCAATGCATTTTCCAGAAACAACGCCATTGATATGAACCTTTTTAGCCAAATAAGGAATAGTCAGATTAGTTGAACCATTTTGATGTAACGGACTAAAAATTGAAAGAGCAGCGCACCATACACAATTGCGGGGCCCTCAAATAAAATTATTATAAAAAGCATAGACTCGGGAAGACCGTTTAGCGAATTTCACGGTCTTTCCCAAAGTTAATAAAGACGATAGACTCTTTAGACACGATCTGTAAATAAAATACTTTCCTAATTACGGGTGCGCATTTATGTGACCCAAATCTTACTCTCGGCGAAACTGAAATACATTAAAGTCACAGGCGTACCGGTTGCGGTGTGACTTGAAATGTGTTTTCGTGACATCGCAATTCTTCTAAAATCAAAAAGCGGAACATTAAAAGCACATAGTTAAAATATGTAAAGAAATCAGATAAAAGCAAAAATTGCAGTTGAGCGACCGTGCTAAAACCACGGAATCCGGGAGTGCCTAACACCTTCTCCCGGGTTAACAGAATTCCTTATCCAGGTTTCTAGTTTCGCAGACTGTATTACAGAGTCATAAATTTCCTCGGTTCAGGATTAAACCGGTGACTTGGGACACCATTATTTTCCCAAGTGGCGACTCTGGATAATTAAATGAATTGATCCCGTTCCGAATGTCCTTTAAGTGGAAAAACTCCTTCACTGATTATTATTATATCCCGTCTCGGGGTGTAGTATTAAACAGTGGCACATTTAAGTTATAATTGTGCGGTGAAAAAAAAGGAGGTGTGACAGCTCTGGCGACTCTGCTGGGGACTAATAACCCAGAACTTCGGTTCAGGGTTTAAGAATTCGAGCTCAGTTAAATTGCTGTTTTTGCTTATATCCGATTTCATTATATATTTTGATTAATGTGCTACATGTTTACCGCTTTGATATTGCGTGAACTGTATATATAAAACTGTGCCGAAAACCCTTCTCTTCTTACCCCCGGGGATGTGCTTACTGGTTGAGACTCCCCTTTCCGTTAGTGTCAATACCAAAAATGAGAAAAGAGGCCGGATAAGTTACAAAGCCGATTGACCCCGCGGGTCACCGGTACGTAGCTCCCTCCTCGATCCGAGTTGTCCACTCGGGTACACGGTCTAGTACCAATGAAAAATCAGGATATTGAGCCTAGGTCTAGGACGTTTATTTGCATCATATTTGACTTAGGGGACTCAACACAGGGGTTGGGTCCGTCTAGGACAGGTTACCCGGTAATCAAAAGACCGAGCATGTTATATGTTGTATTTATTTATTCTAGATTATTATTGGCTAAATTCTTGAAGAAAAAAAAAGAGAGGAAAATTTTAGAATAGAAAATATCGAAATGTCGACGAAATGCTGTCGATTGCTTGAAAAAAAATTGAAAAATAGGTAGAACAATTTTGTTGAAATAATTGGTCAAATAATCTGACCGAACTACGCAGGTTTGATTCTCGCCGTTAGGTGGGATACGTAGGCAACCCTCATCGGGTCCAACCACCCCTTCAAAAAATAAAAAAAAATGTCGAAGTTTTAGTTTTCAATAAAATCAAAGTGATGCCATTTTGAAAAATAGCCGAATGTTCCGAAAGGACGCCGGAAGGTTGTTTTTGCAAAAATAGCCACTTTGAATCATTGTAAATAATTTTTGGGCACAACCTTGAAATATTTCCTCGCGGAAATGTTGAAAGGTCGTAGCCGCAAAATCAAGTTTGGGTTAGCACACCTTTCAAAAAATCAAAAAAAATGTGTGTTTAATTCTATCAATAAAATCAAAGTGATGCCGTTTTTGAAAATAGCCGAATGTTCCGAAAGGACAACGGAAGACTGTTTTTGCAAAAATAGCCGCTTTGAGTCATTTTAGATAATTTACGAGCATAGCCTTAAAATATTCCTTGTGGAAATGTTGCAAGGCCATAGCCGCAAAATCAAGTTCGGGTTCACACCCCTTTTGCAAAAATAACCAAAAGATTCAAATTTTTTGATTTTGTTATAAATAAGTCGGGTGATGCTATTTTTGCTTAAAATAAGCCGAATATCCCTCAAAAAGACGCCGAAAGGCTGTTTTGCAAGAATAGCCACTTTGAGTCGTTTGTAAATAATTTTGGACACAACCTTGAAATATTCCCTCGCGGAAATGTTGAAGGGCTGTATCCGCAAAATTAAGTTTGAGTCATTGCTCAACTTTTCAAAAATATCCACTTTATCAAATAAGCCATTACATGGCCAGTCTTTGCATAAATAGCCACATTTGGCATTTGAACTTCTTCAGTCTTGTGTTGTCCTGTGTCGGTGCTGAATGATGCCCCATAGGCCCCAGGATTAAATTTTGAATTTATATCTTCTTGATAAAATTTTGCAAAAAAGAGCCACTTTGTCTAAATAAGCCATTATATGGCCAATTTATGAAAAATATTCTTGTGTTGGTTTATGGTGATGCCGAACGATGCCCCATGAGCCACGGGATAAAAAAAAATTTAAGTTTATCTTTCTTAAATAAATTTTGCAAAAATAGTCATTTTGTCAATAAGCCATTATGTGGCCAATTTTGTAGAAATAGTCATAATTGACACCAAAAATATTCTTTTTCTTGTAGAAATTTCCTACACAAGTTTGTAGTTGGAGTCGGCTTCTATAATTTCCTTCAAAGAAAAAAAAAATCAAAAAAAACATCAAATAAACATTTCTTTATTTCTTGCATTAATTTGCAAGAACTACGCTCGGTCTGATTCATGCGGGGTCATGATACGTAGGCAATCCACATAGGATTCGATCATATCCATAACCAAAAAGAAAAAAAAATGGAAAACTACAAAAAGAAAAAAAAAAAGAAAAAGAGAAAAATGGAAAGAATAATAACAACAATTAAGAAGCACATATATGAGAAGCTGGAACGACGCATGTAACTGAAGCAAATGCATGATAGAAAGGTTTAACTTGCCTAGGTTCATTGCATCCTTAATGCACGTTTACCTGTTTGTCCAATGCCCTAACGCTAACGTAATGTCTTCACTTTGTTGTGTTCGAGTTCCAGAAAGGTGGTTGGTTGTGGTTCTAAAATAACTCTTCCCTGTAACACAAAGTCAGAGGACAATGGCAGATAATCTCAAGACTGAGTGGGTTGATACCGATACCCGACAACAGCTGGTTGAACGGAACCACGAGTTAGTGGAAGAAGTCAAAATATTGAGACAACATGTGGCCGACATGTATCGGGCATGGATGGATGGAAAAGCACCACCCCCGCCACCACCTAGCTTCCTAGACTATGTCCTTACCCGTACAATGAACCCGATGCCAGATGATCTCCCACACTCTCCATATATACCCGCCTATCACAATTTTTCCAGCCGCTCAATTAGCTCAACTACTCGTCCCCCAGCTATGTTTTCACAATGCTACTCCCGTCCCCAACACCACTACTCTCCCCGGGACAACCAAAATCGTACTTCACCTTCCAGGTACCCAGCTCCACAAAAGGCCTACCAACCCCCACGAACATACCGGAAACCCCCCGGGTCAGGTTTCAGGCCAAATAAGGCGTTTAGGGAGGAGAGGTTGCTGAAGCGAGAAAAGGCGCTCACCCCTATCGGAGAGTCCTATGCAAGCCTGTTTGAAAAGTTAAAACATGTCGGCCTGATTACACCGCTCCCCGAATATACTCCCGATCCACGTGCAAGATGCTTCGATCCTATTGCACGATGTGCATTCCATTCCAATGTCAGAGGGCATGATATTGGGAGTTGTCGTACCTTGAAAAAGGAAATAGAAAGAATGATTCAAAAAGGATGGTTGATTGTGATCAATGACGATGATAGGGAGCACACGAATCCTCTGGGGGTATATTGACTGAAGCTAAAAATGTTGAAGCAGATGGAAGCCTCAGCAATATTGATGCAGAACTTCGTGGCTAAAATGTTGTGCTTGGTAATTGGGAAGACACTCCATCTTTTGGTCAGCTATATGGAGCTTTGGTGGTTCGTTTTTGTTGTCATTTCTATTGTCCGAGTTATTTTCAGGGTTGTCTTGTGGTCAAACTCTTTTGTCCTAGCAGTTTGCTTTGGTCTTGCCCAGTTTTGTTTCAGGGCTGTACTCTAGTTTGTTTTGCTTGTTTTGTCATTGAACCATTTCGTCATTAGTTTAATGAAGCTTTTGGTCTTTTGTTACTTCCGGTCATTTTATTTGTTTAGTTCTTTTTACCCTTTAGATTTGTCTTGTGCTCAAACGCCGAATCTAGTGACACGACATGCGCACACATAATTGTGGCTTAATTCTAAAAGTTAATCATTAAGCAATTGGAAGATGATCGGGTCATCTAAAGGAAATAAAAACAATTTGAGACTATTTGGATCCCGAGTCATGTGAAACCGGGGCAAGTAAAAAGGAAACAGTCAAAGGCAAGCTGGCCAAAATTGACATGGGGTCGTTCATAATGAGAGTGTTGCCCAACAATGCTTTAAAGATATGACGAATATTAATTGTGCTATTTACACTTGGCATGTTTTGAAGATTGGAATGACGAAGGCATTTTGTTCTGCTATCCAAACACTTTATCCATCGTCAACCCTTTGAGGCTTATTTTAAATTCTTTCATACACCTCCTTCGGAATTAGTTGCAAAGACTAGAAACACAAGTTTGAAAGGCAAAAGAAGAAAGGGATAAAGAAAAAGTAAAGAAAAAGAAAACAACAAAAAGAGATAAAGAAAAGAAAAAGAAAAATGTATGAAAAAAAGAAATTTGAAAAAGAGGAATTGGGAACTACGTTTGACCTGATTCCTCAAAGAGGATACGTAGGCGCTTCACAGCTCGGTCATAGTGTAAATAAAAACCAAAAAATCCCCAAGTAAGAAACAGGGGCAGTAAAAAAAAAAAGTATGTGTTTATGTAAGGAAAATATAGGATTCCGAAGGTTGTAATTTTGAACCCAATTTGTTTTATTTTGAGCCTTTAATACCCTTTCTTTCTAGCCCTGTCCAAACCCACATTACGGTCCAAAGAAAGACCTTTTGACCAATCTTCAAAAGAGGTTGAGTTAGGCAAATGAGAGAAGTTTTATCGGGACATAACACTCTGATTCCCGGCAGATTGACTCCGATCTCCAGCAGAGAATAGGGGATTCTTAGCAGTAACACCACCAATCCCCAGCGGAAAAATAACACAAATGAGAGAGTCTTAGCGGTGAAAACCTTCACAGGCACCATAAGGCGATGAAAGCTGAGAGAAAAACCGAAATGAGAGAGGCTTGGTAGTGAAAACCCCTCGGGCACTACAAGTCGAACGGAGATTGGAAATCAGATGGGAAAGCCCCAGGCGAAGATTACAAAAGGTGTTTTAACGATGGAGGATAGGCTATATGTGCATGTCATGTCCATTAGAGTTGGTATCCACGTTTGATAGGTTTACTTTATAATTTTTCTTTTTAGAGAGTCATCTTCCTTTTTGTCTTTTATTCTGTTTCCTTTTATCTTTCTCCTTTTTATCGAAAATTCCCCAATAGAGTCTGTTTGCAAGAAATGACTACAAAATTTTCCATCAGCTTTCCAATTACGCAAGACGGGATTTTGATTGGTACACCCGAGTGGTATAAGTCAGGAAGGATCAAGCGCAAGGCCAGTGTCCAGAGGTATATTCCCCAGTAATAGGAAAATGACAAAGGGAGGGATTGGTATCAATAAGGATATCTCAAGGAAGGTTAAAGAGACTCAAAGGTTGGAAAATGCCCAGTCCTTAGATATGCCGCAAAAGGAGAAATATCCCAAGCAGAAAGGTATTTTCAGTGACAAGAGTGAACAAAGAAAATGGTTCACCAGTAAAACATGCAAGGTCTTCACGAAGGGTCACTATCATAGGAATTCGGTTGGTCAGTGGAAAACCACGTGGAAAGGTTCGCGAATAAAGAGTCGTCAAGGAAGGCGGGGAAGCAATAAAGGAGAAAGCTATCCCCAGCATGAATATCATCAAATAATAATATCCCCAGCAAGTTCTGATAATGAAACGCAGAGCAGGGAAAGAGAGGAGGAGAACCATCCCCAGCAGGAGCACCACAACCAGCCACCACATTTTAAAACTAACCAATTTTTCTTTGATTTGAAATAGGAAAAAGAGGGGTTGTTGGTAGAAAAGCATGCCACGAAGAAGATTCTCAAACTGGGGCAGAAAATTTTCTCCCGTTGCGAAAATTTTCTCGAAACCAAATACCCGGTTTGGGAAAGAAGCCAGATAACGCGAGGAAATGATCTTTGAACCCGATTATCCGCAGCAGTTTTGAAAGAAAGAAAACAACAAGCTGTGATAGAGGAAATTATACCCCCAGCAGACAAGACAAAACGAGGAAGCTTGTGTTCAGAAATGCAAGAAGTCGGTATCATCCCCAGCAGTTCTCGGAAAAATGAAACACTGATTTCGAGATTTCTCCAGCAACATTATATCCTACAAGTTTTTCAAGGGAGCCAAGCGCGAGTCCCGAATGAGGTTTGGAAAGAGGAAAAAGGAAAAGGGATCCCCCGACAGTGTAATCCCTAGCTGATGGCATTTCAATCCCCAGCGATCCCGGGAGAGAATAAAGGTTTTAAAGGAAGTAGAAAAGAGGAAATAAAGAAGATTTCCCCAACAGCATTACCCCAGCAGGTAAGTAATTAGTTCCAAAGACATCCCCAGCAGTCGAGAGAAAAATAACACAACCCAGGAGGAAAGCAATTCCAAAACAAGGTAATTCGGAAGAAAGGATGGCCCAAGAAGCGATGCAGGAAGAAGAAAGTGGTGCAGGAAGCAAAGGAAGGCGACATGGATGGGATGGAGTTAGTGAGATGTTGTTGAAGTCAGGAGCCCGCCTGAAGAGAGGAATGGCGATTTATTTTCAAAAGATGTTGTTGAAGTCAGGAGCCCGCCTGAAGAGAGGAATGGCGATTTATTTTCAAAAGTTGATGTTGAAGTCAGGAGCCCGCCTGAAGAATGGAATGGCAATTTATTTTCAAAAGATGTTGTTGAAGTCAGGAGCCCGCCTGAAGAGAGGAATGGCGATTTATTTTCAAAAGCTGATGTTGAAGTCAGGAGCCCGCCTGAAGAATGGAGTGGCGATTTATCTTCAAAAGATGTTGTTGAAGTCAGGAGCCCGCCTGAAGAATGGAGTGGCGATTTATTTTCAAAGGATGTTGTTGAAGTCAGGAGCCCGCCTGAAGAGAGGAATGTCAATTTATTTTCAAAAGATGTTGTTGAAGTCAGGAGCCCGCCTGAAGAGAGGAATGGCGTTTATTTTCAAAAGATGTTGTTGAAGTCGGGAGCCCGCCCGAAGAGAGGAATGGCGATTTATTTTCAAAAGTTGATGATTGAAGTCAGGAGCCCGCCTGAAGAGAGGAATGGCATTTTAATTTGCTAGGATGTTGAAGTCAGGAGCCCGCCTGAAAAGAGGAAAGGCGTTTTAATTTGCTAAGATATTAAAGTCAGGAGCCCGCCTGAAGAGAGGAATGGCGATTTATTTGCAAAAGATGTTGAAGTCAGGAGCCCGCCTGAAGAGATGAGTGGCGATATATTTTGGAAGTTGTAGTTGAAGTCAGGATGCCCGCCTGAAGAATGGAGTGGCGAGTTATTATTTTGAAGTTGTTGTTGAAATTAGGTGCCCGCCTGAAGAATGGAATGGCGATTTATGATTAGAGTTTGTCGATAATGTCAGAAGCCCACCGGAAAAGCAGAACGGCGTCTCAGTTTTCAAGATTTGATAAGGATAGTGAACAATCGGAAAGTGGCAGAGTGTAACGGAAATCCCCAGCATGAATCAGAAGGAAGGCAACAAGGATCAGAAAAGATAGATTCAGACTTCGAAGGAGAATAACTCGAAGATCACAAGTAAGGGAATTCACTTCGGAGTGCAATGCAAGTTAGCAACAAAAGAAGCTTGCGACCAGAATGCGAGTCAATAGTCCGAGATGCTCAACTGAAGTCAGTCATAATGAAAAAAGGCAAGGAGTTAATCCAAGTGCAGAAGTTGATGAAAGATGTGGTGTGTTCAAGACATGGCCGAGGTCACAAGCACTGCATACCTGGTCTTGATCCGAAAAGTAGCACCTACAACTAGCAAGTATCAAGGTTCAAATTTAAAGTCCGCATGAAGCACCAACCAATACTCAAGATCAAGCTTCAGAAGACTTATAGATAGGAATCTTGTAACTAGTAGCTGATAGGCTTAGTTAGTCTTTTTCATGTTGGATTTTTGATGTAATAGCAGGACCACGGACCGGAACCTCGATGGAACGAAACCTCGACGGAACGACACCTCGACTGGCTCTCCACCTCGGTATACCCCTTCCTCACTCACTTTCGAACTACACGTGGCCTGATTCCTTTATAGCCAAGGATATGTAGGCAGCTCAGATACAAGGGCTCGGTCACATCCTCTTCTTTTAGTTTAGTCTCTCCGAATAAGGGTCGGGTCAAAACACTTGTCTAGTCGTTCTTTGTCTGAAAACTCTTTGTATTTTCAGTCAAAGAGGGGCAGCTGTAGATGCGTGATTTTGCCCCAACCCGAGATTTTTTATATTTTTAGCATAAAATATTTAGTTTAGTTTTAATATAGCTATTTTAGCTAAATTTGACTCTTTTACTTTATTTTTACCTTAAAATGAAAAATAGCAAAAAATATAGTTTTATTAATTTTTCGTACTCATTTTAAACTTGAAAAAATACAAAAATAGTACTTTATATTTTTATCTTTATATAAAAAAATGAAAATTATAAAATATAGTTTTATAATCTTGAAAAAATATAAAAATAATTTTGTTTTAATTGTGAGTCTTATTTTTATAGTTATTTTTGCTTATGTAGGGTTAATTAAATAAAATTATATTTTCATTCTTGGTTCCGGGTATAGAATAATATTCGGGTTCAAACTACCCGGTTTTAGACTTAATTTTTGGACTCAGCTCATAATAATCCGAGTCTACCACACATGGGGAACACGGACAAAATACAACCATAACCCATGTGAGCCCCCATTTTGGTCTTGACATTTCACATGCACACTACAAAAACAAAAAATGAGACAAAGAGAAAAGACAAAAAGACTACAATTAAAAAATCAAAAAGAGAAAGAAAGAATGAAGAGATAAAGAAGACACAAAGAAAAAAAAATACAATTTAAAAAGGAGACTAGCGGTTGAGGCTTCATCTTTTGAAAAGGAAAGAAACATAAAAAACATTTTATATACATACTCACACCCACAATAAAAAGGAAAGGGAACAAAACTAAGGAGAAGAAGACTTTTGCTTCTTGATTTTTTGAAAAGAAAAAGTGTACATACACATCATACACATCACATGCACACACGACACACACATATGGGTGGGTTGAATCCTAGTCATTTTTTTAGGTGGAAAACATATATTATTTGGGAAAAAGAAAAAAAAAATAAAGAAACAGATACAAAGCAATTATATACACGTGAGACCCATTTTTGCAAAGGAGGACATTTTGACTTCATCTTCTTCTTCAAAAATAACCAAGAAAACTCTACTGGAAAAAACCTCCATCGCCCATTGCTACTGTCCCGTCTCCAAGCAACCACACAGCCCGTGAACCATCTCCCATCCCGAACAAGCCTCAGGAACGCTGCGCAACAGCCTAAATCTCAACCAATAACGCCGGAATCCAGCTACCCAAGAGTCGTCGGCAGGCAGAGATGGTCGAGGTGGCAGGAAAAGTTCTCCGTTCGAGATCCCGGGACTGGTGAGCATCTGTTGGAGTTCTAGTAGTTGTCTCCATTTGAGTCCATTCGGCATCGATTCTAGCTGTTGCAACTTTACTGGAGGAGCTTGCTAGCTGTTAAAGAAAATGGATATGGTTTCCATTCTGCCCGACTGAAGTTTGGTTATGCGTTCGTCGTAAAATTGAGTCGAGGTGTCGATTCGATTTTTGGGGTTCATTTGAGGTCGAATTCCGGTTCATGATTCCTGCTGCTGTTGTTTTGCTTGTTCATTTCAAAACTTTGACAGAAAGCCGCTTTCTAATCGCATGCAAACAAATTCAATCAAAAGCATTCAACATTCAGGTTCATTTCCTTACTCTTTTGGTTCTGTTTTTGCTGGTTTTGAGCATTGACTAATTGCGGATGAATTCTCTTCGATTTGAATGTGTTATGTTCTGTTTTGTTAGAACTTAACGCGTGACTCATTGCTCTATCGAATTGTCGGATCTATACTGTTTTTTCACATATGTTGGACGAGAACTTCTCTGTTGTTTCCATGATTAGACAGAACTAGTTGGCTTATATTTATGAGATATTTTCCCATATAGTTAGCTTGATCGTGAGTTAGTAAATCAAATACGGTGTATTTTGGAGAAGGGTGTGGGCATTAATTAACTGGTATTGGATTGCTTATTGCACTTAATCTTCTATGCTGCAAACTATCAAAAGTTTTCTTGTGCATATTCGATATATCAAAATGTGGAAAGTTTGGATTAGTTTACTTTCATCATGGTCTACATTTGGTTGTTAAAGATGAATTCATTCATATTCCGTCAATGCATTTTCCAGAAACAACGCCATTGATATGAACCTTTTTAGCCAAATAAGGAATAGTCAGATTAGTTGAACCATTTTGATGTAACGGGCTAAAAATTGAAAGAGCAGCACACCATACACAATTGCGGGGCCCTCAAATAAAATTATTATAAAAAGCATAGACTCGGGAAGACCGTTTAGCGAATTTCACGGTCTTTCCCAAAGTTAATAAAGACGATAGACTCTTTAGGCACGATCTGTAAATAAAATACTTTCCTAATTACGGGTGCGCATTTATGTGACCCAAATCTTACTCTCGGCGAAACTGAAATACATTAAAGTCACAGGCGTACCGGTTGCGGTGTGACTTGAAATGTGTTTTCGTGACGTCGCAATTCTTCTAAAATCAAAAAGCGGAACATTAAAAGCACATAGTTAAAATATGTAAAGAAATCAGATAAAAGCAAAAATTGCAGTTGAGCGACCGTGCTAAAACCACGGAATCCGGGAGTGCCTAACACCTTCTCCCGGGTTAACAGAATTCCTTATCCAGGTTTCTAGTTTCGCAGACTGTATTACAGAGTCATAAATTTCCTCGGTTCAGGATTAAACCGGTGACTTGGGACACCATTATTTTCCCAAGTGGCGACTCTGAATAATTAAATGAATTGATCCCGTTCCGAATGTCCTTTAAGTGGAAAAACTCCTTCACTGATTATTATTATATCCCGTCTCGGGGTGTAGTATTAAACAGTGGCACATTTACGTTATAATTGTGCGGTGAAAAAAAAGGAGGTGTGACAATACTCAAAACAAACCCGAAAATAACCCATATTTGCCACTCCGGATGAGACCATATGATATACTACACAAACCAAATACTCGAGACGATGGAATCTATTCACAGTAGTTGACCACCATAACCAAATACTAATTGGAAAAACCTTTTTATTAGCTAAAATCTTATTCCAACACCTTCATATACTGCCCACGGCAACTGAAACACGAGATATACCGAACCCATCTCTCAAATCAACCATTCATGAATCCATTTCTCTCTAGACTGATGCTACAACAGATTTTGAAGCCAAACCTTGATATTACCTTTCTAACCAGCTAAAATCAAATATGCTCACACTCATAAATGCAATCGGATAGTATGAAGTATATGAAAGAGCAAAGATCATTATTTGTGTTTAAAATGAGGTAATGTTCTTGTCAGGAGTGTAGCCTCAATGATTTGTTGACCCGGTAGTTGGTTATGAATTTCTACATGTCTCTTCCATCGTTGTAGTATTATAAGAGTTGGAACAAGACTTAAATGTATCGTGAGGTGCATCGTGAACATCAAATTTGGGGAAAGTCGGCTATTATGGTCAGAGGATGTCATTATGGTCTTATGAATGACGTGGTGCATAGTGTGAATTCAACTAAGGTTGGCAATCTTGTATGATGTATCATGCGGTGATTTATACGGTGTTCTTGTATTGGAAGCAGGACTGGCAGAGAATTTTTTATGTTGAAACTAGGATCTAAGGCTTATTTATTTGAGTAAAAGAGAATATCTTTAGATTTTCTTGAGCCAATGTGCTCAACTGAGTTGTGGTAGCACGGGTAGGTGCACAAGGTGTTTAAATATGATTTCAGATAACTCCAGCAAAGTTTTTTGCACATTCGAGGATGAACATATGTTTAAGTGGGAGAGAATGTAATGACCCGATTAGTCATTTTGAGCTCTAGCGCGTTGATTAGCAGTTTGAGGTCACGAGCAGCTTCACTTCAGTTACTATGACTTGTACGCATGGTCGGAATAGAATTTTGGGATGTTCGGAGTTGATTTGGAAAGGGAACTCTCATTTCGGAAGCTTTAAGTCGAAAGAATTGGCTAAGATTGGATTTTTTGTTAAACGACCTCGAATTTGGGATTCGAAGGTTCCAACTGGTTTGTATGATGATTTCGGACTTGGCATATGTCCACATCGAGTTTTGGAACACCCAGGAACGTTTCACAACCTATTGTGGAAGTTAGTATTTTGAAAGAATTTCAAAAGTTTGGGTTGAAGTGAATTTCAGTGTTATCAGTGTCTGATTCAGATTCTAAGTCTAGGAATAGCAATCTATGGTGATTCTAGTGTTGGGAGCATGATCAGAAGTGAATTCGAAGGTCTGTGAGTTATTTTGGAGTCATTTGGCTAAAGATAGAAATTTGAAGGTTTTTTAAGGAGTTTAACCGGAAGTAGACTTTTTGATATTGTGGTCGGATTCCGATTTCGGAAGCTAGAGTAGGTATGTGATGTCGAATATGACTTGTACGCAAAATTTAAGGTCAATTGAACGTGATTTGATAGGTTTTGGCTTCGAAGGTAGAAGTTTGATGTTCTAGGGTTCATAAAGTTCAAATTAGGGTGTGATTCATGATTTCGATATTGTATGATGTAATTTGAGGCCTCGAGCAAGTTCGTAAGGTGTTATGAGACAAGTTGGTGTAAATAGATGGGGCCCTAGGTAGATTTTGGGTGGTTAACGGGTCGAACTTTGAATTTTAAAAAAAACTGAGGCAGCTGATAACTGGTGTAACCGCACTTGCGAGGTTGTGACCACAGGCGCGGAGTCGTAGAAGCGGCCTGGGAGTCGTAGGTGCGGAATGGGCAGCCACGGGAAGGACCGCAGATGCGAGGCATTGGCCGCATCTGCCCAAGTGCACAAGCGAGGGAGCTGACCATAAAGTAGTATTGGGACCGCACCTGCGTAACCGCAGAAGCGGTCAAGGGGTCGCAAGTGCGGGAGGTCTGGCTAGGCAATGTGTTCTTTAAAGAATAAAGTTTTGCTCATTTTCACACATTTTTAACTTGGGTTGGACTATTTTGGAGCCGTTGAACAGAGGGATTTCATCATCAATTTTAAGGTAAGATAATCTCACCTCTTATAAGTTAAATACATGATTTTATTGTGGATTACAATATAGAAATTGGTAGAAACTTGGTATTTTGGTGCAAAGACCTAGAACTTCTATTTTCAGATTTTGACCACAATTTTGTGTATGAAATTAAGAGTAAATTATATATTTGGGTTCATAGAGCTTTGGGTAAATTTCTTTGAAAAAATTCGAACTCCGGGCAAGTGGGCCCAAGGGCAATTTTTGTCAACTTTTCAACCGGTGTTAGGAATTTGTTATAATTTTTATTAATATGAGTAATTGATCATATATTAATGGAATTGCATAATTATTGGCTAGTTATAGAGCATTGTGTATCGAATTGAGTCTTCGAAAAGGCGTGGAAGGCCGATTATGGAACTATGGAGCGAGTTGAGTCTCTTTTCTAACCTTATAAAGGGGAATTGTCCTCATAGGCGAATTAGTTGGATTTGTGCTCCTGTTTGCGGGGGCTACGTACGCACGAGGTGACAAGGGTCCGTGCGTAGCTACTATTATATTCAAGTCCGGGTAGTCTAGGACCCAAAAACATGCTATGCTTGGAATATTTGTGATTTTGTTGATAGTTTGAACTACTTAAATCACGTCGAATCAGTAAATGAATTTCTAAAAAGGATTGAACTTCATTTTCCTAAATTGTTAAAAGATAATTGGCTTTTCCTTGGATAATTGTTCTCTGATGGATTCTTGATTTAATTGATTGTTGTGTTTATTTATATTTGACCGAATCACATGTATAATTTGCGAGTGCGGTAAAAAATACAGATATGGTCCGCGCCATTCAATCTTCTGGTGTTGTACAGTTTAAATAATGTTGGATCGGGCTGTACGACCTCTGTATGATTTGTGCATGCTTGCCGTGAGATTTATAAATGCTTAAATGAAGGTATTCAATATGGAAACTTCCTATTAATAAAAGAACTGTTTATTTGCCTCAAGCTATAGAGTTAAAGTCATTTTATGAATATTCTAGACTCACTACATTATTGGTAAATTATTATTGGACCATTGGTAATTTTCGAAGTCTCCATATCGTCTCTACTTCTTCGAGATTAGGCGGCATACTTACTGAGTACACGTTTTTATAATTACTGTACACTTGTTGTGCATTTTTATTGCACATGCACATACATCTCTAGCGGCCTAGTGAGTGTAGCAGCTTGTTTTATACAGAAATTTAGGTGAGCTGCACTTCCCGAGGTGACCCGCAGCCAGCTTAGTCTCTTACATATTACTTTATTTAGTTTCTGTCCACCTTGTATCATGGACACTTATTGTTTTGTAAGTTCGTTCATAGTAGATGTTCATGCACTTGTGACACCGAGTTGTTGAATGTTTATGGGGTATCTTTATATTTTTTGTTGAATTTCATTAATTTGAAATGAGTATCTTCTACTAGTAAAGTTGAAGGTAAATTCGAGTTTTCACAATTATTTAAACGAAAATTTAGGTAAGAAATTTTGATTGACTTGCCTGACAGCAGTGTCTGACACCATCACGACCCTTAGTGAATTTTGGATCGTGAAAATAATGTATATATAACTTACTATAGTATATGTTAGTGTGTGTTTATATATAACACACACATTTTGTGCTACTTTAACTACATATATAACATGTTATAGTGTATGCTATTATATTAATTATATGTATTATAACAGAGTTAATGAATTACATTCATTCATCACTAGGTTATAAGCCGATGAATCAATTATAACAGATTAACTGATATAAGTCGAGACATTTTATTTTTAATATTTAACGATGCTTCTTAGTAGGTTATAAGTCGATGAATCTATTTATATATATAACTTGTTATAATATATGTTAGTGTGTGTGGATATATATAGCACACACTTCGTGCTACTTTAACAACCCGATGTTCTGTTAGGGACTAATCGACTTGTGAAGATCCTAATTAGTATATATAATTTTTCATCAAATATATCCGTGTGTAAATTGATTCATCGACTTATAACCTACTCAGATACATTGTTGAATATTAAAAACAAAATGCCTCGACCTATATATCTATCTCTATACACATATATATAACACGCTTCGTTGTACTACTTTAACGACATATATAGCATGTTAGAGTATATTATAGTGTATTCATCCCTTGTATTACAAAAGTTTTAACGGATTACATTATATTATTTAGATAACAAATACAAAAATAATTTTTAATTTTGACCAATATTGACCTGAAAAGTGACCTAACTTTGGCTCGCTAATTATCCAGAATTAAGTAATAAGGACCAACGTTGGTCACTAATTTTAAATAAAATTTATTTATATTATATAAAATATTTTAAATAATAATATAATTACTAAACATTAAAACAGGTCCCAACTTAGCAACCAACTAATTTTGGTCGCAAATTTTTGGTCGGTAATTCCCAGATTTCTAGTAGTGAATTTCCCGATAATCTGTGCAAATAACGGTGCTCCTTGAAGTTTGAATTTTAAGTAATAGATTTAGTGGTCATCAATATATTTAAGTATTATATATGCAGCTGTAAAATGACCATATTACCTTGATCGAGATACACATGATTTATGAACTTATATGCACAGACGTTATCCATTTTTGTCAATTTTTTGACCAGCTATATTACCCTGATCAGGCTTGGTTCTTTTGTCACATTCTTGACTTTTTGACTTCCTTTTTCCGTCTATAAATACATCTGCATTTTCTTCAATACTTTTGCCAAAATCATAGTACAAATCTTTCATTTCCACTCGAGAGATCTAGAGAAAGAATGGGTTCCATCATTGCTGAGTTAAAAAAGCCTCATGCAGTTTGCATACCATATCCTGCCCAAGGCCATATTAACCCCATGTTTAAGCTAGCCAAAATCCTTCATCACAAAGGCTTTCACATAACTTTTGTCAACACTGAATTTAACCATAGTCGTCTCCTTAAGTCTCATGGCCCTGACTCCCTCAACGGCGTATCTTCTTTCCGTTTTGAGACCATTCCTGATGGACTTCCACCTTGTGATGCCGATGCCACACAAAACATACCTTCTTTGTGTGAATCTACAACCACTACTTGCTTAGGTCCCTTTACCGATCTTCTCGCCAAGCTCAATTATACTAACACATCCAACGTGCCACCCGTCTCGTGCATCGTTTCTGATGGTAGCATGAGCTTCACCCTAGCTGCTGCACAAGAATTGGGTGTCCCTGATGTTCAGCTCTGGACAACTAGTGCTTGTGGTTTCTTAGGTTACATGCATTACTACAAGGTTTTTGAAAAAGGATATGCTCCACTTAAAGGTACAAATACACTTCTTTCCAGAATAAAGTAGTTCAGTCCGTTCAACTGGACCTATTCCATTTTCCTTGAACTGCGTGTACCCATAAAAAAAGAAAAAGAATTTTACATGTATACATATCATAAGATTACCCTCATTATGAACCTAGTGACTCTAGTTTCTAGATTCGCTGCTGTCTTGCTTTAAGGCTTAATTGGTATTCTTGATGTAGTGAACTCATCATTCCCATTTATATATACATGTGATTTATTTGATTAACCTATTCTGATTTTGGGAAATTGTAGATGCGAGTGACTTGACAAATGGGTACCTTGAAACAACTTTGGATTGGATACCGGCTATGAAAGATGTACGTTTAAGGGATCTTCCAAGTTTCTTGAGAACTACAAATTCAGATGATTTCATGATCAAATATGTGTTCCAAGAAACAGAAAGAGCAAGAAAGGCTTCTGCAATTATCCTTAACACGTTTGAGACACTAGAGGCTGAAGTTCTTGAATCACTCCGAAATCTTCTTCCTCCAGTCTTCTCCATAGGGCCTTTGCATTTGCTAGTGAAACACTTTGATGATGAGAATTTGAAAGGCCTCGGATCTAGTCTTTGGAAAGAGGAACCAGAGTGTATACAATGGCTTGATTCTAAAGAACCAAACTCTGTTGTTTATGTCAACTTTGGAAGCATTACTGTTATGACTCCTAATCAACTTATTGAATTTGCTTGGGGACTTGCAAACAGCCAGCGAACCTTTTTATGGATCATAAGACCTGATATTGTTTCAGGTGATACAGCATTTCTTCCACCCGAATTCGTGGAAGAAACGAAAAACAGAGGCATGCTTGCGGGTTGGTGTCCACAAGAAGAAGTACTTAGTCACCCTGCAATAGGAGGTTTCTTGACGCATAGTGGATGGAATTCTACGCTCGAAAGTATAAGCAATGGGGTGCCAATGATATGTTGGCCATTTTTCGCTGAACAGCAGACAAATTGTTGGTTTTCTGTCACTAAATGGGACGTTGGAATGGAGATTGATAATAATGTGAAGAGGGATGAAGTCCAAAGCCTTGTGAGGGAATTGATGGTTGGGGACAAAGGCAAGACAATGAAGGAAAAGGCGATGGAATGGAAGAATTTGGCTGAAATTGCTGTTGCAGAACAGTCAGGTTCATCTTATGTGAACATTGAGAAGGTGGTCAATGATATTCTTCTTCAACCTAACATGAAGTTATGGAAGTTAATTAACTAAGGTGTATGAATTTCTATATATCTTCCTCTTCTCCTTGTCTTTTTGGTATAATTAATATAGTAATTTGTTGGAAGGAAAACATTTCTTGCTTAAGGTCGGTATAACTTTCATGTGCCTAAGGCAGACGGTGGCGGATCTACGGTATAAGATACGGGTTTTCGAGGAACCCAGTAACTTTTGAATATATCCTATATTTTTGTTAAAAAAATTATTAAATATTTTTAAATATATATTTGTGAACCCAGTTATTATTGTATATTAATATGGAATTGTGACAGTAACACATAAACTTAAAATCTTGGATCCGATTATGAAGGCAGATAGCTAATTTGCACAGGGTTGCCCTTTCATTCGTTATTACAATTGAGTTAAAATGTAAAAATAATGAACTGCAACAGTCATGTTGACGAATCGAATTATGTTACTAAATACAAAATCATATCTGTGTCACTATATTTATGTTTGTTATTATCGAAAACAAGACGCAAGAGAGCTGAGATCGGAAATGGATTCCATTTCTGTAGCATAGAACAAATCAACAAATTATTCGACGTCATTTACACGATATACTTTAGACTTTTCCCATGTGAGAACAAGAAAAAGGGGATAGGAACCAGAGCGTTTAAACAATAAAAAGAAAAGGATAAATTTTGTGGTTCGGTTACAATAAAAACAATAAAATATTTTATATAAAAAACACTAATAATAGGAAACTTTGTACCTCAAGTTAGGTTTGTTCATGTCTCTAAAATCTAAATGGATACAAAAGGTATTTGTTATGGCCTGATGGTTCAGGGGTTTACTCCTTTGAGGAAGTTGAACTGATGAATTTACGTGAACATATACATGCATTCCTCCCTAGGTTTTCTATCGAACAAAACGGGATCCGAGGGATGAAATCCTGAAATCTCCTTCCCGTTTTGTTCCATCTCTTTTTTTTTTTTTTTGGGTCTTTCCTTTCCTTTCCTTTTCTTTTTCTTTTCCTTTTCGGTTCATATTTTGTTGGTTCTTTTTTTGGTTCCTTTTTTACATTTCATTGTATAGTTTTTTATTTATTTTTTCGAGTCCTTAGCGATACTTTTACAAAGTAGGTTAGCCTTACCCAATTCTTATTTCTTTTCCCCTCTGTACGGGTGAGAATTTGAGCCCGCGATAATTAACGAAAATATTCTCGTCTTAAGCTAATTCATGATTAATAAGTGGTACAACCACTCGGAATTAACAATATTTAACCTTTATATGATTCGATTAATAAGGCCACGACCCATCCGCTACCACGAAGGTGAATCCCAATGTGGTCACAGCCACTTATTGTCAGCTTATGAAGCTTATCACTATAAATACCAAGAGAGGAAACCCTAGACAGGGGGCTTCTTCTTCGCTACTATTCACAAGAGAGAGAGAAAACACAACGATACCCATATTATGGGAAAGTGAAACACCATTGTAAGGCTCTGAACCTCTTCATGGGGAGGCAGACCAAATCAATACTATCAATAAAAGCTTTTAATGTTTCTCCTTCTAACTCTAAGTACTTATTTTTGCATCATTCATTTGGTCCATGGATTATTACGGTTTGCTAAGATTTTTTCGCAATTTATTTATATTATTTTATACTCATAAGGTATATGATAATTTTTTAGCCAAATAATTTAGCATCGTCTGTGGGGATTTCCTGGCAAAATTGTGTAGTTCTTTCCTGGACCAAAAGGAAAGAAACGCCGGAAAAGAAAAAAGAACAACCCAGCTCGAACAAGCCAAAGCGGCATATCGAACAAGGGGAACTCGAAGATTTCAAATAAAGATCCAAGTCCTCCCTCTCTCCTATCTTGGATAGTGCAAACAAGAAGAAGAAGCCCCTCCTAAGGGAGGATCTATGTAAGGTATCTCCCGCATCCCTGATACGAGCTCTGACAGATAACTGACACGGAGATATCTCGAGCCGAGAGTCCCCTCAAGACAACATACATACCCGGATTGGGAAGACAACGTATAAGCTGCTCAAGGTCTCGAACCAAAACTGAGCTTTAACACTCAATATCCTCAACGTGGGAATCTGGCTATGCGCCTACGACATCAAAATTAACAAAGTCCAACAACAGTTGAACTGGGACTTAGGTTATGTGCCTTCGCCATTAAATTAAGGTTATACGCCTCTGCTAGTAAGTTCAATTACGGTTGAACCAAGACTCACGCAATGCACCTTCTCCAGTAAGTTGAACTACGGTTGAACCAAGACTCAGGTTATGCGCCTTCGCCATTAAATCAAGGCTACGCGCCTTTGTAGTAAGTTCAACTGCAGCTGGACTGGGACTCAGGCTATGCGCCTTCGCCATTAAATCACGGTTATGCGGCTTTGCGAGTAAGTTCAACTACGGTTGAACCAAGACTCACGCAATGCGCCTTCGCCATTAAATCAAGGCTATGTGCCTTTGCCAGTAAGTTTAACTACAGTTGAACCAAGACTGAGGCAATGCACTTTCGCCATTAAAATAAGGTTATGCGACTTCGCCAGTAAGTTCAACTACGATTGAACCAAGACTCAGCCAATGCGCCTTCGCCATTAAATCAAGGATATGCACATTTGCTAGTAAGTTCAAATATGGTTGAACCAAGACTCAGGCTATGCGCCTTCGCCAGTAATTTCAACTACGGTTGAACCAATACTAGGCAATGCGCCTTCGCCAGTAAGTTCAACAACGGTTGAACCAACACTCAAGCTATGTGCCTTCGCTATCAAAATTAATAAAGTTCAACAATAGTTGAATAGGGACTCAGGCTATGCGCTTTCGCCATCAAAATTAACAAAGTTCAACAACAGTTGAAGTGGGACTCAGGCTATGCGCCTTCACCATCAAAATTAACAAAGTTCAACAACAGTTAAATTGGGACTCACGCTATGCGCCTTCGCCATCAAAACTAACAAAGTTCAATAACAGTTGAACTGGGACTCAGGCTATGCGCCTTCGCCATCAAAATTAACAAAGTTCAACAACAGTTGAACTGGGACTCAGGTATGTGCCTTCGCCATCAAAATTAACAATGTTCAACAATAATTGAACTGGGACTCAGGCTATGTGCCATCGCTATTAAATCTAGGCTATGCGCCTTCGCCAGTATGTTCAACTACGGTTGAACCAAGACTCAGGTAATGCACCTTCGCCATTAAAACAAGGCTATGCGCCTTCGCCAGTATGTTCTACCACGGTCGAACCTAGACTTAGGCTATGCACCTTTTCCAGTACGTTCAACTATGGTTGAACCAAGATTTTGGTTATGCACCTTCTCATCAAATCCAACGAGTTTGACCTCACTCGAACCATAAGGATAGAGCCTTCCTCCTCAAATCTGGCAAGTTCAACCACAATTGAACCGGGACTCGGACCAAGCGCCTTCATCATTGAACTCAGCAAAACCCAACCTCCATCAAATCGAGGCGTGGGTTGGACAGCCTCACCATTCAAGTAACTGCTCCTAACTCGAGCTAAGATTAGGGACACGTAAAGTCCAGCCCCGGTCAAACTACAAGGCCGTGTTTTTTATCATCACAGCTGGTAGTTCGACCGTGCCCGAACTGAGACTAAGGCTAAGTGCCGCTATCGCCTAGCAACAGATCTGAATCGCTCACCCCGAGTGGAAGAAGAAAAGTTGTCAACAATCAAAAACTAACACGCGTACCAAAGCCAAACTTAAAGGCAAATCACCTCCTCGAACGCATGCAAAGAAAAATCTAAAGGGGAAAAAGGGGAGGTACAAAATAAATACAAGACAAATAACAGAAAGCATATCTCATTTATCTGCAAAGTTAATTGTGGGTTATCCCCGCTTACATCCGGCCAAGGCCGGTCAATACAAGGAAAAATAAGAAACACCTAAACGCCAAACGGCGAACAAGACAAGAAAAAATGCATAACATCTTTTTTACTCAGTGCTATTTGTGCCACCATCTACATCATCGTCAGCCTCTGGCGTTGTCGCGTCAAAACCACAGTCGGTACGGGTCTCACAAGCCTTTTGATGCGCTCCCTCGAAAGCATCTTCGGTCACAATGACAGCCTCCTGCAAATTCTTATATACATCACGTTGAGCCTTAGCGAAGTCCCAAAGTTCGCGAGCCTGGATGGAAGAAGCGGCCTGGTCCCGTAGGTGTTGATTCTCTTCTTTTAAGGCCGTGATCCGGTCTGCCATGACTTGGGCGTCCTGCTCAAAGATACTAATCTGCTCCTCGAGACTTACTTCTCTAAAGGCTTCAACAACCCTCCCTAATCCCCGCTGGGACTCGTGCACATAGATTGCTTCTTTCAATGCCCTAGCCTTCGACGAGGCATCCCTCACCTGAAGCTTCAAAGGTGCGAATTCATCCTCCAACGCAGTCACCTTCCTACTCCATGTCGCAGTGGCCTCCGCCGCCTTAGCATGTCCCTAGCACTCACACTTAACTGAAACCCTGTTCTACACCTCCTATTATCGGAGATGACCCTTCAACCACAGGAGAGTTAACCGGAAGATCCGTCAAAAGAACGTCTTGGGAAGAATTGCCTTCCAATATTGATTCACTGACGAGAAAGAAACAAAGTCTGACGGATAAGACAGAAGTTATAATGATCGAAAAACAAAGATGAAGGTGAATTAGCAGAAGGAAAAGCTTCTCCAGAATCTCCCTTAGACGAACAATAAAAAGTTGAGGAATAAATGCCTCATCCCTTCTTTATAGGCAACATAAGTTCCTTTCGCGAACCCCAATAGCCATCATTAACTACGTGACTAACCCAAACCGGTTCAGTTCTAGAGAAATGTGCGCTATTATGACAGGCTCCATGAAGCGGCTTTTCGGTCATCAATCGACATCTCGCCTACGAAATGGTTGTAACGACCCATAAACACCAAAGCGATGTTCCGTGCGTCTTCAAAATTTTAGATGTCGCCAAACACGTATCAAGTGTACCCTTGCCCCCATCGGCCGGACAACATACGACCCGTCTGCCGTGATCGACGGTTATGCTCCCAAATAAATATAGGATCTGAGCATATCAAAGCTCGACCTCACTCGAATTAAGTTAAAGGGCCAAGTGCTTTCGCCCAAGAGGAACGTTCAACCTCGATCGAACTGCGATTTGATAACATAATAACAAAACACTAGCACTCTACAAGGCTAAGGGCTATCGCCGAAAAGAATTCGACCTCAACCGAAGCGGCAGTCGACCTCTATGTCCAGATTTCTCAAACCACAATCGATAAAGTCCGATCATCGAGCTCGGCCGAGGCATGATCTCAATAAGCGGATGGACTAACTGTATGAGTTAGAATCCGATCCCTCGATAATTAACGATGATAATCTCATCTTAAGCTAATTCAGGATTAATAAGTGGTACAACCACTCGAAATTAACGGTATTTAACCGTTATTTGATTCGATCAACAAGGACACGGCCCATTTGTTACCATGAAGGTGAAATCCGAACGTACTCACGACCACTTAGTGCCAGCTCACAAAGCTCATCGCTATAAATATCAAGAGAGGAAACCCTAGATAGGGGGGCTTCTTCTTCGCTACTATTCACAGGAGAGAGAGAAAACACAACGATACTCATATTATGGGAAAGTGAAACACCAATGTAAGGCTCTGAACCTCTTCATGGAGAGACTGGCCATATCAATACTATCAATAAAAGCTTTTAATGTTTCTCCTTCGAACTCTGAGTAGTTATTTTCGCATCCTTCATTTGGTCAAATGAATTATTACGATTTATTAAGATTTTCATGTGATTTATTTATATTGTTTTATGCTCATAAGGTATATGACAACTTTTGAGCCAAACACCTTTTTCTTTCTTTTATTAGTATTTTCTTTGATTTATTAAGTGATTTTTCTTAGAATAATGATGCTGTTATTATTGGTCGCTTATAAAGTCTAAAAGTATGAAAAGATGTGAACCAAATAATGCTTTTTCGTGATAATAATATTTAATATAGTTTTCTCTTTATTGAACTAAAGTAAATGATAGTATAGTGTGTCTATCCTTTTAAAATTCAGGATGTCTCATAATTGCATGAGGCCTAAGTGGCTTCTCTCTCATATCACATATTTAAGTCAACAACATTAAAAAAAAATAGGAAGACGATAATTATTACTATTATTATTACTATTATTAATAAGCGGCAATCTGAGCTGCATCCGGAAAAAGGAGAGCTACATCCGGTAACTAAGTCGGGTCATAAGGATAATTTTGTAAATACATTGAGTATTAAATAATTTCATTGGCCGATAAATGAGGTTTTTGTAGGTGCTTTAAAAGTGATTTTACCCTTTAATTACGTCATAGTTACCTTTTCCCAAAGAGATCTAAAATCATTCATGCGGGCTCACTCTTGGCTACTGCCGACGTTATTTTGTCATTTGTCTTTCCTCTTTCTTTCACAAAACATGGAATTTCCTAGCCAGTAACAATCACTAGATTTAATAAAGGAAATGGAACTGAATGGTCTTGAATGCAAATTTTTCAAAAGTTGCATAATATTTATGAATCTATGATTACTTTGGATTAAGGTTTGCTTCAACAAAATTACCATGAAAATTTAGAAGACGAGGGAGTACTTTGCTAAAATATGTAATTAAAGAAATTTGTCTCTAAAGATATTATTGTATGGCTATAAATAACCATATTAAGACAAAATTGAGAAATTTAAAATTAATTTTCTTCTATAGAAAAATATCATTTTATTTGGTACAAAATAAATAAGAAAAAGTATCACATAAAAGAAAACGTGGGTAAACTTTTTTTATTTTTTAGTATTCAATTTTGAATAAAATTTTACGAACATTAGTATAGGGTTCTTCATTGTTTTATTTTACAAAATATCTTTAATTATGAGAAACTTTATTAGTTTTAAATCATAGTACAGGTGTAGCAATATAGTATTTTTTTCTTCTTAATATTCCTTGTAAAAAATGGTGGTCTCGAAAAGACAAAGATAAGTTCCTAAGTCAAATTTGTGTTTGCACTACTAACTAATTTATTTATTACTTATGATCATGTATATTGCGTTCATATGTTTGAAAAATTATTTAAAAGGTATTAAAAGATAGCATTGTTTAGTGGTAAATGTTCAACAAAAAGTGCATAAAAGTCACATTTTATATACATTACAACAAAGTTTATTTATAAAATGAAAAATATTCTTGCAATGTACAAAGATTTCTAATACATTTCCATACCGCACTTGAAACTCTATTGGGTTCTTTTATTGCTGTTGTTGATTTTATTGGGTACAAAAATTAATGTAGGTGGACATCACTATTTTATTATGTCACGTTGGAATTCTACTTTATTTTTAAAGGTGATAAAAAAGATTCAACGAATACCGGCATACAGATCAAGAGAGAAAGATTAGAATATTGACCATTTTTGTCTTAATCTTAATTAAAAAAAGAATCTAGCGTCTTGGATTCAAATATTCAAACAATCTTTCTTGCTATCGAAATATATATATATATATATATATATATATATATGGAAATAAATTGCGCCCACCTCATGTAACAAATAAGAGAATACTAAAGATTTGAGCCATACAATTTCTCAATTCTAACACAAGCTACTTATTAGATGGAATGTATATATTCAATCTAATAGAATAATTTTACAGTATCCAGACTAATATCAATCCAAGCCATTTTATTCAAACATAGGATAATCAATATTCAACAATTTTACCTAATAAAATATTTCAGCCAAAATTTATATGTTTACTTTTTTGTTTGTGCCCGTTTCACCTCATTATACATTGTGCATGAGATATTTTTCATTGGTAGATTAAAACTAACAAAATTTGACAGGTCAAACAGGACTAACGTACTAAGTTTTAGTCAGATTTGAAAATTTATCTGGTTTATAAGTATATTCTAAGGAAAATTTATCTAAAAAATCATTTATTTCAATAAAAGGTAGAATAGAAATCAAAAATAAGAAAATAATTATTCGTCAGCTTTCAGAATCTCTTATAAGCTTTATTTTTGGGATTGGGCCCGGCTGTGCACGGGCTAAAGATAACTAGTAAATAATAGAAATAGCAAAACTGATTGATAAATCATTGCTATTACTATATAGAAAGAATGGCATTGTCATTTCTTTTTGTCGGGCAGGAAGAATATTCGGAAGACAAAAACAAAAAACAAAAAACATTTGAATAAGACAATCTCCACATATTAAAAAGCGTTTCATATAGAGTCGCAACCTAGTATTATTTTGTGACAGGTTACCTAATAATTCATTTTATGTGAGTTATTTATTACTTTTGAAAATATCTCCTTTTATATTTACTTGAACCTTATCAATAATCTACAAGAATTCAAAGTAATCTAAATGGTATATATATATATATATATATATATATATATATATATATATATATATATATATATATATATATATATATATATATATATATATGAACACACGAAACCCTTAAGTGAAATGTGGCCTTTCTTTTTTAACTCTTCATATTTATTTTGGATAAAATTGTACCTATCAAAATTAATTAGTTAAATTATCTGACGACTCTTCTATATTTTAATTAAACTTGGGTTTGTTAAAGAAAGTCTGAATTGGCTTTGATTACTTTACAAATGTGGAGACTTGAAGAAAACCTGTATAAAGAAATGAAAACCCAGTGATTGGAACAAGACACCAAAGAATACATTATTCTTGCAGCTGAATCATTGGGACTTTTTTTATAATCCAAATATATAAAAAACCATATTTTTCGAAAATAATACAAAGTAAATAAATTTGGGGCAAGAAATAAAGTTGTAGCAAGAACCTTTGAGCACCATACTCAAGCTTACGTACAAGTTTAGTTCTATTAATAATCTACAATAAAAAAGGTAACCGGGCACATTAAACTTTTATTATATGCGGGCAGATACTGCTTACAAAAAATTATGTCTAACTACAACTTTTCTAATAATTCTTACTCTATACAGTTTCCTTGTACTCCATATGGCAATTGTTCAAGCGTTGTATCCATAAAATTGCATAGTCATCTTTGATTCCGGTGAGACTCAATAATTGTTACATCCACAATGGTGCTGTGATCCTATGAAAGGTAGTACTTTAAAAAACCAAATTGACAACTTATTAACTAATGTTCATGCACCACTGTTTTATATTGTCAGGTCACTTTCACTTGTTGTTCTTCGAAATTTGATTTCAAGTTAACTTATGAATGTCAAATTCTCATTCTGCTCACTTGAATGTTGATGCCGAGTTAGGCCACCAGGGTGAAAACAATAATGTGGTACCTGGAAATGACATTTCCCCTATTGATCCCAATGGTGTCCCAACCGCTAACCCGGTCGACACTAACTCACAGGTTGGCATCAACATTAAATTGCCAACTGACCACGAAATAGCCTTTGTGGGGAACCCCGACCATCGGTTCGAGAAGCACCCGGAGGTAAAGGTGATGGGGGTTAGCTTGTGGTTGATTTTTGAAATGTTGCAAGATTATAAAGTGGAAATCATGTAGTTACAGACCCAAAGTCACGTCCCTAACAGGATCCAGCCCGAGCAGGTTAGGGAAAACACTCGAAGGGATGAACAAATTGCCATGGAATCGGATAAATTCGGGCCCGACGTAACTTTCAATGTGATGAAGATACTCTAAGCACCGACAAAGCGGGTGGAGTTTTCTGAGAAAACGATAGAGGCCAAAAACAAGAAGGTGAAAACTTATAATATTGATTAGATCTTGGGAGCACCCCCACTATTGAAGGGGCCCGATTCCAAAAACTCATTCAGAAGCCTTTCCCCCCGAGCGCGGTGCTGAAGCCAAAGCCGAAGAGATTCCGAAGGCCCGACATTCCCGACCCCCACTATAATGGAACTACTAATCCAAACGAGTATGTAACCTCCGGTACATGCGTAATCAAGGGGAATGACTTGGAAGACGACAAGATTGAATCACTGTTGTTGAAGAAATTTATGGAAACCTTATCCAAATGAGCGATGATATGGTATCACAACTTGCCTTCAAACTCTATTGATTCATTTTCTATGCTTGCACATGCTTTTTTAAAGTCTCGTGCCGGTGTAATCAAGGACGAGAAAAGGAAATTAGACCTTTTCAAAGTCAAGCAGAAAGATAGCGAGACACTTAGGGAGTTCATGTCGAGGTTTCAGATGGAGCAAATGGACCCGCTGTCGCGCTCCCTTTTTCCCGCAAAAGCGGGTTTATGACTGTCACACCTCCCTTTTTACTACCCCACAACACTTAAAGCGTATAAATACACTTGTAGGGTATACCCCGACGCTCAATTACCCGAAACGGATAAAATAACGTAAGGGAAGGAGTTTTTCCAATTTAAGGACAATCGGTTCGGGATCAATTTATTTAATTATTCAGAGTCGCCACTTGGAAAAATAATGGTGTCCCAAGTCACCGGTTTAATCCCGAACCGAGGAAATTTATGACTCTATAATACAGTCTGCGAAACTAGAAACCTGGATAAGGAATTATGTTAACCCGGGAGAAGGTGTTAGGCACTCCCGGATTCCGTGGTTCTAGCACGGTCGCTCAACTGCAATTTTTCTTTTATCTGATTTCTTTATATATTTTAACTATGTGCTTTTAATGCTCCGCTTTTTATATTTAGAAGAATTGCGACGTCACGAAAACACATTTCGAGTCACACCGCAACCAGAGTACGCCTGTGACTTTAATGTATTTCAGTTTCGCCGAGAGTAAGATTTGGGTCACATAAATGCACACCCGTATTTAGGAAAGTAATTTATTTACAAATCGTGCCTAAAGGTTCTATCGTCTTTATTAACTTTGGGAAAGACCGTAAAATTCGCTAAACGGTCTTCCCGAGTCTAAATTTTTACAGCTAATTTGAGGGCCCCGCAATTGTGTATTTAGTGCGGCGAGGCTCATCTCATTCTTTTATTAAGGCTATGAGTTGTGGATTACCTGTTCCAGCCTCCCATGCTCCAAGGAATAAGAATATATGTTCAGCCAAGGTTCCTCCAACCAATTGCAATGATGCCATGAGCCCTGCGAGGACCACATATGTCGTTCCCTGTATGTCATCATTGAAAACAAGGTGGCTAGTTCCGTACTTTGCAAGGAGGTCAAATGCATTATGATTTGCAAAGTCTTCAAACTGAATGAGCACTTTCTCTCCATAATTCTGCTTGACAGCATACTTAAACTCATCAAAAAGTTCGGCATATTCCTGTCCTCTAGCTCTTCTTTGCCTGAGTCCAATGTAAAATTCATCGTTCAACAAATCCTCATTGTTTGTACCAACATCAATGGTAATGGGCAAGCAAGCTGATGGACGAATGCCTCCCAGAGCAGTGTATAAAGAGAGCTTGCCTACTGGAATCCCCATTCCCTGGCAACCAAGGTCACCAAGGCCCAGAACTCGTTCTCCATCAGTAACAGCAATAACTTGAATTTTCCTATCAGGCCAATTTTTTAATACCTCGTTAATTTTGACTTTTTCTTTCAAGCTGATAAAAAGACCTTGGGGACGCCTGAAGATGCTGCCATATTTCTGGCATGCTTCACCTACAGTTGGAGTGTAAACTATAGGAAGCAGCTCCTCAACATTGTCCATAAGAAGCTTGTAGTAAAGCCTTTCATTCATCTCCTGAATATCCATCATGGCTATGTATCTTTGCAGTGGTACCTCATACTGACGGAGATTGTTCATCATTTTCTTGACCTGAAACTAAGCTTTCGATTAATAGAAGCTTGATAGTTACAGCAAATGATTCAAGTCGAATCCGATAAATCTTCAATAAGAAACTTTCCGCGAGAATCGTTAAGAAACAACAGAAGGTGTCGACTGGATTCTACACCAAACAGCAACATGAACCTGGAAATCAAACCCAACTCAATCGAACTCCATGGCGAAACCGAAGAAGAACAAATAATGAACCAAAAATTGAAAAACCAAAATCTAAAGAACTTAATAACCTTAGAATCTAATTTTTAAAATCTGAAATTTTCCTCTCTCCCGTTCTCTCCAATTCTCTCGCCCGTTTTGATCTCTGAAAGTCTCCTTAATTTCTCATTTTTTTGCCTCTGTTTTTCTCTGATTTTCGCCCCTCTCCTTTGTAAATTTTCGCCTCCGAAAATCGCCCCTTTGTTGTGTCCGCTGTGTGTGTATTGAAGGAGAGAGTGGGATAGAGACACGGTATTTCCGTGTCTCTTTTTTATTTTCTTTGTTTGTTTTTTTTTTATTTATTTATTGCTTTATTTTATGACTTTATTAAATTGTTAAATTAATTAATTCCTAAAATTTATTTGATATCTATTTTATAGTAATTCTCAATTATAACATTAAGATGCTATTTTTATTTTTTCTTTAATTGTTCTAAAATGAATTAGTACCTACTAGCAAAATTAATTTCCTAAATGCAAATGCATATTTTTTTTTGTATTTTTTTATATGAATTAACACACAAATTGTAAAAATAAGGAAAAATTACTTATTTTGAATTTATGGAAATAACTCATATATAGGGTAAAAATCACGTGCTCACAATTGCCCCTCTTTGCTCGGGGACACGAAGAGTTTCCGTGCAAAGATAAGTGAGCAACTATGAACGATTTTTACCCGTTCGAGTATTCCGTTGTGAAGCATTTTGAAAAGCTTTGACCGCACCCTGCTTCAGAGGTTGCCTACATATCCTGGGCTAAACAGGAATCAGGTCAGTGTAGTTCGGGAGTGATGGAGTATCGAGGTTGAGAGTCGAGGTTCCGTCCGAGGCTCCGGTCCGTTGTCCCGTTATTACATCAAAATTGAAAAAGACTAACTAAACCTATCAGCTACAAGTTACAGAATTCCTATCTATGAGTCTTCTGAAGCTTGATCTTGAGTTGGTTGGGTGCTTCATGCGGACCCTGATCTGAATCTTGATGCTTGTTAGCTGTAGGTGTTGGTTCAATCTTCTTCGGCTTTTGGATCAAGTCCGGACATATAGTGCTCATGATTTCAGGTGGGCTCCTAGTTGCTGAGCCTTGACTTGTATTTCTCTTTCACTGGCATTCTTGTTATTGCCTCGACTTGTTCAACTTCTTTTCACCGGCATTCTTGTTCTTGCCTTGACTTGTTCAAACATTCTTCAATATGAAGTATTCATCCATTCTCCAGGTGGACCTTTGCTTGCGACAAAATAAACAACCAAAGAAGGATTTTTCTGCCCCAGTATGGTGACTGGGCACATCATGTTATTGAATGTCCGAATTTTTCATTTTTTTTTTATTATTATTATTATTATTTTTGTTCTTTTTCTTTTTTTTTTCCTTTTAAAATGCAGATATGCATGAAATGAAATGCTGAAAAATATTCCCGCGTTAGAAGGTGGGCACCTAACAGAAATTAAACGTGCAATGCGATGCATAAATGTATTCCCGTATTTGAAGGTGGGCGCCTAACGGAAATTAAACGTGCAATGCGATGCAAAAAAGTATTCCCGTATTCGAAGGTGGGCGCCTAACAGAAATTTAACGTGCAATGCGATGCAGAAAAGTATTCACGTGTTTGAAGGTGGGCGCCTAACAGAAAAGTATTCCCGTATTCGAAGGTGGGCGCCTAACAAAAATTAAACGTGCAATGCGATGCGTAAATGTATTCCCGTATTAGAAGGTGGGCACCTAACGAATTTAAACGTGCAATGCGAATGCGCCTAACAGAAATTAAACGTGGAATGCGATGCAGAAAAATATTCTCGTATTTGAAGGTGGGCGCCTAACAGAAATTAAACGTGCAATGCGATGCATAAATGTATTCCCGTATTTGAAGGTGGGCGCCTAACGGAAATTAAACGTGCAATGCGATGCAAAAAAGTATTCCCGTATTCGAAGGTGGGCGCCTAACAGAAATTTAACGTGCAATGCGATGCTGAAAAGTATTCCCGTATTTGAAGGTGGGCGCCTAACAGAAATTAAACGTGTAATGCGAATGCAGAAAATATTCCCGTATTAGAAGGTGGGCGCCTAACAGAAATTAAACGTGCAATGCAAAAAATGTATTCCCGCAGCCTGAGGACTCGGGAGTGGATTTTAAAGGATGTTATCTTCCTCTTTTTGGTATTTTCTTTTACCAATTATCTCTTGCCTGTGAATTTCTCCACTTATTTGGCGAACTTTCTCTTTTTGTGTTTTCTATTTTCCACATCGGTCACATTCACTTTAAAGTGATGAGTGACAATTTGTTCCTTCATGAAACAAAATTTATTGGATATAAACTGCTGGCAACTGGCATCTGCCGTCCCTGCTTCTTATTGCCTTCCTCTTTTTTGCTTTTCTCCTGCCGTGTAACTTTCGGTTGCTTATCTCTTTATCTTAGGTGAAACATTCATCAGACCAAGACTTTTATCTTGGGAGAAAGTTTCAACAGACTAAGATTGTATCTCACTGGACTATGTCCATTTCAATGTAATCTCGGGAGGATTATCCATCGGACTGAGTTTATGACTCCAGGAGATAACTCTTCAGACTGGGTCCATTTACAATTCAGACTTTCTTAAGCCTTTCAAATTCAACAAACTTTTCTTTCTTTTCAACTTCTTACCTTTCTTTCTTTTCCAACTTCCGATTTTACCTTTCAAATTATGCCTTTCCTTTTCGTTTCAAATTATGCCTTCATTTCTTTTTCCAACTTCTACTTTCATTGACTTCGGCCTTCCTTTTGTTTTCACATTTCATTATCTCTTTATCTTAGGTGAAAAATTCATCAGGACCAAGACTTTTATCTTGGGAGAAAGATTCAACAGACTAAGATTGTTTCCTTTCATCTTAGGTGAAAAATTCATCGGACCAAGACTTTTATCTTGGGAGAAAGATTCAACAGACTAAGATTGTATCTTACTGGACTATGTCCATTTCAATGTAATCTCAGGGAGGATTATCCATCGGACTGAGTTTATGACTCCAGGAGATAACTCTTCGGACTGGGTCCATTTGCAATTCAGACTTTCTTAAGCCTTTCAAATTCAACAAACTTTTCTTTCTTTTCAACTCCTTACCTTCTTTATTTTCCAAACTTCTGATTTTACCTTTCAAATTATGCCTTTCCTTTTGTTTCGAATTATGCCTTAATTTCCTTTTCCAACTTCTACTTTCATTGGCTTCTGCCTTCCTTTTGTTTTCACATTGAATTATCTCTTATCTTAGGTGAAAAATTCATCAGACCAAGACTTGTATCTTGGGAGAAAGATTCAGCAGACTAAGATTCTTTCCTTTCATCTTAGGTGAAAAATTCATCGGACTAAGACTTTTGTCTTAGGAGAAAGTTTCAACAGACTAAGATTGTATCATTCTCCGATACTTGCTTCATTCACCTTTCAACTTGCCTTATTCATCTTCAAAAACAATTGTATTCACCTTCATGCTCTTCGGATGACTATCCGATGACAAAAAAAAAATTTTTCCTGCCTCAGTTTGACAATATCTTTTGCTCCTGTTTCAAAGCAAAGAAAACTCTGTCAGTTTAAAATGCGGTGGTTGGTTGTGGCCTTGAACTTTCCGCTTGAATGCTTGGCCTGTTCACCGACTATCCATTCTCACTTCTTCTTTGTTCAAAATCCGCCTCTCTTTAGGCATGTATGTTCTTCCATTCTTGACGGATCTCACAATTCCGATCTTGAAGTCTACGATTTCTTCAATGATTTCATTGGACAACCTTGGGGTGTTTCTTGACTGGCTCTTTCCTTTGTCAGAATACACTCCCATATTTCCATTTGTTATATTTTCTCGAATTGGCACTTTGCCGACCTTTGCGTCTTGTACGCACCCCAAATATTTTATTGTTGCCCGCTCCATTGCACATGTTGCTCTTTTGGCTTAAAGCACTGGCCTTGTCTTTTCCCGACTTACGACAATTGTCGTGTTGGCCAAATCCCATCTTGTGCAATTGGAAAGCTTGGTGGCAAATTTTGAAATCATTTCTATACTTGTTATGACCCGACAGACTCACTAAGATGGAGGGTAAAACAAGGTACAAAGAATAGAAAGAAAGGAAAACATAATTCCTAACAAGAAACCTACGGAAGAATGACCTATCGGATTTTGAATACCGACTCTAGCGACCTTGACATGCACTTTTGGCCTTCTCTGTATAGCAAATTTGATGTTCAACTCTTGTTGCAAGCTCTGCTGTGAAACCGGTCTTCAACACTTCATTTCTTTGATCTGATCCTTAGTCGACTTGTAGTGCCCATAGGGTTTTCACCATCAAGCCTCTCTCATTTGCTCTTTCTTTCTCTCGACTCACCGTCGCCTTACGGTGCCCGTGCGGGTTTTCACCGATAAGACTCTCTCATTTTGATTTCTCTCATCTTGGAGTCTCGTGGTGGTTCTCATCATCTTGAATTCTTCATTCTCCTTTGTTCGGACCGGAGTGTTGCCCTTGATGTGATTCACCTTTGCTCGTTTGACTCGGCATTTCTTGACAATTGGTCGGAAGGTCTTCCTTTGGACCGTAATGCAGGCTTTTGGATGGGGTTTAGAAAGAAAGGATATAAAGGCTCAAATTATTTTAACCGTGGGTTAAATATTTACAACTTCCGGAATCTTATTTATTCAACAACCATAACTTCTGCCCCAGTTTCCTTCTTGGGGGATTTTTTTGGATTTTTCCTTTATTGTGACTGAACCTCAGTGAGGCTGCCTACGTACCCTTTCGGGATCAAGTCAAACGTAGTTCGGACTACGTCCGTATTCATTGTTGCATCTTGACTTCTCCCGATTTTTTTTCTTTTTCTTTTCTTTTTCTTTTTCTTTTCTTTTCTCTTTTTTTTTTTCTTTTCTTTTCTCTTTTTTTTTCTTTTCTTCTTTCTTTTTTGTTTCTTCATTTGATTTCCCCGCTCAATCCTCAATTTTGTTGTTGATTCCGAAAGAGGGATATGAAAGAAAATATAATAAGGCTCAAAGGGATAACAATGGATAAAGTGTTTGGATAGCCGAATAAAATGCCTTCGTCATTCCAATCTTCGAGACCTACCAAGTACAAACTACACATTTAAACACCTTTCGACCGATTTACATATTTGCCTTCGGTATTTGACGATTCTCAGTGCCATTGGGCAACAATCTCGATACCACGAATGGTTCCTTAGCTTTGGGGTGTTTTTGCCTTTGGCTTTAAATTGATGATGCATTTCCAAGGCATTTCTTTATGTTACGCTTTCTCCAATGCTCACTTGATTCCGGCTTCACAGTATTCCAATATGTTTTTATTTCTTCCGAGTATCATTACATCTTCAACATTGTTTCATTGACTTTTAAAAACCAGGCTTAGAATTATGTGCATGTCATGTTGCTAAAGTCAGTATGAGAAGAAATACAAAGTGAGTAGAAATGGAATGACTAGGAGTGATGGGAAACAGAGAGTTGTATTAAACGGATGGGTTGAAACAACAAGACGAACAACAAAACGAACAGACTAGACTAGAATTACAAACCTAGACAGCACTAAACAAATTTATTACTAAACAAAGCAAAGTGGAAAGATAGAAGGGTTTTGACTCTCAAGACAACGTCCGGATTACAACCCTGAAATAACCCGGGCAAAAGAGATGACACCAAAATATACCACCAAAACTCCAAGAGACGGAGCGCCTTCCCAATTGACAAGCATGGCATCCTAGCCACTTCTTGCGTGTTTTTCAGCCGTTGCTCTAATCTCTGCAATCTTTGGGCCATTTCTTCCTGTACCTTCTTTCGGGTAGGCTTCTCAATGTTTGAGTATGAGTGGTACTCGGGAGAGTGGTACTGTTCTTGTTGTATAGCAGATTGTGACTCATGAGAAGGCTGTCCTTGGCCATTGGCCCATGCTTGACGCATTTTGGTCATTTGTTGTTTCAATGTTCTGTTTTCCTCAACCATAGTAGGCCCTTGTTGAACTTTCCGACCCTGAGTCTCTTCAACACTCGTAACAGCTTCGATGTCGGTTATCATTTTCCTTGGATCTTGTTTTCCAATTTACCACAACCAACCACCTCAACTTTCTGGAAAAACGAAACCACCAGGTTAGCAATAAGGTATTCCGCTTATTGATTTCTCTTCTTCTTTTTTTTCTGCTATTTTCTTTTCTTTTTCCCTTTTTGTGGTTTTTTTTTCATCTTTTCCTTTTTTTTTCTTTTTGGTTATGGATATGGTCGAATCCTATGTGGATTGCCTACGTATCATGACCCCGCATGAATCGGACCGAGCGTAGTTCTTGCAAATTAATGCAAGAAATAAAGAGATGTTTATTGATTTTTTTTTTGAAGGAAAATTACAGAAGCCGACTCCAACTACAAACTTGCGTAGGAGATTTCTACAAGAATAAGAATATTTTTTGTGTCAATTATGACTATTTCTACAAAATTGGCCACATAATGGCTTATTTGACAAAATGACTATTTTTGCAAAATTTATTTAAGAAAGATAAACTTGAAATTTTTTTTATCCTGTGGCTCATGGGGCATCGTTCGGCATCACCATAAACCAACACAAGACTATTTTTCATAAATTGGCCATATAATGGCTTATTTAGACAAAGTGGCTCTTTTTGCAAAATTTTATTCAAAAATTTTATCCTGGGGCCTATGGGGCATCGTTCAGCACCGACACAGGCCAACACAAGACTGAGGAAGTTAAAATGCAAAAATGTGGCTATTTCAGCAAAATTCCGGCCATGTAATGGCTTATTTGATAAAGTGGTTATTTTTGAGAAGTTGAGCGATGACTCAAACTTGATTTTGCGGATACGGCCTTTCAACGTTTCCGCGAGGGAATATTTCAAGGCTATGTCCAAAATTATTTACAATGACTCAAAGTGGCTATTCTTGCAAAAACGGCCTTCCGGTGTCTTTTGAGGGACATTCGGCATATTTTGAGCAAGAATAGCATCACCCGACTTATTTATAACAAAATCAAAAATTTGACATTTTTTGATTATTTTTTGCAAAAGGGGTGTGAACCCGAACTTGATTTTGCGGCTATGGCCTTGCAACATTTCCACAAGGAGTATTTCAAGGCTGTGCTCGCAAATTATTAAAAAAATAATAATAATAATTCAAAGTGGCTATTTTTGCAAAAACAGCCTTCCGGCGTCCTTTCGGAACATTCGGCATATTTTGAGCAAGAATAGCATCACCCGACTTATTGAAAACTAAAATTCGACACATTTTTTTGATTTTTTAAAAGGGGTGGTTGGACCCGATGAGGGTTGCCTACGTATCCCACCTAATGGTGAGAATCAAACCTGCGTAGTTCGGTCAGATTATTTGACCAATTATTTCAACAAAAATTGATCCACCTATTTTTCAAATTTTCTTTTCAAGCAATCGACAATATTTCGATATCTAAAATTTCTCTCTTTTTGTTTTCAGGAATTTAGCCAATCAGCATAATAGGACAAATATATGCAACATATAACATGCTCGGTCTTTTGGTTACCGGGTCACCTGTCCTAGACGGACCCAACCCCTGTGTTGAGTCCCCTAAGTCAGATATGATGCAAATAAACGTCCTAAATCTAGGCTCAATATCCCGATGTTTTCAATGGTACTAGACCGTGTACCCGAGCGGACAACTCGGATCGAGGAGGGGGCTACGTACCGGTGACCCGCGGAGTCAATCGGCTTTGTAACTTGTCCGGCCTCTTTTTCTTATTTTTGGCATTGACACTAACAGAAAGGGGAGTCTCAACCAGTAAGCACATCCCCGGAGATAAGAAGAGAAGGGTTTTCGGCACAATTTTTATATATACAGTTCACGTAATATCAAAGCGGTAAACATGTAGCACATTAATCAAAACATATAAGGAAATCGGATATAAGCAAAAACAGCAATTTTAACTGAGCTCGAATTCTTAAACCCCGAACCGAAGTTCAGGGTTGGTTCCCCAGCAGAGTCGCCAGAGCTGTCACACCTCCCTTTTTACTACCCCACAACACTTAAAGCGTATAAATACACTTGTAGGGTATACCCCGACGCTCAATTACCCGAAACGGATAAAATAACGTAAGGGAAGGAGTTTTTCCAATTTAAGGACAATCGGTTCGGGATCAATTTATTTAATTATTCAGAGTCGCCACTTGGGAAAATAATGGTGTCCCAAGTCACCGGTTTAATCCCGAACCGAGGAAATTTATGACTCTATAATACAATCTGCGAAACTAGAAACCTGGATAAGGAATTCTGTTAACCCGGGAGAAGGTGTTAGGCACTCCCGGATTCCGTGGTTCTAGCACGGTCGCTCAACTGCAATTTTTCTTTTATCTGATTTCTTTATATATTTTAACTATGTGCTTTTAATGCTCCGCTTTTTATTTTTAGAAGAATTGCGACGTCACGAAAACACATTTCGAGTCACACCGCAACCAGTACGCCTGTGACTTTAATGTATTTCAGGTTTCGCCGAGAGTAAGATTTGGGTCACATAAATGCACACCCGTATTTAGGAAAGTAATTTATTTACAAATCGTGCCTAAAGGTTCTATCGTCTTTATTAACTTTGGGAAAGACCGTAAAATTCGCTAAATGGTCTTCCCGAGTCTAAATTTTTACAGCTAATTTGAGGGCCCCGCAATTGTGTATTTAGTGCGGCGAGGCTCATCTCATTCTTTTATTAAGGCTATGAGTTGTGGATTACCTGTTCCAGCCTCCCATGCTCCAAGGAATAAGAATATATGTTCAGCCAAGGTTCCTCCAACCAATTGCAATGATGCCATGAGCCCTGCGAGGACCACATATGTCGTTCCCTGTATGTCATCATTGAAAACAAGGTGGCTAGTTCCGTACTTTGCAAGGAGGTCAAATGCATTATGATTTGCAAAGTCTTCAAACTGAATGAGCACTTTCTCTCCATAATTCTGCTTGACAGCATACTTAAACTCATCAAAAAGTTCGGCATATTCCTGTCCTCTAGCTCTTCTTTGCCTGAGTCCAATGTAAAATTCATCGTTCAACAAATCCTCATTGTTTGTACCAACATCAATGGTAATGGGCAAGCAAGCTGATGGACGAATGCCTCCCAGAGCAGTGTATAAAGAGAGCTTGCCTACTGGAATCCCCATTCCCTGGCAACCAAGGTCACCAAGGCCCAGAACTCGTTCTCCATCGGTAACAACAATAACTTGAATTTTCCTATCAGGCCAATTTTTTAATACCTCGTTAATTTTGACTTTTTCTTTCAAGCTGATAAAAAGACCTTGGGGACGCCTGAAGATGCTGCCATATTTCTGGCATGCTTCACCTACAGTTGGAGTGTAAACTATAGGAAGCAGCTCCTCAACATTGTCCATAAGAAGCTTGTAGTAAAGCCTTTCATTCATCTCCTGAATATCCATCATGGCTATGTATCTTTGCAGTGGTACCTCATACTGACGGAGATTGTTCATCATTTTCTTGACCTGAAACTAAGCTTTCGATTAATAGAAGCTTGATAGTTACAGCAAATGATTCAAGTCGAATCCGATAAATCTTCAATAAGAAACTTTCCGCGAGAATCGTTAAGAAACAACAGAAGGTGTCGACTGGATTCTACACCAAACAGCAACATGAACCCGGAAATCAAACCCAACTCAATCGAACTCCATGGCGAAACCGAAGAAGAACAAATAATGAACCAAAAATTGAAAAACCAAAATCTAAAGAACTTAATAACCTTAGAATCTAATTTTTAAAATCTGAAATTTTCCTCTCTCCCGTTCTCTCCAATTCTCTCGCCCGTTTTGATCTCTGAAAGTCTCCTTAATTTCTCATTTTTTTGCCTCTGTTTTTCTCTGATTTTCGCCCCTCTCCTTTGTAAATTTTCGCCTCCGAAAATCGCCCCTTTGTTGTGTCCGCTGTGTGTGTATTGAAGGAGAGAGTGGGATAGAGACACGGTATTTCCGTGTCTCTTTTTTATTTTCTTTGTTTGTTTTTTTTTTATTTATTTATTGCTTTATTTTATGACTTTATTAAATTGTTAAATTAATTAATTCCTAAAATTTATTTGATATCTATTTTATAGTAATTCTCAATTAAAACATTAAGATGCTATTTTTATTTTTTCTTTAATTGTTCTAAAATGAATTAGTACCTACTAGCAAAATTAATTTCCTAAATGCAAATGCATATTTTTTTTTGTATTTTTTTATATGAATTAACACACAAATTGTAAAAATAAGGAAAAATTACTTATTTTGAATTTATGGAAATAACTCATATATAGGGTAAAAATCACGTGCTCACAATGACATTTGGGAGGACAAATCGTTTCCTTTTGGGAATTGAGTTTAAAATAATCGAAGAGTCTCCACCTAATGATTTAAGTATATTAGGACACAAAGAAGGGTTTCATTTGGATAACCAAAGATTAAGTAAGGACTTGAAATTATTCCAAGGGGAAGGTGTTAGGCACCCCTCAGAATCTACAAGTGTGGTTTCCGACCAAGCTATTGTTGTGACTAAGTATAAATAACAAGTAAGCAAGTAGGACTTTCAAATAAGAGTCGATTTCACATAATGATTGCAAATATATGGAGTAAAAAGAAACGAAAGAAAAGCTGAATTTGAGAAAAATAGTTTGAGAAATTTTAAAATAAACAATGAAATAAACAAGTAAAAGAGATGGGTTCCTAGGTTTATAAATAATATGGATCACCCCATACAATACCCGATAACCACTTATACACGTACTATTATCGCATGGTCATCATATCCATATCTATCCATTCCCACCCTATTAAGGTATTAAACGCGGAATTGTCTTGTTTCACTTATTGCATGCTATTACCCGCCCAAATCCTGTCAGCCCCGGAGGCATTTGAGACTACTAATCCTAAAGTGGAAAGGGTATGAGGTTTTATAGTTTTAAAAAGATAAAATTCTAAGGCGACAATCAAAACACATAGAGCAAATATGGGAAAAGCACTCAAACAAATAAGGCTCAAACAGACCTCCTTAGATCAAAGAAAGCGTGTGGTTTAACATGTCTTTTACGTACTGATTAAGGTCTGATTAAACTTAAGAGTTGAAGTATGTTGATTTATCACATATTTTCAGATAAAAAACTCGGAAGCAAACATGCTCTCTTGTTGTAATCAATAAAGACTGGTGCAGTTTATCTTTCACCCCAAGTCTTGCCTAAGTGATAGACGAAAACCTATAGGCATGATGTCTACATATTCCAGAAATAAAAGTATGAACTGATTACATGCTAATTTAAGGGGATGTTGCCAGTTAAAAAATGAATTTTAGAAAACACGAGTTCTGTTGTCGGTAACACATTATTACTGCTAATTTTAGACTCATAAGCGAGTGAAGCTATTCAGATTTGAGTTAGAAACCTTATAGGCACGCTTTCTATGTGTTTGCAAACTTAGAATATTGTTGTAGACATAGAAGAGTGCAGAAATCCTATAACATGATATCTAGGTGTTGCATTGTTTTATTACGAGCAATGACATCTGATTACATTTTGTTATTAGGACCTATAGACAAAGTTGCCTAGTGAAAACGGGTATAAAGAATAAAAAAAAGAACCTATAGGTATATTTTCTACTTGCATATGCAGGAGCTATAGATAGAGTATTTACATGTAAGTGCAGGATCCTTATGAACATGGTAGCTAAATGATATGCAAAATTCCTATAGGCATAATATCTACGCATACAAATTCAAAATTCCAATAGGCATAGTATCTACATGAGTAAGTGCATAATTTCAAAAAAAAAAAAAACTAAGGGAGGATATAGATGAAGATGTCGAAACATACAAACCTATAGACAGTATATCTATATGATATGCGGAAATTAGAAATGCCAACAAGCAAGTTGTCTACCCTTTGCATGCAATGCAAGATTATCCCTCCCTTTTTCACTATCCACCCCCAATATTTATTACAAGTTATTACAACCCGAATGGAATAAAAAAAGCAAAATTAGGTAAAAAGTTAAAAGTAGAACCAAGGGGAGCCTAATTCAGATTCCGTGCCTGAAATATGAGATGAACCAACTTCAAGAGATCAAAATCCAAAGCCTTTCTCTTATTTGGATGTGTCAGAGTTCCCTAAGAGCTTCATGAGGACGACGGACAGTTCTCACACCCAAATGTATAACCAAATTAAGACATTGTGCAATGTGGAAGGGCCAGCCCTCAAGTGTCCAAGTTCAGAGGAAACTCAAGGTCCCAAGGCAAGGCTCACATGAAGGAGGGGGGGACAAAACTTAGAAGCTAAAAGAGAGTGCACGTGAAGAACGGGAAATCTGAAAGGGGGGAGGGAAAAGGGAATAACTTAAAATTAGTTCACATAGGGGTATTGGGATGTGGGGAATTTGCAAGAACACAAGAATATCAGGATGATGGGCATGCCTAGCAATGGGATAAGCTGCCATACCCTCCAGCCTGTTTAGAGGTTAAGACCTCATTGGTTCAGAACCCAGTTCATGGACAACAAATCTTATCGTCATGTCCTAAATCACCACTCATAGTCACATTAGGGGTGATGGGATAGGGATCAAAGATTCACAGTAAAAAGATGCTGTAGAATATAGACATACTAACTTAAACATTAAACTCTACATAGACAGTAAAGTACACATGGATATAAAGACTGTAAGTAAACACATTGGGGTGATGCTGAAGCTAAAATTAAGACATACCAGTTTGAAAGAAACAAGTAAAAAAACAGTAGTCTTGTAAAAGCCAAAGTGCAAATAGGAAGACAAAATACTTTTTAGTGAGAGTTCAGAAGAGATTGTGAAATTATGCAGTTTGAAGTATGTTCAGTGGTGTGTGTTGTGATAAAGAGCCATGTATTTATAGTGTTAAAGTCATGAGAAAATAAGGTAAGAAAATAATTGAGACTCATTGTAAATCAATTACACAAGTTTTCCGTTAATTAATGGATTCAGTTTCAACGGGGTAAATCCACTTAAGGAAAGGAATTAATAAACACCTTGAGTAAAGCATGCAATTAATGGCAAGTTCATAAAGGTTATTTAAGGAAAGGTTTTTGACAATACATGGTTGTACAATTTAAGGAAAGAAAATCAATTAACAACCAAGAAATTTGAGGCTAGACATTTTGTATGAATGAACCAAGTCAGAAAGATGGAAAAGATTTTAACTTAAGGAAAATCCGCAAAAAAATCACTTAGACCTATTTAAAAGGAATTCTCAATCAATCACAAGTTTGAAGAAAGATTCCTCACATATAAAAGCATACAAACACGTCAAACATGAAAGCAACTTGTCATGCCCTTGTGAATTAATAGAAAGAATCAAATATAGAAGAGTTTAGCAAAAATGTCAGAGTCGTATGAAAACAAAGAGGTCCAAACTCAATTTAAAGACTCGAAGTCAATCTGAAAGAATTAGGGGTTTCGAAATAAAACCCTAGTTCAAGAAAACCATAAAGCAAGGATGAACGGGCAGGAAACTGAATTGAAATCATGTTTGGAAGCTTCAGAACTCGTGAGAAATATGATAGTAAAGTAACATGCAATCACAATAGAGAATTTCATAGAATATAATGGTAAATACTGATAAAAACAGTATAAAAAGCATACCTAGAAGAAACTTAAACATGGTTAGTAGACGGAAAACAAAGAAACTTAAAACTTAGCAGGAAAATATAGTAGAAGCGCACAAGAACACCGAAAAAGTATAGCAGAAAGCACATAGGAAAACACAGTAAGATAAACATATTAAGACATGGTAAAAAATAGAGTAGAAAAGCATATCAAAGTGGAAAACAATAGCAGAACATAGCATAGAAAACGCAGTAGAACAAAGAACGAAATATAGAAAGCAGTTGAAGAACATACGTGGTAAAAGAAGAACATAGTAGAGACAAATACACACAAAAGAAAGGGAGAGGAAATCAGATAAACACTTTAAGCATTTTTAGAAAATCATAAATCGAAAATAAGCAATTTTTAAAGTAATTTTGAAAGAAAAATTGGGGAAATCATTTGGAAATTCAAGTAGAGCATAGATATACAACAGATCTAAGAAAGTCGGAGAAAATCCTCAACGAGTTAGGGTTTTCTGAAGAACCCTATAAAATGAGAAAGGCCTTGAAAGGTCACTGATCGGAGTCGAAGAAGGTCGAAATCAGACCTAGCAGACTAAGATACGTCGGAACAAAGCCGAAAATGCCTGCAAACCCCGAGTCGGCAAAGGTCTGAGTGAAGACCTTCGAGGTCTGGCCTCGAATCTTCAAGTATCGAGCACACATGAGTAATAGGAAGTGAGTATAGAACCCCCATGGCCTGATAAGCCATGGTTTTGGGTAGGTTTCACGGTGGAAGACAGTAGGAGACGACTAGGGTTCTAGGAATGTTCGAGAGAGTTTGAGAGATGAAGGGGTTCAAAGGTGGCTGATTAGGTGAAAGTGATTAGGTTTAGGGGTGTTTGGGAAATTTAAAAGGAAAGGGGGAATCATAGTCGTTGATCAAAATGATCAACGGCCTAGATCACAAGGGGTGCCGGGCAGGTTTTTGAAATGTGTCATGGGATGGTAAATTTAGGATTCGGGTTCTGTCCGTTTGAAATTGAAATTGGGGTTTAATGAGGGGTCAATTTGGGCTAAAATTGAAATAAAATAGGGCTAACTGTTAAATAGCCACTTCTTCTCTTATTAATTTATAAAAATAGTAAAATGATTTCAGAAAATAAATTAAAGGTGATAAATTAATTAATAGTATGTAAATATTAGATTAAATATACGAGAATAACATATGTAATTATAAACACAGTTAATTCTTAAAATAGTCTAATATTGCAATTAAGTACAATTTAGCTTTAAAAATACAAATCAATTTATAAAATATGCAAAAATTACCTGAGCTATAATTTGGTATAAATATAAGGATACAATAAGTGAAACACTAAATGATAATTTTGAGAATAATTATTGGTATTGTACTGTTAAAATAGTGCAATAAATTGGTTTTAAAAATCTTTTAAAGATTGGAAAAAATAATAAAACACTTTGACATATATACTACTCTGCGGTCACTTAGGTCAACATCCATAATAGGTATCAATCGAAGATTAGAGTTGAGGACGACCAGCTAGGGGTCCCCTCATGGTCTGTTTACCCCAACAGAGCAATCGACATATCTAAGAGGACTATCGATCAGGAGCCAAGGCCAGTCCGAGATCGGTATCAGCTATATGGATCAGACCGAAAGGGAAATAGATATGGTCGCTACCCAACTAGGAACAATATAAGAAATAATCAAGGACCGAAAAACTGAGGTAAGATGAGTTAAAATGATTTTGATAGTAGTTAGAGGGTAGAGAAGCATCGAGATTATCGGAGTACAATTTCAACGTGGATGCTACAAGTGTAGTTTCAACCATAGGTCACATCAAAGAAACTAAGTGGCCTAGACTACTTCAGTCTAATCCTGCTTTGAGGAATCATATATTGGTGTGTAAGTACCATAGTACTCACAGTCACAGGATCGTAGATTGTCGATAGCTGAGGGAAGAAGTAGCTCGATTATTAAATAATGGGTATCTTCAAGAATTCCTCAGTGAACAGGCTAAAAACATTTCTAAAATAGGGATGTGAACAAAAAGGTCGAACAAGAGGAGCCCCAACATGTGATCAACATGATCATTGGGGGTGGATGTCCCTCAAGGGCCAATGGTTGAACGCACCAAAGTTTCTACCACAAGGGAAAAATGCACCCCGGATTTCTGCCCAAAAGTGGCCATTTGCTTCAGCGACGATGATGCCGAGGGCATTATCTAGCCTCAGAATGATGCACTGGTAATATATGCGTTTATCAACAAATCTTGAGTTAAACATGTGTTTATTGACCCAGGTAGCTCAACCAGCATGATCCACCATTCCATTTGCCAAGAATACTTCAAAAGTTAGCACTTAATCTTTAGATCTATGAAAAGGTCACTTTTCTCTCACAAAAGAATGTCACAAGTACGACTTTAAGTAGTATAGGCTTTCTCCTGATGTAGGTCACTACTAATGTAAGCTAACTCAGTTTAAAATAAAGTATGACTTCTTTCGGATTGTAATGAAGGCTTTTGGATTAGGGTAGGATATCATATGGATAAGTGGTTACACCTTTCCTTAAGCACTCCATATTTTCATTTCTTGGCTCATGTTTACTAACTCTTAGATGCATTCTCTTTTTCTCGGGAGTTTGAGAGACTTAACATTAATCTTTCTTGTTCATTTCTTTTGTTTTTCTCCTTTAATGCTCATGCTAAGGATAATTACCTCTTTTTTATTTCATAAACCCTTCTTTTTATGCATTTTTTTTGCACATATATGTTATTTTGAAAGTATTTTGGGTTTGAAAATACTTAGGGAAAAAGTAGGTATTAACGGTATTACACTATAGGCATGCCTATGGTGCATTATTTGCGGCATAAAAATTTATTTATGCGGGTGTGAAATTTTACGTGCTTGAATTCCTCATTGTGTGAATTATAATGACATGACACATGTCTCTTTTGTGGTGAGTAGGCACGTGATTCATGAAGGAAAGGTAAGTCTGGACCTCTGACAGAGAGTATGGAAGCCGGTTAGGAAAACTGCGTGGCTAGAAAGGGAGTCCAATCTTGAGTTTAGAAGGTTATGCTTAGGTAGTTTATATATGTGAATTATTCTATATATAAGGAGTAGGGAAGTGATCCCGAGATGATTAGGCCTAAAGAGTGATTTTATTACTAGAGGACTAGCAACGATATAAGTATGGGGTGTTGATAGTAGCCTATATTATGCGTGTAGATGCTATTTATGCTCTAAGTTAACCATACCTTATTGATATTTGAAGTGCCAAATGATAACAAAAATATTCTAATTGAGGTTGTTTATACTTTGCAGGAACTACTCCGAGTTAGGAGGAGAATATAGAGTATTTTTGTGTCAAAAATAAAGATACAAAGCCAATCAAGATGAGTCTGGATGAAAATAAGCAAGAAAAGGCAAAGAAAAACTGGGCAACAGTCCACCGCGATAGCAGTCGGGCAGCAGCTGGAACGCGGTGAAAGAAAGTGAAAAATAGAATGGTCGTTAATCACCATGGTCGCGCGCAGTTGTCCCGCGATCGCGACGATTTCTAGGAAGACAAGAAGTTTAAGGGCTAAAGTGTAAAATGTGGGATACTTATCCTAACCCCATAAAACTCAACAAATACACTCAAATCAAGGTTAAGCTTGTTTTTAGACTCAATTGGAGGCAAGAACAAGTGTGAGAAGATCAAGACACCATTAGAGTTTTTAATTCTTCTTCTTATTAACATTATTTTGTGAATAGTGAATTATTTTATGTTTTTATCTTCTTTTTCCACGAGTAGCTAAACATTTAATCTAGGATTGATGGAACCAATTAATAGATGAAATTTTGACTCAATTTTGACGTTACCCATTCGGATTTATTATATGATTGTTCAACTATAATTTATATGGTGATTAATTGAATGTGCCCTCAATTAATAGTATCTAATTGCCTTGTGTTGCATGAAGAAGAATACTATGTTAGATCATTGTTGAACAACACCACTTTTGGGTAATTGAAGAGATTCATTACTTGAATTTAAAAGTGGGGTTAGAGATAACGAAAGTTTAGTGGGATAATTCAGAGCTGCATAAATTATTAGTTAAAGTAGTTCGACAGAATCCTCTAGAAAATTATCGTAGTTGATCGAGAGATAATTGCGATAACCCATAGCCTATATTCCTCGTAGAATATTACAGCAAGATTATCGCAAAGAAGTTAAGAATTAAGCTAGCAATTAGGAAAATCAATACCCTAGATCTTTCTAACATTGAATTATCTTTAATTTAAAATATTTTTAGTTTTAATATCCTTTTACATTAGTTACACAAATTTTGTTGTTTATTAATAAAAACTTTGCACTGGAAATTGGTTCTTGTACTAGCATCACTAAGAGTTGTAATATACAGGTTAGTTCCTTGAAAATTCGACTCCGGACTTTAAAAATTAAATTATATTTGTAACGATCGCTTTATCTTTTGTAAGGCATAATTGGGCGTGATCAATGAGCTGCTTATGTACCAATGCTTATGTACCAAAGAATGTCTTTGGGATGATTGGACTTCTGACTTTTGCTTTGAGGCAAACTAATATTTAAGAGTATTAAACAGGAGACACAAACATTGGCAGAATCAACTAACCAAGTGATTAGGGATGACAATGGGGCAGTGCTACTGCGGGGCGGTGTGCGTTTGAACGTTAACGGAGCAGGACGGGTTTGAGATTTTGCGGTTACGGAGCGGGGTGGATTTAATTTTTAAATTTAAAACAAAATACGGGGCGGGGCAGGTGCGAGTGCGGGTGGGGATTTAATTTTGCTAATGTTCAGCCTAGTTGATGCTTTGTTTTTTCCTGGTTTCCTGTTTTACTTCTTTTTATCGATAATTTTTCTTTCAAATTATATTTTGGTACTTGACTTAGTGTATTAATGTTCACAAAAGTTTTAAATGAATATCTTTGCTGCTCCTATGTATTTATTTTAATAATAATACTACTATGTTAAATGAATATATGTGTTGCGCCAGTCACCGAGCATATGCAACTAATTGCTAGATTACAAGCTTCTTCACAGTAACCAGTGAAAAATGCAGGAACTTAACAGTATGTTGTATGTTGATATTTTTATTGTGCAAGCATGAGTAGTTATATGTTGTTATTCTCTACTATTGAAATTTTTTAATGATATTTGACCAAAAAAGTTTTCGAAATGTGCTTGTTAAAGTGGGATGATCTTTTTTATTTCTTCAAATTTGAATCAGTGATCTTTCACAGTTACTGTCTAAATTTGAAATTTGGAACCCCACGAGAATGGGATGATAATTGTTAGAATCGTCTGGATGACTATAGTGCCACTTTTACAAAACAAAAAAAAGAATGCGGGTGCGGGGCGGGCGGGGCGGGTGAGCGCGGGTGGAGTGTGGGACTAGTGAATGCGGGTTTAAATCCTATGCGGGGCGGGGCGGGTTTAAATTTCACGAGTTCATACAGAAGCCGCCTCGCCCAGCCCCGCCCCGCACTGTCTGCCATTTCTAGATCTATGTTTCTTGTGGATGATAGTGATTTTTACAGTATCAATATTCGTAGTTATGTTTATGCATCATAATCTTTGCTTCTTCAACACAGGGGCGGATTTGTAGGCAAATTGACGGAGCATGTGAAACCATGATCTTTCCATCAAACTAGATATTTTATGTACATTTTTTTCGAATTGGTATAGCTTCAACACATCGTGTAAACTACGTAACTCCTCCAAAACCTACTGTCTTCCATAGGATCCAGTATGAGTTTAACTCTTTTGAAGAAACTTACTAGTTACTCCTCCCCCAACCAAAAATGGTACTGCTGAAATTTTGAACACGATTTTGAAAATACTGGCGGAAATTGTTTATTACCCGCGGGGCGTGGAGCCTAATTATTCTATTTGGATCTACTGAAGATATTTTCTTGAAATTATTACTCACAACTCACAAGTGCAGGTCATCCTTACCAATTTAAGCCCACATTCAGCTTTCTTACTCAGTTTAGCCTAACTTGTATATATATTGAATATTTTTTTTCCATAGAAGAATAAAACCCCTTCTTTTGTTTAAATGAGATGAACTGAGTTAAAAAAAAGATATAGTTTACTAAAAGTAAGGTACATGAATGAATAAAATCTTGTTTTCCTTCCATAATCATGAATATCGTATTTGATAACTTACTTAAACATTCACACATAATATTCCTCTCAGTTCCAATTTTAGGAGTTTCTATAAGTAATAAGCTAAAGAAAGACATATTTTCTGCTTGGTGAACAACTTTTCTAAACCAAACGGCCTAATAAAAACAGTTCATGAGGATATAGAACTATGTTTAAAATGCAGCATATATCAGTATCTCTCACTCAGTCTCACTTCACTAGCCGGCTTGTACTTAGTGGGCGTTTGGACTTAAGAATTGTAAAATTTTAAAATACGAAAAATATTTTCAAGTAAAAATGGTATTTGAAATTTTTAGTTGTGTTTGAACATAAATATGATTTTGTTATAAATAGAATTCTATTTAGAATGAATGTCTATCTTGTGGAGAGTTTTACTTTGTGACTAAGTCGTATTTCTACTATAAATAAAGGGGTCTTACCCCATTGTAAATCATCACAAAATTCAATAAGAATTCTCTCTCTCTTTCTCTGCAATATTGTTCTTCTTCTTTTATTATTCCATAACACGTTATCAGCACGAGACTCTAACCAATTGAGTAGAAACTTTGGGATTGAGCATAATGATTGTCAATTGTTTCATGAACTTCCTTCATGATTAAAATTCTGGATTTAAGGTAAGTATTTTACTTTTCTCTTTTAATTCTTGAAATTCTATAATTTGATTTTATATACAGGCGAAGACAACAAAGTTTGATTATAACTCTAATGGAGTTTTTAAGAAATTACACCCACATGAAATGGTAAAATTTCTATGTCTTGCCATGATCAAAGTCATGGATGATCATGCGCACAAGAAGTTAAAACCCTTCCCATTGAATTTTCTCCATTCTCATTCCCTTAAGAGAATGTGATAGCAGTATGTAATAAGTCTGAAAGAAGACAAATTTATTATCATGGATAATCAATGGATATGGACGTGGCAATAGACGAAATTATATCGTCATCATTGTGTGGTAATGAAAACAATAAGTATTCTCAAAATAAAACTTCACTCTATGAAAGTAATATTTGTCATTGATTTGACATGAGATTTTATAAAGCACATATAGATGATTATGGTTCATTCATGATGTGAATGTGACAACATCTTACTTATGAATACATATTCATTCTTCAGAGAATATGAACGTGCTAATGGTAGTGAATATACCACACTCACCTCTAGAAGAAGGTTTGAGATGATACCATAAATAACGTCATTATTATGGCATGAATGGTCATTGGTCACGTACCTATTGTACGCCAAAATATTTTGGCATTGTGATTATTAAAAGACAATGGTAATCAGATCTTGCATATAATTTTGACCATACACATAATGGTATAACTTTCTCTTTAAAAGAGATATTCACCACATGGATGTTGATGAATCTGTGAAAGTTCAAAATTAATTGAGAGCTCTAGAAGAGCCAATTATTACTATTTTGGAGAAATACAATTTATTACCAATAAGGTATTGTGTTGTAGTACGTCTCAAAGAAACTTATTCAGTTTTCAAAGTATACGCGAAAGCGGTTGATTATATTGGGACTATAAATAAAGGAAAGATTTAATATCTTCTATTACTACAACTTGTAGCGGGGTAATATGTATGTGAAAAGCTACCCACTTTATTCTCCAATTTGTACTACATCAATAAAGAATACCACAATGAAGTGGATATTGATATAAAAACCCATATCATAATAAACTTGGAGTTTATTCATAATTGCACACATCATGGTGTAAATCTGAAGTTTATCAATATTGATAATTTATTCAGTTGGCATAATTGGTTTAGCCATATCAATTTAAGTATGATGTGCAAAAATAAAGAGAATTCACATGGGTAAATATTAAAGAACTAGAAAGTTCTTTACGAATTCTCTTACATTGCTTGTTCTCATTAATTAATTGACCAACTAAAATTGGGATTGAATCCCATGAATGCTGGAAATATTAAAGGTGAATATGAGCCCATTCACCTGCCATGTATACCACATAAGATGCATCTATGAGATGGTTACATGTGCAATTATTATTAACCCGCAACCTAGCTGGTATGTGCGAGGTAACTTGCTCATTAATTTAATTTCAAGCATAATTTCCAAATTTCCTATTCAAGATAGTTTATCTTGATAAGTTGGTTTACATCACAGTTGGTTTAGCAAAATTATTTATTGAGTGCCTCCACTTAATAGCTAAATTATTGCTTATGAGAACAATATCAGTTTGATATAGGTTATATACGAAAGTATGTTACATTCTCCCCTCATAAGTGGTTCAGGGTCAGGAACCAAATAATTCCATTATTGATGTGCGGTGTATATTTTGATTAACATCCTAACGCACAAAGATGGTTTCTCAAAGTTGAGGAAATAAGTTAGTTTTTCTAACATGAGGGGGAGACAAGATACAACAGTTGAGAAAAGTTACGAGGAATGAATTATCGTTTCTACATCGAGATCCTCGAATAAAATAATATGAACCTGAAGTTCATAAAAGGATAATTCATGTGCAATTTATTGCAAAGCATGCCAAACGCATTTGTTGACCCAAATAAAGTAACTATATTCTCATTGCAAATGCTCATATTAAGTCCAAGAAGGACAAAGTCTATGGTAAGCTTAAAGCGTATAGACAAATCAGTTTCAAATAAACTTCTTGATAAAGAAGGTGAGCAAATGATCAAAATGATCATAATAAAGGAGGCAAGTGATCTAGAAGATCACATGACATAACATTTCATTAAATCTCATGAGAGATTCATGTACCCGAATATATGAATGAAGAGATCTCTATGTTATGTCATTATGATAATACATTGAAACTGATATAAAATATTTGTCGACGTCAACCTTCAAGAAGCTAGTGCACAAGATTGGGATGAGAAGGCTTAAGGATGTGAATTGATGCTCTCATCAGGGGGAGTTAATGCGCGTTGCACTCTTTTTCCCTTGCAAGGTTTTGTCCCACTGGGTTTTCCTTGCGAGGTTTTTAACGAGGCAACCAAAAGGCGTATTATTAGATATGTGTACTCTTTTTCTTTCTCTAGAATTTTTTTCCCACTGGGGTTTTATTTTAGTTAAGGTTTTAACGAGGCACATAATCATTGAATAGACATTCAAGGGGGAGTGTTATAAATAGAATTCTATTTAGAATGAATGTCTATCTTGTGGAGAGTTTTACTTTATGATTAAGTCATATTTCTACTATAAATAAAGGGGTCTTACCCCATTGTAAATCATCACAAAATTCAATAAGAATTCTCTCTCTTTCTCTGCAATATTGTTCTTCTTCTTTTATTATTCCATAACAAATTTTGGGTTGTTTTTGAAGTTTTATGAGCGAAAATTTTGAAAAACGGCTTTTTGAAGTTTTCAAATTTTTGAAAATTTTGTGAACAAACGTTATTTCGAATAAAAAGCAAAATTTTTTTGGAGAAAAGGGAAAAAATTTCTTATGTCCAATCGGGCTCTTAGTTTTTCTGTTTTTCCTTTTAAATTCAACTTCCTGGCTTTTAGCTGCCTGCAATTTCATCTTCCAAAAAGTGCCGGCTTCAAATAACAAAAACAACTTACCAGGATTTCTGACTCAACAATCTATTTTTTTTTTCTTATAAGAACATGTAACATCATTAAAACTCGGCATATAATAGTTTAACAACTTAATACTTGTTTTGAAAAGTATCCAAGATTTACACTTAACAATATTCTTGTTTAACAAACAATATCACATCTAGAATTATATCTGGTGATCAAATCCTTGTGCCATGTCAGATACCACATATAAGAACCAAGATTAAGTGATGATTGGTAGACTAGTCCTGAACTTGTAAAAATGGCCAGTATAACTTCTATAGTATCTACCAATTCGTCAAAAAATGGAATTGTTTTTTCCAGCATGGAAGAAGGAAAACATGGCGCCTTTCAAACTCCTAAGAAGGAATTCTCTCCCGGAGCTGCAAAATTCGTGTCTGCATTCCAAAAGGTAGCGCTTCTTTATTCCTATTGAATGATGTGATCGTCTCATCTAAAGCTTAAGTTGAGGGAACACACTTTTATTTACTTAACTACGTCTTCAACACGCCACCTCACGTGCCTGATTCTCTTTAATGATTCAAGCATGTGTAAGTTACTCCCTTTGTTTCATATTGTTTGAGGTAATTTGACTCGACAAGGAGTTTAACAAAAAAAAAGAAATTTAAAAGTTGTGATCTTAAAAGCTTAAGGGATAAAAGGTTTGTGGGGTCATGTCATTTGTGTGGCTATAAAAGCTTCTCATTAAGGGCAAAAATGGTAAAATAAAGAGTTTCAAGTTGAATTATTTCTAAATTTAGACATATGTAATTTATTTTGGAACGGACTAGCTCATTTAATATGAAACAGAGGGAGTATTTTGGATCAAAGGTGACAGTGAGAGCTGACGCTTTGAAATCATGTTGAATTTCCTGACTCTTTCATATAAATGTTTAAGGTCCAAGAAAGAGCACACTTTTATTTACTTTATTATAATTTCAGCATTCTACCCCCTACCCCAACAAAAATCCAGTTATATCGTTTACTAATAACGACTCTTTTATTCCATGTCTATTCACACACGAGCAGATTATAGCTGAGTTGGTTGGATCCTACATCTTCATATTTGTGGGCTGTGGATCAGCTCTTGTTGATAGAGAAAGGACACTCACTATTGTGGGTATAGCACTGGCCTGGGGGTTATCACTGATGGCATTAATATACACTCTTGGTCATGTTTCTGGCGCTCATTTCAACCCTGCAGTCACAGTTGCCTTCGCTGCAGCTCGCAAGCTACCATTGCTGCATGTAAGTAACTTACCAAACATCAAGTTATTCTTCTTTTTACACCTGATATATGAATCCTGTACGTGCACTACTTGTGAATCTATCGTAGGTGTGTCAAAATGGTTCAAAAAAAATAATTAATTATTCATATTATCTACTAAAAAATGGGTTGGATAATAAACTTTTTAAAACGCATCTAATATGGATAAGAACCATATTATCCATTCAAAAAATGGATAACCAATGAGTAAACAATGAAAAACCTATGGATCTAATTTTAAGATTTGTAAAGCCTCAAATTGGGGTTCTTCAAGTTAGTGAGACTAAGAATTCTTTAAAAAGTGATCATATATAAAAAGTCATGGACCCATATTATCTGCCGGTTAACCCTTTTTTATATGTGTTAAATGTGGGTTGGGTCGGATAGTTGATCCGATTTTTATTATCTGTTTTCGACCCAAACCATATCCGACCAGACCCGCCCGTACCCGTTTGCCAGTCCTAATCTATCGACTACCATACATGGAGGGTTCATACTTAATTAATTAGTACATAGTTTGAGTTGAAGGCGGTGAGTGCACCTGCATCAGCTGCTTTTTATATACATTCTCTTATGGGGGAGTCACACTTGACATGGGTTGCCCACTCAATCAACAGTTAGGCTACCACAAGATGAGTCTTAGGCATTCTATTTCTTTCATGACATGGAGACTACGAAATGTTAATGAAATTGTAAAGGAAGTCAACCGCAAATATCTTTAGGATGTTACAAGCATTGATATTCAAGTTCTGTTTTATCTTTTCTTGAGCCGAGTATCTATTAGAAATAGCATCTCTATTTTTTCACGGCAGGACTAAGTTCTATGTATAAACTATTTATAAAAATTTAAGAGCTGATGGAAAAACTATATCTGTATTGAATAGCAATATATATACTCCCTCCGTTTCAATTTATACCTATTTTCTTTTTAATCTGTGCCAAAAAAATGACCCATTTCCTTATTTGGAAACAATTTACCTTTATGCAATGATTTGTAGCCACGCAAAATAAAGGTGCCTCATTTTACACCACAAGATCAAAAGTCTTCTCTCTTTTCTTAAATTCTGTGTTCAGTCAAATAAGTTCACATAAATTGAAACGGAGGAAGTACAAGTTTACCTAAGACTATTCCTTGTATTATGAGATTTATTCAATGTTAAGTCTATCAAAAAAACTAATTGATAGATACTCTCAATGAGAGGATAACTTTAGATCTACTTGTGTAACTAAAAGGATAAACATAAAAGATAAAGACTACTTCAAGTAGATGAGAATTTGTAACAATCTCTTAAGAGGAACTACTGTTCCAATACGGCCCCCTCAAGTTAGGTTATGTGGCACGAAGCCTCACTTGAACGATCCGGTCAAAAGCCGACTTGGCAAGGGCTTTGGTGAGCTTATCAGCAAGTTGCTCAGCAGAGTGAACATGAACAACTCGAACCAACTTTTCTTCAACATGGTTGCGCACAAAATCAAAATTTACCTCAACATGTTTCATGCGACTATCAAAGACCGGATTCTTGCTTAGGTAAGTGACAAAATGTTCTCACAGTAAATTTTAGGGATATCTATGACTGGGAGTTGCATCTCAAGCAATAGGTTTCTAACCCAGTCACGACCCAAAAATTCCTCCGAAGGAATCGTGATGGCACCTAGCCTCTAAACTAAGTAAACCTAACATTATCTAAAATAACTTTGACATTTACTAACTTTAAATTAATTTACTCGGAACAAATTATAAGTTTCAAAGCCGGTGGTACAAGTTACAAGCCTTTCTAAGAGTAGTTATACAAAATAAATACATCACTGTCCCGAAACAAAAAAAAACAAATGAAAATAAGTACAAATGAATGTGACTTCGAGGTCTGCGAACGCTCTAGCAGGTTTACCTTGAGCCTCCATTGCAACAATCCGCACAGCTACCGCTGATCAAATACCTGGATCTGTACACAAAAATATACAGAAGTATAGTATGAGCACACGACGATGGTGCCCAATAAGTATCAAGACTAATCTCGGCGGGGTAGTGACAAGGAACAATCGAGACACCAACTGGTCAAATAAATTGAACATGATATAATAATAAACTATCTACCTAATGGTGACAAAGTAATATCAACAGTAGGGAAAGAACAAACTACCATCGATATAAATAGTAAAGGGAAACATAGATGAAAATGAAAGATTACCAAATAAATTAACACCAACATAGTCTGAACACATACAAGTAAAAATGTACTCAAACCAGGAAGGCCATGTCAGCTCAATAAATTATATTATTTCACGTGCACAATTCTAGCTATCTCAAACTCGATGTCTCATATCATACCTCAATTACCAAATATTTAGCACACCCGGCACCTTGTGCCCATATATTTATATTTCCCTTTGAACAACGTTCTTATATTACTCAGTACATAGGGTCCATAACCAATGTAATTAAGATATTCACGGAGTCACATTTGCATAACATAAAGTAGAGTACGACTTCTAAACCAAATAGGAACTCGGCAAGAAAAGATGAAGTTATTTTTAGATATCATTATAATAAGGAAAATACCATTTTTAATTAAAATACCACATCGAATGAATTATTACCTTTAACAAGGGATTTAATATATTAACCTATTAGGAATTCTTTGTTTTTTTAAAGTAAAATACAACCTTAGACGGTTCAAGGGAATTTAATTGAGTAATTAATTGAATTAAAAATGAAACAATTGTTTAAATTTGAAGTATTGAAATATACATATAAATACGGCGAAGTATCTAAAACACTATAGGGTTCCATCATAAAGCATTGCAGCAATAAAGGAATCTGAACAGTTAAAACACATGAATTGGTAACAACAAATAAGCATAGCAAACAGAAAGTGCACGACATCACCCTTCGTGCTTTAACACTCTCTCACAAATAACATGCTTGTCATCACCCTTAGTGCTTTAACACTCTCTCACAAATATCGTGCAGGGCATCACTCTTCGTGCTTTACACTCCTCACCCAAGCAACAATCACAGGCAATTTGGGAAAGTCAATCAATACATCACAATAGAATCAAGTAACAAAAGAAAATCAGAAAATAAACGTAAAAAACATCATAAATCAATTATCAGCAAGAATCAGGAAAATAAAGGACATGTGCACGACATCACCCATCGTGCTTTTACTTTCGTCATCACCATAAGAATCAATATGATCGGCACGACATCACCCTTTGTGCTTTTACTCTCGTCCTCACATAATCATGGCACAAAATGATCCTTCGTGCATTATCACTCATAATGAAATGGTACATCGTGCGGCACGACATCACCCTCGGTGCTTTATCTCTCTAACTCATAATATGCATAAATAGAAATGTACACGACATCACCCTTCGTGCTTTAACTCTCTCTCACAGTATCATGCACGACATCACCCTTCGTGCTTTACACTCTTCCTCACCGAAACAGTGTCAACAATAAAATCGAAAGGAAGTCAATAATATGAATAATAGAATTAATAACATCCCGACAAGGGAATCAATAATAACCAATCTTGCTTCAACATTTAGCTTTGCAATATAGATCTCAACTCAAGTCAATACTCAACAATGAACAATTTCCAAGAGAATATCATAAGTGTTGTTCGACATGAATAATCATCAATTTAGACTAGAATAATACATAATAAGGATCACGAAAAAATCAAGAAGCACGATAACCTCAAAAAACAACCAGACATAATAAGCACGTGATAACTACACCGGTAACCACAACAATTGGACATGTAGCAGGTTTACACGATGTCATAAAGGAAACTCACAGTCAAGAAGTATCAAAATAATAAGGAGAACAATCAATTCAATTAAGGTTATTAAGGGTCAAATAACACGTACGAATTAGAGGAAAGCTGTCGCGACCCCAAATCCGGTCGTGATGGCGCCCAGCACATTGCTAAGCCAGCCTGACCAATCCATATCAACCACGGAGCTAGAAGCTCTCTTTAACCCATTTAAGCAAATTAATTCAAGAAATAACAACGATACATGTAACGAAAACGGGGAACCAAGTCCCATAATACATCAACTCCCATAGACCAAGGGTCAAGAGTCATGAGCCTCAACCTGAACATGAGTATATAAAGGTTTACAAGAATACCAAGTGCGGAAAGAAATGTCAATACAAAATCAAAAGACAAGTAGGAAGGAATATCGGGTCCTGCGGACTCTGAGCTACCTCGTATATCCCACGGATGTCGCCTCGCACAGCCTATCGGATCACTGCTGAGAGGTACCTGGATCCGCACACAGGTGCAGGGAGTAAAATGAGTATCGCCAGACCGAGTGGTAATAAACAAGGGTAAGACAGACGCAGATAAGAAATCCGCAATAAAGCACTATGTAAAGCTATAATCGAATACCCTGTCACAGAATCAATATCAACTGTACTTGTACCAATAAGTACCAGCAAAATAGTATAACAGCTAGCAGATGTAGCTAAATGCAATGCAATGCATGATATGACCGCTACGACGCGTAGCCCGACTCCAATTTTGGGTACCCGTGCTCACCGTGGGGGTTCAGACTCCGGAGGGGCTCCTACAGCCCAAGCACATCTCATAGAGATATTCCTGCGGCGTGCAGTCCGATCCAACATATATCTCGCTGCGGCGTGCAGCTCGATCCACTACTAGTCAGCTAATATGCAGATACAGCCTCGCAAGCTCAAAAGTAGTTTTTGAAAACTCTTTTATCATTTTTCAGTTGGAAAACAGTAATATCAAGTTCCAGAGATTGGAATTAGCATAATAACAAAAATAGCTGCGGACTAGTAGTAAACTAGCATGTCTATATGATAAGACAATGATAACGATCCTCGCGGGATCCAATAACTGGCTCACGGCCCACATGTATACTCAACCGCCCAAGAAGGGGGTTCCTCGGCTCAAGAGTGGCCATTATCACAATATATATATATGCAACCATCCGAGAAGGAGGTTCGACGGCTCTAGAATAGCCGATAATACAGTATCAACAGGTCGGACTAATATATAGTCTCCAGTTCATGATCGACCCCGCACTCTCAAAAGTGTGCGTGTCTCGCCGCTATACAGCGTCACAAAGTGGTATACCGGGGTTTCGAACCCGCTGGTCATCACCCACATCTATTACTCACCTCAATACGGCGCGACGACTACTCCGCAATGCCCTTGCCACGAGAATCAAGCTCCGCACGCGTAGAATCCGATCAAATACAGTAGAAATACAACAAATTAGGCCAATGGGACGACACCCAATCAATACAACTCAATTTACATCAAAATTCCCAAAATTGTCAAAACCCGACTTTCGGTACGCTTGTCGAAAAATCACGAAAGTCACATATTCGGAACCCTCATCTCAATACGAGTCTAAGCATATCAATTTTACCAAATTCGGACTCCATCTGCCCATTCAAAACCTTGATTTTCTAAAGTTCAAGTCTAGGGCTAAATCCTCCATAAATTACCCCAAATTCCTCCATTTTCATGATATAATTGCATAATATTACCAATACTAATCATAGTTTAAGTCCATAGATGATTACCTGATGATTTCCCTTGAATTTCTTTTCAAAATCGCCCAAATCGCCTCTAAAGCCGAGACCCAAAATGTGTGAAATGTTCTGAAATTTTTTTTTAACTTCTGATACACTTACTTACAGCGATTTTCGCTTCTGCGGAATATTTTCCGCTTCTACGCGCCCGTATCCGTGACCAAAGGGTCTCTTCAGCGGTTCCAGGCCTAGCCGGCCATTTCCGCTTCTGCGGGCAAAGGGCCGCTTAAGCGCACCCGCTTCTGCGAAGAAACTTCCGCTTCTGCGGACACATCCGCCTCTGCGCATCATTGACCGCTTCTGCGGTCTCGCCCAAACGGTCAAATGTCCGCTTCTGCGGACCATGCCCATTTTCTTCCCCTTCGCTTCTGCGATCACTGGCTCGCACCAGCGATGCCGCTTCAGTGGAATGACTTTCGCTTCTGCGTAACCAGCCGCTCCTGCGCACCTCGTCCGCTCCTGCGGACTCGCTCCTGCGTCCAAAATTCCGCAGGAGCGGAAACAACAGAAGCAGGATCCCAACCTGCAATTTTTCCACAATTTTCTCCCGTTTAACCATCCGAAAACACCCCGAGGCCCCCGGGACCTCGTCCAAACATACCAACACATCTTAATACCTTATTCGAACTTGCTCCAATCCTCAAAACACGTCTAACAACATCAAAACCCATAATTCGCATCGAATTCAAGCCTAAATTCCTTAAAACATTCCAAATTACACATTCAATCAAAAACCCGACCAAACGACGTCCGAATGACCTGAAATTTTGCGGGCACATCCAAAATCACCTAACGAAGCTACTGCAACTGTCGGAATTCCATTCCGACCCCCGGATCAAAATCTCACCTACCGTTCGGATTTCGCCAAAATTCAACCTTAGCCAATTCAAGCCTATTTCTACACGGGCCTCCAAATTCAATTCCGATCGCTCCCCTAAGTCACAAATCACCTTCCGGAACTAACCGAATCATCAGAATCCAATTCCGAGCCCTCTAACCAAATAGTCAACTCCGGGTTGACTTTCCTTATTCAAGTTTCCTTCACAAAGGCTATATGCCTCATTTTCAATCCAATTCACTCCTAACTCACCCGATAGATTTTAACACTGATATAAAAGCATAAAACATACAATTTCAACATAACGGGGTGGTAATTCCCGTGACGACGGGCCGGGTCGTCACAAAAGCGATAACATCATATGGAGCATACAGAGGCAATTTAATAAATTAGGAAACCCAAATATAACAGGATACTTCCACATAAAGAACATAAGGACCTAAGAACCCTAGAGAAAAATTCCCCACAAATAAGTCCGAGTACGTACTTGTCACCTCGTATGCATGGACTACAATTAGAATAGAAGACTCAAATTCTAATGAGAAGTCCCCCACATATGGTTAGGTAAGATACTTACCTTAATCCGTCCAATTAAATACTCATTTTAGATTTTCCTTTACCAATTCATCAACGCTCGGCTCAATCTAGCCAAAAACGACTTAAATACATCAAACAAAGCAAGAGAAAATAATTTCAATTAAGAAAACTATGATTCCTATATAATTTGTAAAAAGTCAACTCCTTGGGACAGCCGCACCTTAGAACCTGACAAAATTTACAAAAATCGAAAACCTATTTCGCTATGAGTTCACCCATATAAAAATTATCTAATTTCGATACCATTTGGTTATTCAAATCATCATTTTATATTTTTGAAAGATTTCACAATTTTCCCCAAATTTTCCTTTAGATTCTCATAAATTTGATGCTAAATCTAAAATATAATCACAAAATATAGTTGAAAATTGATTGGAGACACTTACCCAATTATTTGGAGAAGTTTTGGTCCTTAAAAATCTCCCATGGAGGTTTAGGGTTTGAGAAAATTGAAATATGGGTGAAAATCTCATCAAAAACCTCACTTAACATGCCTCAGATGTCGCATTTGCGACCCAGGGTTCGCATTTGCAAATACCTCGCAATAAAGAACAACCCAGGGCTAGAAAAAGTCGCATTTGCGAACAGGACAGAACATCGCAGATGCGATAAAATATTCGCATTTGCAACCACACCAGAACCAGCAATGTTTCTGACACGAAAATGAGCAGAACTTTCTCATATGAGGTCCAAATTGGATGATTCTTTTTCCTATGGCTCCGTAATTGCAACACGGATCTAATGATTAAAAAACTGAATTTGGATCTTATTTTATCAATGTGGTATTATTTTTGGTTGAAGAGACGACGATGAAGTATCCAAAAACAAGCGCAACATAGCCTAAACCTATCCGAAACTCATCCAAGCCTTCGGGGCTTAAACCAAATATGAACACAATTCTAAAAGCATCGTATGGGCTTGATCATGCAATAAAATCATCAAGATAACATAAAAACTATGAATTTAACCTCAAAACTCATGATTTTCTAACTTTTCAACCGGACGTCCAAATCACGTCAAATAAATTCCAGTTTTCATCAAATTTTACATATAGGATTTAAATATCATAAAAAACTCGTACCGAGATCTGGAACAAAAATTCAGCCCCGATGCCAATGAGTTCAAACATTAATTCATTTCTTTATTTCCATTAAAAACTAGCACAACAATTTTCATAAAAAATTATTTTCTAAGGCTAGGGGCCTCGGAATTCAATTACGGGCATACGCCCAAGTCTCATATTTTACCACGGGCCTTCCGGGATCATTGAAACACAGATCCGGGTCTGTTTACCAAAATATTGACCAAAGTCAACAGTAATCAATTTTAACTCTAAAAGTTACTAATTTTTTTTCTTTCATATTTTCACATAAAAGGTTTCCGATGTCACGCGCCCGACTGCACACGCAAGTCTATTCATATAATATGAAGCTACTCGTGACCTCAAACTATCAACCAAACGAAATTTCTCAAAACGACCAGTCAGGTCGTTACATCCTCTTCCACTTAAGCATACGTTTGTCTTCGAACGTGCCCAGAGTCATTCCAAAGCCATTGAACCACTGCATGAGCTCCGCATACATACACCCAGGGGGTATTTCCTCATCGCCTAACCTATGCGTAGCTGACAATGCCACTTGACTAAAGGTCTCATCTCCTCCTTAGTCCATAACCTAAGAACAGAACCCAAACCTCATCATCTGAAATTAGTCATAAAACCCAAATTCTACGTCATCACACTAATTATACCCGAACAAGACGAATCAAGCCAAAAATTCCAACCTAGAATACAATCACATGCTAATCGACGCAGCTAAAATACTCGAAGCAATAATCTCTAACCACAATAGCTGCTCAAATAACACTCTATATGCTGGCAATACAATTCACATCGAATACAACCTTGTTCCGGACTTCCACAACATTGCCCATGATAGAAAAACATGCTGAAACTCATAGCCGCTTTGAAGTCAACCAGTCAAGAAACTCTCTCACCCGCCAATGGCCATTAACCAACTCTTAACAGGAACAACTACATACTCCTAAACAATCCTCACCCCCAATTCCATAGTTCAAAACTCAGGTCTGAAAACCTCATCTCAGCCAATACAAGCAGCCCAACTAACAACTCATCACAGAACCACACAAATTATCGTACCACCTAGCTCGTACATCAAACCAGTAATGACTCAATTATGCAGCAAAAATAAAGGAAAGCAAAGTATATGAATTAACTAAGAGGTACAACATATGTAACAACAAAAGTATATATTTTTCTTCATCAAATCGCCCTACAGAGGAAAAACACAACACCATATAAACACAAGAAAAATGTATCCCTCATAACATTCACTGCAGCGTACAGCTGGCTCCCAAATACTCATCAAATCAAAATGCTCGAGTTCACAAAACATATGAATACTGATACCAAGCACTGCAGAGTGCACAGGTAAAAATGTGGGGACATTGAATAAAAGTAATAAAATAGGAGAGAAGCAAGCACATATAAGGTGTCATGAACAAATTAACCTCACGGGGTTATCTCGCCCGCATCGCCATAAGGCCTGAATGAAATCACAACATGCATGGGGGATAATCATAAAACCTCACCGCCTAGCACATCACAAATGAGTAGCACATAACATAGGCTAAGGGTACAAATAATATCCATTCTTCCTGATTACATAACAAAAATGGCAATCTTGCAGGAGCACACAAACTTGATATGATACAAAACACATATTCCTTACACTTATAGCGGACAACCAACTCAAGCCTTTGTCAAACCATCGAGAACCCCCCGAGGTCCACCAGCACGCAGCAAAGCCATCAAGACTTCACCTCCCCAACTCAATCGAATCATATAGACCGTCCAATCTAAGAGAGCGGTAAAGAATTCTCAATCAAAATGACCAATTACTTCCATTGCCATGCTGACCCCATCACTAATGAATTGAACCATCTATAAGGATAGCCTATAAGCAATATCCCCCATTAAATGCCCAATATCATCCCTAGCAAGATCTCAGTCCTTTGTTGTATAAAAATTTTGAAAACATTCTAATACCACTTATATACATAACTCAAGCCAAAACTGATGTAAATCTAACTCTACAATCTGAATGCCACTAGTGGACTCCTCCACTTATTGTGAACCCATAGAAACAAAGTTTGATGATCCGAAAAACTAACTTTTGCAGCTCGCACAATACAAATCACATGGTAACCCAATACCACCAGCCGTCTCCAATCAACATCCACCTCGCAACCTTGCCACAATTGCAACGACTAGTCAACCAATTAGAACTTCCCAAGCTCGCACTTATCAACCAGATGTCGAAAAACATTGCGCCCCCATATGAACAATTGAATAGTCTCTCAATGTCTTTGTACTTTAGTCTGGGTGACACGTTGAGACAATGCATGAGCATACCTCACTCCTTCATAACATGTTTGTAACATCACGAACCACTGGTGCATAGCGGACACTGGGAGCGTAATATCATACACGAGTGGATGTAGAGGAACATAAGTTATATAACTGTAACGACCCGGCCCGTCGTTACGGGAATTACCACCTCGTTACCTTGCATTTACATATATTATGCTTTTAAAACAGTATTAGAGTATATCGGGTGAGTTAGGAGTGATTTGGATTGAAAATGAAACAAATAGCATGTTTGAAGAAAGCTTGAATATGAAAAGTCAACCAAGAGTTGACTATTGAGTTAGAGTGCTCGGAATCGGATTCGATGATTCGGATAGTTCCGGGAGGTGATTTGTGACTTAGGGGAGCGATCGGAATTGAATTTGGAGGCCCGGTGTAGAAATAGGCTTGAATTGGCTAAGGTTGAATTTTGGCGAAATCCGAACGGTAGGTGATATTTTGATCCGGGAGTCGGAATGGAATTCCGACAGTTGCAGTAGCTTCGTTAGGTGATTTTGGATGTGCCTGCAAAATTTCAGGTCATTCGGACGTCGTTTGGTCGGGTTTTGATTGAATGTGCAATTTGGAATGTTTTAAGGAATTTAGGCTTGAATTCGATGCGAATTATGAGCTTTGATGTTGTTAGACGTGTTTTGAGGATTGGAGCAAGTTCGAATAAGGTATTAAGATGTGTTGGTATGTTTGGATGAGGTCCCGGGGGCCTCGGGGTGTTTTCGGATGGTTAAACGGGAGAAAAATCATGGAAATTTCAGGTTGAGAGTTCTGGTTCTGTCATTTTCGCTCCTGCGGAAATGTGGTCGCAGGAGCGAGTCCGCAGAAGCGGATAAGGGAGCGCAGGAGCGCTTGGATCGCGGAAGCGGAAAGGAGCCCGCAGGTGCGGCACCGCTGAAGCGGATATTGAGCCGTAGAAGCGGCCAAGGGCTAAGGGGGAAGTATCGCAGAAGCGGAAGGCTAGCCGCTTAGGCGAGTCCGCAGAAGCGGACACCTAGCCGCAGAAGCGGAAATTTCCGCAGGAGCGGTCGAGGCTTCGCAGAAGCGGACGCGCAGAGGCGGTCCGTATGTCGCAGAAGCGGAAATGGCCGGCTAGGCCTGGAACCGCAGAAGCGACCCTTTGGTCGCGGATACGGAAGCATAGAAGCGGAAAATGTTCCGCAGAAGCGAAAATCGTTGTAAGTAAGTGTATCAGAAGTTAGAAACATTTCAGAAACATTTTAACATTTGGGGGTCTCGGCTTAAGGGCGATTTTGGGCGATTCTGAGGAGGAAATCAAGGGAAATCATCAGGTAATCAACTATGAACTCATATTATGATTAGTATTGATAATATCATGCAATTATATCATGAAAATGGAGGAATTTGGGGTAATTATGGAGGATTTAGCCCTAGTCTTGGACTTTAGAAAATCAAGGTTTTGAACGGGCAAATGGAGTCCGATTTTGGTAAAATTGATATGCTTAGACTCGTATTGAGACGAGGGTTCCGGAAATGTGAATTTCGTAAATTTTCGAAATGTGGGCCCGGGGCTCGGGTTTTGACAACTTTGGGAATTTTGATGTAAATTGAGTTGTATTGATTGGGTGTCGTCCCATTGGCCTAAATTGTTGTATTTTTACTCTATTTGATCAGATTCTACACATGCGGAGCTTGATTCTCGTGGCAAGGGCATTGCGGAATAGTCGTCGCGCTGTATTGAGGTGAGTAATAGATGTGGGTGATGACCAGCGGGTTCGAAACCCCGGTATACCACTTTGTGACGCTGTATAGCGGCGAGACACGCACACTCTCGAGAGTGCGGGGTCGATCATGAATTGGAGACTATATATTAGTCCAACCTGTTGATATTGTATTATTGGCTATTCTAGAGCCGTCAAACCTCCTTCCCGGATGGTTGCATATATGTATATATATATTGTGATAATGGCCACTCTTGAGCCGAGGAACCCCCTTCTTGGGCGGTTGATTATACATGTGGGCCGTGAGCCAGTTATTGGATCCCGCGAGGATCGTTATCATTGTCTTATCACATAGACATGCTAGTTTACTACTAGTCCGCAGCTATTTTTGTTATTATGCTAATTCCAATCTCTGGAACTTGATATTACTGTTTTCTAACTGAAAAATGATAAAAGAGTTTTCAAAAACTACTTTTGAGCTTGCGAGGCTGTATCTGCATATTAGCTGACTAGTAGTGGATCGGGCTGCGCGCCGCAGCGAGATATATGTTGGATCGGACTACACGCCGCAGGGATATCTCTATGAGATGTGCTTGGGCTGTAGGAGCCCCTCCGGAGTCTGAACCCCCACAGTGAGCACGGGTACCCAAAATTGGAGTCGGGCTACACGCCGTAGCGGTCATATCATGCATTGCATTGCATTTAGCTACATCTGCTAGTTGTTATGCTATTTATTGGTAATTGTTGGTACAGGTATAGAGAATATTGATTCTATGACAGGGTAGCTGATTATAGCTTTACATAGTGCTTTATTGCGGATTTCTTATCTGCGCTGTCTTACCCTTGTTTATTACCACTGAGTCTGGCAATACTCATTTTACTCCCTGCACCTTGTGTGCAGATCCAGGTACCTCTCAGCAGTGATCCAGTAGCTGTGCGAGGCGACGTTTGTGGATATTCGAGGTAGCTGCAGAGTCCGCAGGACCCGATATTCCTTCCTACTGTCTTTTGATTTTGTATTGACATTTCTTTCCGCACTTGGTATTTTGTAAACCTTTATACACTCATGTTCAGTAGAGGCTCATGACTCTTGACCCTTGGTCTATGGGAGTTGATGTATTATGGGACTTGGTTCCCTATTTTCGTTATTTGTATCGCTATTGCTTCGTGATTTAATATGCTTAAATGGGCTAAAGAGAGCTTCTAGCTCCGTTAATGTTATCGATCAGTCAGGCTGGCCTAGCAGTGTGCTGGGCACCATCACGACCGGATTTGGGGTCGTGACAAGTTGGTATCGAAGCCTAGGTTTACTAGGCCTCATGAGTCTTGAGCCGGTTAGTAGAGTCTTGTGGATCGGTACGGGGACGCCTGTACTTATCCTCGGGAGGCTCGAACCTTTAGGAAAATTTCACTTTTGTTGAACTCTGTCGTGCGATCTTGTTATTCTGAGAACTGAACTTCTATATTCTATTCTCTCGCAGATGGCGAGAACGCGAGCATCGGGACGAGGTGGACGACCTCCATTGCCACCTGTTAGAGGCCGTGGGCGCGGTCGTGCTAGAGTTAGAGGTAGGGCACCTGAGGCAGTGCCGGCTGACCCGCCCGTTGTACCGGTTCGAGAGCGCCCCGGTGGTCGAAGCTCCGGCAGTCCCGGTTCGGGGCCGGACTATATCTATTGCTATTCCCGGTCTTCGGAAACTCTTGCCCGGATATTATCGGTGTGTTCCGGTTTGGCTCGGGTAGTTTCAGCCTACCGCCATCGTAGCGACATCTCGGTCGGGGGTGGTCGACGGACCCTGCCAGCTCGCACACCGATCCGGTTGTTCGGGGACTTCGGATGCCGGAGGTTGTCCCCGCTCGGTGGTTGCACCGGTTATTCCTCCAGCTCGCACCGAGCTCCGACTCCAGAAGCATATGGTTCAGAGTTATGCCCGAGGACGAGCGGCGTCGTCTTCGAGAGGTTTGGTAGACTTCGACCACCCCATTTCGATGGCGTTGAGGGCGAGGATGCCCGGGGTTTCTTGGATAAATGTCAGAAGAGATGCTGCGTACGGCTGGTATTCTTGAGTCCGGCGGAGTTTCATTTACTACATTTCAGTTCACCGGTCCCGCATTTGATTGGTGGGAGGAGTTTGAGAGGCGTAGGCCTGCAGGAGCAACACCTCTCACATGGCAGCAGTTCTCTACTCTCTTTCTAGAGAAATATGTACCTCGGTCTCGTCGCGAGGAGCTACGTCGCCGGTTCGAGTGGTTGATTCAGGGCGACATGTCTGTGACTCAGTATGAGCTTAGATTCACTCAGTTGGCTAGGCATGCCACATGGATGATCCCCACTGAGAGGGAGAGGATCAGGAGGTTCATTGATGGCCTCAACTACTCTATCCGTATTCTTATGACCAGCGAGCGAGTTCTATCATCATCGTTTGAGCAGGTAGCTGATATGGCACGCTCCATTGAGGCGGATCGTCGCCGAGAGAGAGGAGCGGGAGGCCAAGAGGCCTCGTGGTTATGGCAGTTTCAGTGGTGCTCCATCTAGAGGGCATTCCCAGCAGAGCAGAGGTCGCTCATCTAGACCTTCTCATTCGAGCCGCCCAGAGCAGAGCGGAGGTTCTTATGGTCGTGGTCGACAGGGGTTTCAACAGGGTCAGTCATCGCTTAGTGCCCTTCCAGCCCAGGGTGCAGCACCTACTTCATCAGCCCAGGGTTCTTCTGCGGCGAGGGGTTCCCTTCAGTCCCCTTCTCCAGCACCAGGTGCATGTTATGAGTGTGGTGATTTTGGCCATATGAGGAGACAGTGCCCTCGACTCCGTAGGGACAGGACTCAGCAGAGGGATCAGCCCTCATCTTCAGCACCATCTCAGTCTAGTAGAGGTGGAGGTCAGTCTTCTCGTGGTATCATTTCTGTCCGTCACAGAGATGCCTCGTTCTATTTGATCCGGGGTCCACATATTCTTACGTGTCCTCTTATTTTGCACATCATTTGGGTGCGACTCGTGGTATTCTTGATTTACCTGTTCATGTATCCACCCCGTGGGTGATACGATTGTTGTGGATCATGTCTATAGATCCTGTGTTATATCTATTGGGGGTCTGGAGACCCAGGCAGATTTGTTATTGTTGGGTATGGTGGACTTTGATGTTATATTGGGTATGGACTGGTTGTCTCCGTACCATGCTGTATTGGACTGTCATGCTAAGACGGTTACGTTGGCCATTCCTGGTAATTCTCAGATTGAGTGGCGGGGTTCGACCGATTTCGTCCCTAGCCGTGTTATTTCGTTCCTAAAAGCTCAGAAGATGGTTGAAAAAGGGTGTTTATCGTACTTAGCTTTTGTGAGAGATGTGGGAGCTGAGTCTCCTAGCATTGATTCTGTACCTGTTGTGAGGGACTTCCCAGATGTATTTCCCTCAGACCTGCCGGGCATGCCGCCGGACGGGGATATTGATTTTGGCATTGACTTGGTGCCGGGCACTCAGCCTATTTCTATTCCTCCGTATCGGATGGCACCGGCTGAGTTGAAGGAATTGAAGGAGCAGCTCCAGGAACTCCTAGATAAGGGGTTTATTCGGCCGAGTGTGTCGCCGTGGGGTGCACCGGTTCTGTTTGTTAAGAAGAAGGACGGATCTATGAGGATGTGTATTGACTATAGGCAGCTAAACAAAGTAACAGTGAAGAATAAGTATCCTCTGCCTCGTATTGATGATTTATTTGATCAGCTCCAGGGAGCTAGGGTGTTCTCGAAGATTGATCTTCGTTCAGTCTACCATCAGCTGAAGATTAGAGAGTCTGACATTATGAAAACTGCATTCCGGACCAGATATGGTCACTATGAGTTCCTTGTGATGTCTTTTGGGCTGACCAATGCCCCAGCAGCATTTATGCATCTGATGAACAGTGTATTCAGGCCGTATCTTGATTCATTTGTGATCGTATTCATTGATGACATACTTGTCTACTCTCGTAGCCAGGAGGAGCATGCTCGGCACTTGAGTATTGTGTTGCAGAGGTTGAGAGAGGAGAAGCTGTATGCCAAGTTCTCCAAATGTGAGTTCTGGCTTGAGTCCGTGGCATTCTTAGGGCACGTGGTGTCCTGTGATGGTATTCGGGTAGATCCGAGGAAGGTCGAGGCAGTGCAGAGTTGGCCCAGACCGACCTCAGTTACTGAGATCCGTAGCTTTCTGGGATTGGCAGGGTATTATCGCCGATTCGTTCATGGATTCTCTTCTATTGCTTCACCCTTGACTAGATTGACTCAGAAGGGTGTTCCTTTCTTATGGTCCGAGGAGTGCGAGGAGAGCTTTCAGAAGCTCAAGACAGCACTGACCACAGCACCGGTCTTGATTCTACCGACAGCTTCAGGTTCTTATACTGTATATTGTGATGCCTCGGGAGTGGGCATTGGTTGTGTGTTGATGCAGGAGGGTAGGGTCATTGCTTATGCTTCTCGTCAGTTGAAGCCCCACGAGAAAAACTACCCTGTTCACGATTTGGAGTTAGCTGCTATTGTTCATGCCTTGAAGATTTGGAGGCATTATCTATATGGTGTATCTTGTGATGTATATACAGACCACCGCAGCCTTCAACATTTGTTTAAGCAAAAAGATCTAAATTTGAGGCAGCGGAGATGGCTTGAATTGCTTAAAGACTATGATATTACTATCTTGTATCATCCCGGGAAAGCCAATGTAGTGGTTGATGCATTGAGCCGGAAGGCTATTAGTATGGGCAGTTTGGCGTATATTCCGGTTGGGGAGAGACCCCTAGCAGTTGATGTTCAGGCGTTAGCTAACCAGATGGTAAGGCTGGATATTTCTGAGCCCAGTCGGGTGATGGCTTATGTAGTAGCTCGTTCTTCTTTATATGATCGTATCCGGGAGCGCCAGTATGATGATCCACACTTACTTGTCCTTAAGGACAGAGTTCAGCATGATGATGCTAGGGATGTCACTATTGATAGTGATGGTGTGTTGCGGATGCAGGGCCGGATATGCGTGCCCAATGTTGACGGCCTTCGTGAATTGATATTGGAGGAAGCCCATAGCTCGCGGTATTCTATTCATCCAGAAGCCGCGAAGATGTATCAGGATTTGAAGCAGCATTACTGGTGGAGAAAGATGAAGAAAGATATTGTGAGCCATGTGGCTCGGTGTCTAAACTGTCAGCAGGTCAAGTATGAGCATCGGAGACCTGGTGGTGTATTCCGACGTATTGATATTCCGGAGTGGAAGTGGGAAAGAATAACTATGGACTTTGTTAGTGGACTCCCTCGGACGCGAGGAAGTTTGATTCAGTTTGGGTGATTGTGGATAGACTGACTAAGTCAGCTCATTTCATCCCAGTGTGTACTACCTATACCTCAGAGCGGTTGGCGGAGATATTCATCCGTGAGATAGTGAGATTGCATGGAGTTCCTATTTCCATTATATCGGACAGAGGTACCCAGTTCACATCTCAGTTCTGGAGGACATTTCAGCGAGAGTTGGGGTCACAGGTAGAGTTGAGCACAGCATTTCATCCACAGACGGATGGGCAGTCTGAGCGTACTATTCGGATATTGGAGGACATGTTGCGTGCTTGTGTCATTGATTTTGGTGGTTCATGGGCTGATTATTTGCCTTTGGCGGAGTTTGCTTACAATAATAGCTATCAGTCCAGCATTCAGATGGCGCCGTATGAAGCTTTATATGGGAGGCGGTGTAGGTCTCCGGTTGGTTGGTTCGAGCCCGGCGAGGCTAGGTTGTTAGGGACAGAGTTAGTCCAAGATGCCTTAGATAAGGTGAAGGTGATTCAGGAGAGACTTCGCACAGCTCAGTCGCGTCAGAAGAGTTATGCGGACCGGAAGGTCCGAGATGTGTCTTATTCAGTAGGTGAGAAGGTGTTGCTGAAAGTTTCGCCTATGAAGGGTGTTATGAGGTTTGGAAAGAAAGGGAAGTTGAGCCCAAGGTTTATTGGACCTTTTGAGGTGCTTAAGAAAGTTGGGGAGGTGGCTTATATGCTTGCTTTGCCACCCAGTTTGTCGGGAGTTCACCCGGTGTTCCATGTATCTATGCTCCGGAAGTATGTCGGAGACCCGTCTCATGTGTTAGACTTCAGCACGATACAGCTAGATGAGGATTTGACTTATGATGTGGAACCAGTAGCCATTTTGGGTCGACAGGTTCGTAAGCTTAGATCTAAGGACATAGCTTCAGTGAAAGTGCAATGGAGAGGTCGTCCTGTGGAGGAAGCAACTTGGGAGACCGAGCAGGAAATGCGGAGCAGATATCCACACTTATTTGATGCTCCGGGTATGTTTCTTAACCCGCTCGCGGACGAGCGTTTGTTTAAGTTGGGGAGAATGTAACGACCCGGCCCGTCGTTACGGGAATTATCACACCGTTACCTTGCATTTACATATATTATGCTTTTAAAATAGTATTAGAGTATATCGGGTGAGTTAGGAGTGATTTGGATTGAAAATGAAACAAATAGCATGTTTGAAGAAAGCTTGAATATGAAAAGTCAACCAAGAGTTGACTATTGAGTTAGAGTGCTCGGAATCGGATTCTGATGATTCGGATAGTTCCGGGAGGTGATTTGTGACTTAGGGGAGCGATCGGAATTGAATTTGGAGGCCCGTGTAGAAATAGGCTTGAATTGGCTAAGGTTGAATTTTGGCGAAATCCGAACGGTAGGTGATATTTTGATCCGGGAGTCGGAATGGAATTCCGACAGTTGTAGTAGCTTCGTTAGGTGATTTTGGATGTGCCTGCAAAATTTCAGGTCATTCGGACGTCGTTTGGTCGGGTTTTGATTGAATGTGCAATTTGGAATGTTTTAAGGAATTTAGGCTTGAATTCGATGCGAATTATGAGCTTTGATGTTGTTAGACGTGTTTTGAGGATTGGAGCAAGTTCGAATAAGGTATTAAGATGTGTTGGTATGTTTGGATGAGGTCCCGGGGCCTCGGGGTGTTTTCGGATGGTTAAACGGGAGAAAATTGTGGAAAAATTGCAGGTTGGGATCCTGCTTCTGTTGTTTCCGCTCCTGCGGAATATTGGACGCATGAGCGAGTCCGCAGAAGCGGACGAGGTGCGCAGGAGCGGCTGGTTACGCAGAAGCGGTAGTCATTCCGCTGAAGCGGCATCGCTGGTGCGAGCCAGTGAGCCGCAGAAGCGGCCAAGGGCTAAGGGGGAAGTATCGCAGAAGCGGAAGGCTAGCCGCTTAGGCGAGTCCGCAGAAGCGGACACCTAGCCGCAGAAGCGGAAATTTCCGCAGGAGCGGTCGAGGCTTCGCAGAAGCGGACGCGCAGAGGCGGTCCGTATGTCGCAGAAGCGGAAATGGCCGGCTAGGCCTGGAACCGCAGAAGCGACCCTTTGGTCGCGGATACGGAAGCATAGAAGCGGAAAATGTTCCGCAGAAGCGAAAATCGCTGTAAGTAAGTGTATCAGAAGTTAGAAAAATTTCAGAAACATTTTAACATTTGGGGGTCTCGGCTTAAGGGCGATTTTGGGCGATTTTGAGGAGGAAATCAAAGGAAATCATCAGGTAATCAACTATGAACTCATATTATGATTAGTATTGATAATATCATGCAATTATATCATGAAAATGGAGGAATTTGGGGTAATTATGGAGGATTTAGCCCTAGTCTTGGACTTTAGAAAATCAAGGTTTTGAACGGGCAAATGGAGTCCGATTTTGGTAAAATTGATATGCTTAGACTCGTATTGAGACGAGGGTTCCGGAAATGTGAATTTCGTAAATTTTCGAAATGTGGGCCCGGGGCTCGGGTTTTGACAACTTTGGGAATTTTGATGTAAATTGAGTTGTATTGATTGGGTGTCGTCCCATTGGCCTAAATTGTTGTATTTTTACTGTATTTGATCAGATTCTACGCGTACGGAGCTTGATTCTCGTGGCAAGGGCATTGCGGAATAGTCGTCGCGCTGTATTGAGGTGAGTAATAGATGTGGGTGATGACCGGCGGGTTCGAAACCCCGGTATACCACTTTGTGACGCTGTATAGCGGCGAGACACGCACACTCTCGAGAGTGCGGGGTCGATCATGAACTGGAGACTACATATTAGTCCAACCTGTTGATACTGTATTATTGGCTATTCTTGAGCCGTCGAACCTCCTTCTCGGATGGTTGCATATTATATATTGTGATAATGGCCACTCTCGAGCCGAGGAACCCCTTTCTTGGGCGGTTGAGTATACTTGTGGGCCGTGAGCCAGATTATTGGATCCCGCGAGGATCGTTATCATTGTCTTATCACATAGACATGCTAGTTTACTACTAGTCCGCAGCTATTTTTGTTATTATGCTAATTCCAATCTCCGGAACTTGGTATTACTGTTTTCTAACCGAAAAATGATAAAAGAGTTTTCAAAAACTACTTTTGAGCTCGCGAGGCTCGTATCCGCATATTAGCCGACTAGTAGTGGATCGGGCCTGCACGCCGCGGCGAGATATATGTTGGATCGGACCGCACGCCGCGAGGATATCTCTATGAGATGTGCTTGGGTCCGTAGGAGCCCCTCCGAGTCCGAACCCCCAGGCGAGCACGGGTACCCAAAATTGGAGTCGTGCACACGCCGTAGCGGTCATATCATGCATTGCATTGCATTTAGCTACATCTCTAGCTAGCTGTTATGCTATTTATCGGTAATTGTTGGTACAGGTATAGAGAATATTGATTCTATGACAGGGTAGCCGATTATAGCTTTACATAGTGCTTTATTGCGGATTTCTTATCCGCGCTGTCTTACCCTTGTTTATTACCACTGAGTCTGGCAGTACTCATTTTACTCCTGCACCTTGTGTGCAGATCCAGGTACCTCTCAGCAGTGATCCAGTAGCTGTGCGAGGCGACGTTTGTGGATATTCGAGGTAGCCGCAGAGTCCGCAGGACCCGATATTCCTTCCTACTGTCTTTGGATTTTGTATTGACATTCCTTTCCGCACTTGGTATTTTGTAAACCTTTATACACTTATGTTCTTTAGAGGCTCATGACTCTTGACCCTTGGTCTATGGGAGTTGATGTATTATGGGACTTGGTTCCCTATTTTCGTTATTTGTATCGCTATTGCTTCGTGATTTAATATGCTTAAATGGGCTAAAAGAGAGCGTCTAGCTCCGTTGTTTATATTGATTGGTCAGGCTGGCTTAGCAATGTGCTGGGCGCCATCACGACCGGATTTGGGGTCGTGACAATAACTCGAGCTGAATCAATATCGCATAATAAGGACTGAAAGAAGTCGAATTTCCTAACAGTTCTGTAGCCTCTCGAACATAAGTACAAACGTCTCCATAGCAATCCGCAAGACTGTACTAAACCTACTTATGACTCGTAGCTTATATGAACCTAGTGCTCTGATACTAACTTGTCACGACCCAAACATCCATCTGAAGGAGTCGTAATGGCACCTAGTCTCTAAACTAGGTAAGCCTAACATTATCTGAAATAACTTTGACATTTACTAACTTTAAATTAATTTACTCCGAACAAATTACTATTTTCAAAGTCGGTGGTACAAGTCACAAGCCTTCATAAGAGTAATTATACAATTGGGAGGCGGTATTGAATTGAACTATGGTATTGGTGCCAGTGGTGTTGTCCACATTAACAACTCTTAGATTGTTTCCATTGTGTTCCATTGAAAAAGGAATTTGGTGTAGCGAAAAAAAAAATTGGTCGTACTCGTTAGAGCCGTATAAGCTCAGATACCATATAAAGACTTAAGTTGATGGAAAAGCTATATTCTGTATTGAATAACAAGATGAGTATATATATATATATATATATATATATATATGACTGCTTCTTGTATTAGGAGACTTATTCAACGTAAGGATAAACATATAAGATAAAGACTACTTCAAGTATATGAGAATTCGTAACAATCTGGTAAGAGCAACTGATGTTTTGATACTATTCTTCCCAAATCTCACTCAGTTTGTTATTGAAATTGATATTCAAGAAGTCAATGAAATGCACTCACACTTGTTCCTTTGGTGCTCTTTCTTGCAGGTGCCTTTATATGTACTACCTCAACTCTTGGGTTCTATACTTGCATGTCTCACCTTGAGAGTGTTATTTAATCACCAAGATGACATACTACCGACACTTACTCAGTACAAAAGTCCAGTCACTGATTTTGAAGCCATAACATGGGAATTCTTAATGACTTTCATTTTAATGTTTGTGATCTGTGGGGCTGCTACTGATGACAGAGCGGTATCCTTTTACCAAGACTATCTCTTGAGAAGTTTCAGTATATGCTTTTATCTAAACACTTAAATTTTGATTGTTTAACCAACTCGAAGATTGCTATCTTTTGCTGCTTTCTGACAACACAAATGGACCAACTTGTCTAAATTTCTTTCTTTATCTGCAGAACAAAGAGCTAGCTGGAGTTGCAATTGGAGTTACACTATTGTTTGAAGTCCTCATTGCAGGGTAAAATCACACCTCAACATGCACTTTTGACCTTTCTCAAAATCTAGAGAGTATAACATATTTCATAGACCAGTTTGTCGCTGACTTTCATATTTGCAGGCCAATAACTGGAGCTTCAATGAATCCAGCAAGAAGTTTAGGCCCTGCAATAGTCTCAGGTGTCTATAAGAACCAATGGGTCTTTATTATTGCACCAATTCTCGGGGCCATGACAGCAACTGGGATATATAGCCTTCTCCAGCAACCAAAGTAGGAAATGCTCATGAGCAAAGCACCACAGTTTGAAGCATAAAGATGAATATTATGCCACACCTAAGTTTATTAAAAACCTATTGTGTGAACTTTTTGAAGATTTTCTGATGCCTTTGAAAGGAATTATATCCAAGTAATCCTAAAAGTGAATTTACCAGTATCGAACATCTCACTCAAGATCACTAGTTTTGAAAGTACCCATGCAAGAAAATGCTAAAGATGAGTTGATAGCCTCAATCCAACTTCCCAAGCAATGGATATGAACCACAGCTAATTATTATCTACATTCTTCAAACAGTGCATAAACATATTACACCAACAGCATACCCAGTATAATCCAACATAGTGCGGTCTGAGAAGGGTAGTGTATACGCAGACCTTACCCTATGTTGCGGAGGTCGAGAGATTGTTCCCAATAGACTTCTGTCAAGGAAAACAGTGTATAAACCTACTATATCAACAAATTTCTTTCAAAACATTGATGATAGTTTAGTTACAAGTCATTGTTAAAGAAAATTTAGGCTTGGAATGAAAACAAAAAGGGCATATAAATGCTAGCTTCCAGAAGACTTCAACCCCTTCTGACACTTGGGACTTATGAGAGCATCTATATTAAGCAGGAGAGATACATGGTACAAACGGGAAAGGAGTAGGGAAAGAGAATCCAGGCGTATCACCCCATATAGTTAGAGATTATACACACATTTACAGCTGATCATGTTAGACTATGAGAAAAAACAGCAGGTAACGATTGATTCCATACCAACTGTTCTGATTGATAATCGAAATGGCCATATTAGCCACCTTTTAGTTATCATTATACCGCGAATATGATCACCTATTAGCAAGAACATAAATGACAACTGTAAAGAGGGCCAGAGGCATCATATCTGTATATAGATATGACTGTAGTTTTAAATACCAGTTCGAATAATATCTGTATAGTTTGCTTACCCTGTTTGATAAAGCTGCTGACAATTCATTAACTGATGAAACAACCGACGCCTTTTTGCTAGTATGATAAGGTCCCCACCATCGACACCACCAGCAAATTGATCCGAGTAGCTTGGACTTCAACATGCAGGAACGACATCTCCATCCCTTTCTCTAACTACAACAGCTTGAAGATTCTGCTGTTGAATCTCCACTCTTCCTCCAATCCTCCTACTTACCACATAACTAAAATGTGGTGGAGTGGTGTTGCTTTAAAATGTTTGCATAATGCGTACCGAGTGTATATCTCTCATGGTTCATCAGTTATACATCAACATTATCGGAACTTCTGCTCTACTCTCCACAACTGAATTTCTGATATCCACAGAGGAATCTTCATCTTCAGTTCTAAAAAAAGAAGATGACATGCTAGGGACTATCTGATCTTCATAACGTCGAATAACATTTCTTGTAGTATCATTCCTGGCTGTTTGAGGATCCATTTCCATTTGCATGGTCTGAGGAAATGCTATTGGGACAAAATCGGTAGAGTCGCCATGTCCTTCCTCCATTCCATTCTCAATAGAAGCTCTTGAAGCTGCTTCATGCTGCCACATTTGTGACAGGGCGTCTTCTAGTCTTTCTTTTGCTGCATCGATTTCAACAATCGGAAGAGGATAATTGGAACCAAGCTCAATGCCAGCAGCATGAAGTACAGGTTCTGGTGCATCCCAAGGGTGGTGTATCCATTCAGTGGGCAGTCTAGCAAGTTCAGGAAGCCATCGCCGAACATATTCCCCTTTAGGATCAAACTTGTATCCCTCAAACTGCAGTAAAGACAGTAATTAATGAAAGTGTACAGTCAATTATTCAAATGCAAAACCAGCCTTAGAGCACTTAGAATTATCCAGGATAGGATGAACGCTTTAATATGTGAGTACTTCTCTAAGTTGCTCGGAGTCGGGTGCGGGTGTCCTATACGGATGCGGATCTAGAGATCGGATCCTTCATGATCTAAATTTTACAATTCGAGGGTAAGGATCTAGGTATGGATACAGGTGTAGCCGTGTAGAGATTCAACTAAAAATAATTCAAATATCTAAAAATAGAGTAATAAAAATATGCTAGATTATAAGATATTATGTGAAAATCTTACAAGGTATTCTGAGAAGGAGAAGATATTGATCAAGAGGCGAATCCGAGAGAGATAGAAGGATAAGTACTGACATAGAAATTTCAATATACAAGGTATTCCCTTTTCTTCCGTTTCACCGTAGCTTTTGATCAGATTTCATAAGTCATTATATTTGTCTTTAACTTCTCCATTGATCTTGGTCAAAGCACCGAAAATCGGGTACGTATCCCACACCCACATCGTATCGACACGGGTGCAACACTGAAAGTGAAGATTCCGAGCACCTTAGGTACTTCTACTATATAGAAAGTGAAAGAGAGGGAGGTCTAATTTTTGCAAGTATCTAATTAACAGAAAACAACCTTCCCAACAAGTTACTAGGACATACCTGTGGATTATAGAATTGATCAAACTCACAACCATCAGGTAGGGTACCGGTAATATATTGCCAACCAAGAGCATCACTTTCAAGATCTGCATCTAACAAAGTGTCCCAGAAATACTTCATTCCCCATGTCCAAGGAAGCTGCAGAACCTTAACAGAAAAAGTAGACACAACAACTCGAATGCGATCATGTAGCCAGCCAGTTGCCCAAAGCTCTCTCATACCCGCATCAACCAAAGGATAACCTGTTCTACCTTGTCTCCATGCCTTAAAATAGCCCTCATCTACTAACCAAGGGAAATACTTTAGGTGACCAAGCAGTGGCCTTTCATGACTATAAGGATGATTAAAGCTCATGTATCTTGAGAACTCTCTAAGGCCAATGGACTTGAGGAACAAGTTGGTACTTTCTTCACCTTCTTTGTTTCCTTCATTGGCCCAGAGAACTTGTTTGATACGAATACGATGGAATACCTTACGAACACTGACTTCACCAAAATGTAAACGCGGGGACAGGAATGAGGTTGTTGCAGTATCAGCTTTCCTACGATTCTTGGAATAATCAATTAATGGTCCATTAATGAAAGTAGCCAGTGCCTTGTCAGCATTGCTCCAACCAGGAGACCATGCTCGAGCAAGAAGTGCGTTGCTTCCTTTCTCTGATTCGCTCTCGAACACCAAGTTGTCTGAAGGGCATCTTGACGCATCACCTTGAAGTTTTTGCACATACCATGTTAAGAGGATAACAGGTAAATCAGTACGAGATAAACTGTTTGATTATATCCATGAAATGAACAATAGAATAATTTCAGTGGGGCACTGCATTAATACCTTTTAAGGGATTCTATCTGATTCTTAGCTAAATTAAAGGGCCGACCCAGTTCAATACCCACTTCGTGGGTGTCTTGGGAAGGGAATACTCTAGGCAGCCTTCCCCCTACTTTGCAGAGAGGCTGATTCGAAGCCGCGACCTGACACACCACGGCAAGCAAGCTTACCGCTGAGCCAAGCCGGCCCTTCTTGATTCTTAGCTAAATTAGTGGAACAAAAATGGTAAGAGGTGCGTATAGTAAAAACACGAACAATATCTATAAGAGAAGAAAGCGCGCAGAAGAGGACAAACCAGATATTATCCTTTTAGGTGGAAGAAGTGGAGCTTCAGGGTCATAAGGCATGGTAAGGCATCTGTCCCAGAAAGATGAAAACGTTGTAAATGGGCGGCCTTCATCATCGACAACTTCCCATGGTTCGTATAGCAGATCAGCATTGAAGGAGCGCACAGATACGCCTTCAGCTGTTAAAGCTTCCTTTGCACGATGATCCCTGACAAGTGATATTGGGTCTAAAGCAGAAAATAATAGAGTACTAATTAGAATTACACAATGAATTCAATGGTCATGGAAGATAATGGTTTGTTTATAATCCTATCTTCAAAAAAATGAGATGCCATCAACTTCTGGCATAATAAAATTCTTTCACAAGAATATGATCAAATGTTGGAGGATACCCCTCTTTTGTTAAATAACAGGCTATACAAAAAAAGATATAGAAAATATAATAGCAATCCAGATGAACAACATAAGATTCAGACAACCAACATACCATCAGTGCAGCTATCAGACTCAATTACTATTTGCTAAAGTAAAATCCATTATTTTCCTTATAGAGGACATATTTTAGTTACCAGACTCAATAAACTAAAATAACATATAGATTGAAAACAGCATGAAAATTTGGAAACTAAGAGTTATATCGCTTCATTTAAGCCCATCTCAGTCCAATATTAAAATTTTCTATTAATCTTCAATTAAGGAGTAAAGACAAAAACAATGGACTTGCACTAAGAAGCAGCCAAGGAAGCTGCTCCAATTCACACATAAGCTGAAGCTAGGAGTAAGGTCTGCGTACACATTCCCCTCACTAGGTGGGATCATACTGGATTGTTGTTGTTGTTCAATTAAGGAGTAGAAATCTCTATTTACTGGATTGTTGTTGTTGTTCAATTAAGGAGTAGAAATCTCTATTTTTATAGATCAATAGAGTATTCACAAAGTAAAGACAAGAATGAGCAAATTAAGGCATATTCTACAAAAAACAAGCTAAGGCAGCATATATTGTATATAAAGCATCCCTGAATAGAACAGAACTAACCATATAGATGATTGAAAAAGACCTGAGTTGCACCAGTAGATTTCACAACTTCAAGAAGAGAAGAAATACTATCAGTACATCTCTTTGTAATTAGGGAAGTTCCAAGGCTTTTCAAAGAGGAATCAAGATGAGCTAAACTTTGTTTAATCCACCATCTTGATACCCTACCAGGACAATAATATCCTTCTTCTTCAGGAGCCCATATAAACAATGAAATCACTGCACCTGCTCTCACTCCAGCAGCCAGTGCTGGGTTATCTTCTATCCTCAGATCCCTCCTAAACCATACTATGCTACAACCACCACTTGACATTTTCTCAAATTTTTCAACACAATATGTCTCCTATCTAAAACACCATGCTATTGTGTATCTCATCGACTTAATAAAGCAAGATAGATATTTCTAAGTGTTGGACTCACGTGTTAGAGACATAATATAATTAAGTACTAGAAATGTATCTTCTTTATCTTATGAGTTGAATGATCATACCATAAGAAGCATAAAATGAGCTCTTTTTCTAGGAGAAGCTTATTAAGGAATCTATCTAACCCCACTAATGTAAAATCTGTACGTCACAAAACTTAATTGCTAGAAATTTAAAAATAATAAGATTTATCACTAGTGATTGAAAAATATTCAAGTTTTAAAAGTAATCGAAATTTAGCCATCTTTTATGTAAAGAGAAATATGAACGAAAACACTGTTAAAAATCCAGAAAATACGCCCGCGTACACAAATTCACCAGAACTCCCGTAAATTATACGGGACCGGTCCCTGTTGTAACAAATAGTAGCTATTTTTCATTGACTTCGTAAATAGTGGCTATTTTTTCATAGCCAACCGTAAAAGTGGCTATGCCATGCGATTTTGACAACTTAATTCTCCCACATGTAGTCGTTAAGGCCCGTTAGGCCCGATTAAACTGGCCCAGGCCCGCTTGCCGATCCAGGTCTTAGAGATCCCTAGCTCGGGGGCTACTTAACAAGACCAGCCCGCCCGGGCCTTGGGTACCATTTGGGGCCAGCCCAGTAAAACTGGCCCAACAGGCCCATTTGGCCCGCGGTACCGGTCCGATCCCGAGCTGGGACCGGCCCACAGTGCACCATTGTGGATGAAACCTGTCTGAATCAGTTAATCCACTAAAAAGACACAATAAGCAACCAAAAACACCCTTCAGTGAGAGTATTGAAAGTAATTGGTTTAGGTGGTGGGTGGGGTTGGAAGAAACTGGTGGACAAATTGCAGCCACAACATTTATTTATTTTCTTCATTTCATTTATATAATTTCTTTCTTATCCTATAAGAAAAAGAACCAAATCCTAGAAAGCTATCTAGTGCCTTCTCTAGCCTTGTCTTTGACAGGATGGAAAATTTTGTGATTTCAAATATTGCCTTTTCTTCAGCATTTATGTATAAAGTTAGATTAGATGTTTCTTTTTTATGAATCATTGACAGTTGAAAGTATTTTGGGAGCTTATGCTTTTATCAAGCAATGAGAAATCTAAAAATGAAATGACAATATGTTCCTTATAAAAATTTGTCATTGTCTAGCAGTAGTGGGGCAGTTTTTTGTATTTCCCATACCATAGTTGCTTTCATGTGATTAATATCGGGATACCAAATCTTGCTACTTTTCTTCTTGATATTAACAAGATAGGTGTGCTCATGATTTTGATTTCCTTTTGTGTGGTGAGCCACTAGGCCTTTCCTCCTTGACTAAATGGGTCCTTTGTATTTAGATTCCCTTTCATGTGTCCCTACAGAAAGGGATTTTCTTATTTGGACATTAGGAGTAGGAAATGGACGGGTCAGATTGGATATGGTTCAGTCGAAAATGAGCAATGAAAAAACGGATCAATTATCTGATCTGATCCATATTTAATACGGTTAGAAAAATAGATTAAACAGCGGATAATACAGGTAACACATATTATTTATGACTTGTTGTATATGATCAATTTTGGGAGAATTCTTAGTCTCCCTTATTTAAGAAACTCTCATGTTGAGGCTTCACAAACGTAAAAGTTAGACTCATTATTATCCATTGGTTATCCATTTTCTAAATGAATAATATGGTTTTATCCATATTTGACATGTTCTTAAATAGTTTATTATCCAACCCATTTTTAGTAGATAATACGGATGATTAACTATTTTCTTTGAACCATTTTACCACCTCCGATGGACATTAACCCCACCCCCTCCCCGCAAACTACGAGCAGAGACATATCTAAGAGTCGAAGCCCACCTATTATAAGGTAGGAAATGGTTCAACGTAATTTTTCTGGAGGCATATGAAAATGAATTTAATTGGCTGAATACATTTACAGCTCTTTGAATGTGCCAAAATTGTCACTCAGATACCTTGGCGGAGATGATATCCTATTAAATCAATTGAATCGGTACAGGGCCTAAGATTTTATGTAAGTGGATTTAAGAAAATATTAAAATATCAAACGTAGGATTTGATGAACATGTGACCGAAGCAATTTTTGAATCTCCTTTGCCACAATGCTAGAACATTTCCTTATGTCAATATGGTTCAATAGTTTATATAACTAAACAAATTAACTTTTCCTATATTTACACAATACAATTTATTGCGAAGGGAACAGTGGCTCGGGATGCGCTAACACACCATATTCTGGGGAGGTATCATGCTATATGTTATTCGTTGATGACATAGTTCTGATTGATAAGTCAAGAACCAGTGTTAAGGAGAGATTGGAAGTTTGGAGGCAGACGCTTGAGTCTAAGGGTTTCAAACCGAGCATGACGAAGACGGAATACTCGTAGTGTAAGTTCAGCACTGAGCCGAAGGAAGTGGGCATGGAAGTGATGCTTGAATCATAGGTCATCCCAAGTGGTGACAATTTCATGTACCTTGGGCTAGTGATTTTTTTACCTTTTGAGTCATTCCACGTAAAAATCTCTGTGTTCGTTATTTCTGTGTATTTTAATTCCGCAAACAGTTAGAAGAACACCTAGAAGAACTAGATTCTTGTAGTGCGAAAATTAGATACCACACAAATCACCCTCCTCTTGTGTGGTATTATCGTCTAAAACATCATATGGCAAACCCGTCGATCAGAAACTCCTAGAGATCCGCCAGAATATGACGAAGAATTTGTTCTAAAATTATGGCACAATTTAACTAAGCTTACGGTGATTTATCAAGAATTGTGGCAAACCTATCCATTAGAAGTTCCTTGTGTTCGCTAGAATTTGTAAACAATGTATTCCAAAGTTATGACACAGTTTGTAGTAAACTCCTCCTAATTCACCAAGACTAGTTATGACAAGTCCATACATCAGAAACTCTTGAGGATCCGCCAGAATATGTGAACAATGTGTTCTAAATTAAGACATAATTAATACTAAGCTCCTGATGATTTATCAGGAACTTGGGCAAGCCTATCCATTAGAAAATCCCAGTGATTTTTGTATATTTTTTGTATAGTAACAGTCTAATTTATACAGTGATAGTCTACTTTGTATATATTTTGTATAGTAATAATTTGTTGTATATAAATTGTATAGTGGCAATCTATTTAGTATATTTTTATATAGTGATAGTATATTTTGTCCATATTTTATATAATAACAGTCAATTTAGTATATTTTTTGAATAATGACATTATATTTTTGTATAGTGACACTCTATTTGTATATAAATAGTATAGTGACAGTCTATTTTGTATATTGACAATCTATTTTGTACTATAATTTTTGTATAGCAACAGTCTATTTAGTATATATTTTATATAGTAATAATCTATTTTGTATAGTGACGATCTATTGTATATAAATTGTATCGTGACAGTCTATTTTATATATTTGTATAGTGGCAGTCTATTGTATATAAATTGTATAGTGGCAATCTATTTAGTATATAAATTGTATAGTAATACTCTATTTAATACTTGTTTTGGTATAATGATAGTTTATTTTTGTATAGTGATAGGCTATTATATATAAATTTGTATAATGACATTTTTCGGCCATTTTTGACCATCATTTATACTCCTTTTGAGTATAATTTGTTCAATCATTTGTCTAAAATAAACTTATTTTTTTAAAACTGCATAGCGAGTAGTACGAGTTATATGTTTCATTTACGTGTTAACTTATATAAGTAATTGTAAAATCAGCAAAAATTTCGTTTAACAAGGTAAGGGTAACTATGATACGAATGAGTAACTATGATACGAATGAGTAACGGCAAATGTGTTTCTATTGGAGGAATTTTTACTTAACTTGTTTTAATAGTGGAGGTCTAAAGGACAACCAAGGGCAAATTCATCATTTTCTCATTTGCTTTGAGTTGGACAGCAACATTGTTTGTGTGTACATTTCAAATAAAATATTCCCTCCGTTTCAATTTATGAACCTATTTCCTTTTTAGTCCGTGTCAAAAAGAATGACTCCTTTCCTTATTTGGAAATAATTTACCTTTATGCAATGATTTATAGCCACACAAAATAAAGGTGCCTCATTTTACACCACAAGATCAAAAGTCTTCTTTCTTTTCTTAAACTCCGTGCCCAGTCAAATGAGTTCACACACTAACATTTACGTCCATATTGCTTTAAGTTGCAAGAATGTATTACAGATGTGTCGTTTCTTTTGAGCTCCTTTTAATAGAGCAGTCCTTTCTTCCTTTTAGAGTTCTGAACATCCAAACTACTATCACCTTCCCTTTCAAATTCACTGCTATTTATCTCTTTATTCTTTCTTTCATTGGAGTTGATTGGCTTGCCCACACATCTTTTTTTTAATGCTAATCTTGAATTTTTCTATTCTCCAACTATTTTGGAGAATATGCTCATTGATATATTAACAGTAGTGTTAATTGTTGAGTTTTTGCGAAGTGGAGGTTATGTTGGTGATGAGACTACTGGGTTGGGTTCTCCGTTCTCAGATCTCATCCATGATCCCTACTATATTCGCTACTCCTATATTCGTCAAGTTTGATAAATTTAGATATTGCGTGAATATAGAGAATTTTGGGTTACTTACATTTTGATATCTGCATGAAAAAATCAACCTCTTGTATATGTTATAAAACAGAGTGGTGGTGCAGCAAAGTTTTATTATGAACAAAATCAATTTTAGGAATTTTTTTTGGGAGGAAAGTGGAAGAAAATACTATGTTACTAGTGGAATTTGAACCTTTATCTAAACAAGTGTTTGGACGGTGAACACACGTTAGAAAGGATATGTAATTGTTGTGGTTAAGCAAGTTAGTCAAATCAGTGGAACGGCCAAATTATAAGAAATGGCGGAGGAGGAGGAGGAAGAGAGAGCAGTACTGGAAACAGAGCTGGAGCTTCAATTGGAAGAGCAGATCTCATCCATGATCCCTACTATATTCGCTACTCCTATATTCGTCAAGTTTGATAAATTTAGATATTGCGTGAATATAGAGAATTTTGGGTTACTTACATTTTGATATCTGCATGAAAAAATCAACCTCTTGTATATGTTATAAAACAGAGTGGTGGTGCAGCAAAGTTTTATTATGAACAAAATCAATTTTTATTTTAATTTTGGGCTACTGAATGTTATAGTTTTGGTCTAACTTATGAGGGGCTATACATGATATTTAATAGGAAATTTTACCACTTATAGTATTGGTTAGTACCCTATTTATAACATATAAATATCTTTTTAAGATTTTACATAATATAATAATTTTTTTTATTTTGTAGCAAAAATTTAAATTTAATACTTTCCTATATTTAAGCCTTATTAGATGGTACAAAATATTTTTCTCTCACCAATTTATGGTATAACTCCCATTTTTTTGTGAAATCGCGCCGCTTAATACACCTAAATACAGATTCACCTTATCATGATTTGTGCTGAAACGTTACTTTTCCCCGCTTAATACAGCTTAATACACCTAAATACAGATCATGATTTACAGGAATCCATGTTTGTGCGGCGTTATTTCATGTTGTATTATTGAATATAATTCGTTTAATACACTATATATATCATAAAATAACGTAAAACTTATCTATATCACGTAATATAGGAAAGTGTTTCTATTTTATTGCTAATTAGGTCTTAATGAATGCCTTTTGTGAAAAATTATCTATTTAATAACCAGCTATGTCCGTTTACAGGTACCTCATTATAAAAATTGGTCAATTCATAAAATATTATTATTATTAGCCAAATTAGCCAATTAGCTATTTGTAGCAAAAATTATCAAAAATTTGCTTTGTTTTGAGTGAGTGTTATTAGAATAGAGTGGGCACAACTTAAGGAGCTTGAATCTCAGTTTTGGGATGATCTGCTGAAGTTTTGAGGTGGTTTGTTTGGTAAAAAAAGAAGACTAAAAAATGATATGTATATCACATTGTGGATCATTTGCGTATCACATGTGTATCATATTTCTATCTATTGTGTATTACATGTATATCCATATATACATATGTGTGAGATATACGCGTGATACATGTGTTGCAGAAGACTTTTTTGAAATAGATTTAGTTACAAATTTTGATACAAAACCAGTCCATATCACTTTTAATCCTCCTCAAATTTGTATATTGACTTATCTATATATTTTTAATGAATTTCAGCTATACCCATTGAAAAGTTTTTTTTTGTTTAGATTTTTGAAATATTATATATATTTTTTGTATTTCATCACCTTATTTGCTACCTCATCCATAAAATTTCATTTCCGTCTTGTACCTAGTGTTGCTAATCATACTTAAAAATATGGAAGGAGATTTTTGCATGTGATACTTTGAGAGAAAGAACCCTTTTATTTGACTTTTCAATTTTTGTTGGCTAGTTTGTTAAGTCTATGATTAATGGCTAGGGGTTGGTAAGTTGAGATTTATTTGGGACATTTGTATAAGTTTCCCAACTCAACACATTTTGACCTGCTCAAAATCAATCCAACCCGCCATTTGACACCTCTAAGACTTGTTGATAAGCATTATAAATTGTTTGAGTATTTATTTTAATTGAGGCTTTTGCATCTGCAAATGTAGCTAATTCCTCATCTGAAAGATCTTAAGCTCTATAAATATTTGAATACCAAATGTGAGGACTTCCTAATTTCATGGTAGGATTTAACATGGCAGCAATACCATAAATATGGGGAGATGGGAAAAATTATTTTTTAAACTTCTCTTTCATTGCAGTTATAGCAAGTTGATAAATTTCCCTACTCTCTAAAAATTGAACAAACAAATCACATAGTGTTGCAATATGAACTAAACAGTTTGTAATAATTGGATAATATTGCCCAAAAAATATATTTGTAGCAATATGAAATTGTTCTTAAAAATCTATAAGAATATTAACATTCATCCAATATTGATTTGTAAGGATTTCATCATCATCCTCACCACTAACACGAGCATTAAATGTTGTATTTATTGGGTTTTTATATTCATATGCAACAACTAAAATTGCGTACATATAATTCCATCTAGTCGGACAAGATTTAGGAACCTTTCTTTCTTTATGGTCAAATTCATCATATTTTTAAAAGTATTATTTTAGTCTACTTCTACGGTTTGAATAAAAAAGTCAATTAAGAGCCATTTTAAGCTTTTTAATTTTCAAATTTAAAATTTGCATACCATCACTGACGATTAAATCGTAAATATGACAAACACATCTAACATGGAAATAATTACTAAATGCAATATTTAGTGTAGCTGTAAGTAAGCCTATAGCATTAGTACATTATCCATTGAAATTGCCATTATTTTATCTCTAATGCAATAATATCTAAAAATATCTGCAATTCAGCAATAAACTTACCTGTGTGGCGTGCAGTAATTATTCTTTAAGCAATAATGCGCGTTTGCATTATTCACTCCTCATCTATCCAATGACTTGGAATAATTAGATAATCACAGTCATTACCACTTCTACGAATATCAGTAGTAATAGCAATATGATAATATATATAAATAAATAAATACCGTAAATATTATTAATATTCATGTTTATATTTATAAATATAGCTCTTTACGGTTGCGCGAGGCCAACCTTTATAAGTAGGATTAAAAACTCTTCTAATATAATGAACAAAGTGAAGGTTAGAAGGAAAACTATAGGGTAAGTACATAACGAGTAACCATTTTCGCTAATTCTTCACGATCTTTATTTGGATCGTAATATAAAATGCCACCGGTCAGAGTGTTAATTACTGGTTGAACTAGATTTGAACATGTACTAGGGTTAACCGTAGTATCTACACTTCTCCCCTCTACATGCGCTTTCATTTGAAAATATCTAGCTTTATCTTAGGGTGTGTCTTTATGTGTCTAGTCAAACTACTTGTACCGCTACGGTCTCCAGTAAATTTATGCGTCATCAAACCATCACAAGTTTTACACTTACCCTTATTTTGTTCTCATAGTTGAGTAAAAAAGTATCAAACAAGTGATGTTTCGGGGCATTCAGTAGATTATCTATTAAAAGTAGGGGTTACTACAAGTGAGGTCAAGCGGGGCATCAATTGGGTTATTAACAGGACTAATAGGTGTATCATATAAATCCGGTTTCGTTTCATCTACATCATCATTTTCCTCATCATTTTCAAAGATAGTTTGATTAGGATAAAAAGCATTCATAACTTTTTCATTTAATTGTTGACCTGGTACAACATCATGGCAAAATTGACTATCGAAAAATTGAAAGCAAGGGTTATCACTATCAAGAATAATAGGTGAAGGAGGACGGGTAACAAGTCTGCGTCGGGGAGCCTGGGGAGGGGTAATAGCGTGGCGGCTAGATTCACTAATTCTAGATTTTACCTTACCACTAAATAATCTTTTCAAAGAAAATGTCATATTAATTATAATTGTATAAACTAAAACAAACAAAACCATATTATTAAAACTTAAGAGTTGGAACGAGTTCACATTGACGAACAACTTCTAGAAAATTGAATATCGTTGAAGACTTGAATACTTCGATTCACCAACTTCACAATTTTTCACGAAATTGCAATAATAAAGTAAACAATTATAGAAGAAAATTAGACAGAGATTGAGAGAGATTGATGAATTTGTAAGTAAAAATGAAAGAATGAAGTAGTATTTATAGTTGAGAATTTTGGAAAAAAGTGTAATTATATAAGTTTGGGTTAAAACAAAATTTGAGGGTCAAATGGCTATTTTTTAAATTCCCAAACGGTTTGATATTGAAGGCCAACAGCTAGATTTTAAAAATCTGACCGTTGGCCATTTTAATTTTTTTTCTTCTTAAAATAGCCGTTAAGGCCCGATTAAACTATTCCGGGCTCACGGGCTATTTGGGTTGGATGGGTCCGCTACGAGCTTAATGCATCATTAAAGACACTCCGTTAGGCTCCGGACCGGTTCCGGGCTGAGCACTGCATAACAATGAAGAGAACAACAAAAAGATTCTTGACAAATGGCTTTCAGCATATACCCACACCCACCATTTATACTAAGCTACCTCTACAAGTGGCTAATTAAACTACTAGTAATAAAAGAAAACTATATGATCACCTCTAAGGAGAAGAACGATTAACTGAAATTTAAAATAGTTCGAATGACGTAGAAATAATAGTATCATTAAACATCTAATTTCTTTTTTATTTTAAACGTCAACATACACAAACTATTTCTTTTGTTCTTTTGAAAGTCAGCCAGCAACTTCAATACCGTAGAAGTAGGCAGGTTTATTGCGTCAACCGAATTTTCTATACTGTGGCAGTTAATATAATGCCAACAGAACCGCAGTCTTCAACCTCAGGCCTGATAAGAAAATTCCTGCCAAAATTACAACATAACATCCATTACAAATAAATTAAAGCCATAAAATGATGAAATATGAAGAACTAAATAGATAAGAGAATTCTACTTATTTACATTAACTGTATAACAATAAGTTTTTTACACACTGAGATTAAGAGCACGACTTGCAGCACCAACAAGTAACTCTTTAAAATAAATCTAATCTGGTAATATGGAAAATAAAGTAAATAACTTGACATAATGAGTTGAAATGTATTGGTAGTTGACAAGTTAACATGAAATCAATAATATTTTGGGCACATTACTAGTGTCAAGAGGAAGAATTTTGAGTGTGAACAAAGGCATCAGCCAGCATCAGACCAAGCTGGACTTGTGCTGGAGTTGTAAGGTGCAAAAAATCTGGCCCAACTGGAAGCCCTTTAGCATCTACACATCTCAGGTTTGGAAGCTTAAGCCCCAGCTGAGCTTTCCTGATCTCCTCCATATAAGGCCCCGGTGCTGTCGCCAACGCCACCTACACCCACCACAACAACAACAACGGCAGCACAATAACCAAAAAAAATTAGTCAGAATCTTGATATAGATTCGAGTTGTATAGGGACCCATCTTAAGAAATCACAATGACATGGGAAATAGATAAGATAAATGGAATAGTAGTAAACAATTTACAACCAAGAGACTTAGCGGGATGATCCCTCTATCCTAAATCAGAGGTCTCGAGGTTGGGTCCTAAAATGGAGACTTCTTGGTAATGAGCGATTCACCTCATGAAAGTGGACTTACTCGTCACTAATCTGGATTAACGGAGCTAGTAAGTTTTGAATACCAGATGGTTAACATGAGCATTGACCTTCTGTGTGAACAAAAGATCATTTCATTACCTGAACAATAGGGAGTATAGGTAGCTGCAGATCCTTGCGCACATGTTTGAAGAATTTCTTCAATCTGCCTTTATACAATGTAGCATCTTCAAGATCAACAGCATCACTCTCGCCCTGGTACCACAGCATCCCTCGTATTGTCCCTCCGCCTTGTAAGGCCGCCTTTGTTCTCCTTATCATTTCGTTGTAGAGCCAACCACCACGAGCCCATTGAGTAATATTTGTCCCTCCAATAGCACACGGGACCAACCCAATCACCCCAATATTCGGGTCGCTCTTCAAGAGTGCATTGGCAAATGACATACCAGGACCAACCCCACAAGTTTTGTTTACATCTATGTCTTTGTGTAGAGGTTCTTTAGCCTCAACCCATTTAAGTTCTGCGCTAAGTCGGACGATTAATGGATTGGGCTGACATTCAGGTGGAACGACACCATCCCAAGTCAAATTAACCATACCTGTTGGGCTGGTCTGATTAAAGACTCCACCACGGCCTGACATGTTGCTCTGTCCTGATAAAATGAATATGTTCTTGACTTTTGAAGCATAACCATTTGTTACATTAGCCGTTGCCACCCACGCTGTGTGCACCAAAAGCATCAAAAAAAGAAGGGAATGCATTATTTTCCAGAACACAGGTTGAAATTTTCAGAAAATCTCTATCTTCAAGACTTCCTTTTAAACAAAGAGGGACTCCGAGAAAAGGAGGGTTGTTGGCCTATCCTTTTTGCAAGATAATTGATTCTTTGTTAATTCAGTATTAGATTTATTCCACTTGCTGCTATTTTTATTCAACATTAGTAAATCAGCTACAGTATGACTTTTGGATATGACTACAAGAAAACTTTTTATATGCCAATGAAATTGAATACAGTTTTTCCACATTAACCAAAGCCTTTGACCAGCTCTTACCCTAAACTTACACATTTGGCGATATTGTATCACGAGTTAGTTTTTAATCACTTGCATTTCTACATGCATGCTTGAGTTACAAAACGTTTACTGCAATATATAATTTATTTGAACTTCTTGTCCGTTAAGACAAGGCAATAAAAGTAGAGGAAAACAAAAATGTACCAAAAGTCCATCCTATTGACATTATAGCTCCTCCCGGGTTAGCAGCAAGGATAGATCAAGATTATTCCATGAATGATTTTAAAAATTTATTGTACGTGAAGGATTTATATGAAGTTATATAAATTTCTTAAAGGCGTTTTTCATGAATGAATTAATTCTCAACTTCTGCATCCAATGAGAAGCCGGCCAGAAATTTAACATCCTCCCTGTAGGCTCACAATCAATTAATTTTCTAGGAACTTTTACAAATACTATAACTCTTAGTTCTTAGAAGAAACACTTTTGGTTTTCCAGAATATTGTCGACCAAGCATGTTATTAAAATGATAGACTTTATGTATCGTCCACGTCACAAGTAATATGGTTACGTAACCTACTCCTCCAGCTAAGAAGCCAATGCTGCTCTTTTTGGATTGAATTGGTCTATATTGAATGGTTACCGTTGGTTTCCCACGTAGAATGAGGAATATTTGGTCTTGGGAGATCTTCACCTTATAATAAGCTAGCTTTTAATTAAGGTGAAGTTAGATCCAAGATCTATTTCTTTTTATAGATTTAATTTATCCTAAAAGGAGTCAATAAAGTCTCTTCTTATTATTTGCCCCATGATGCTAAAGGGCCTTTGATTTTTGGCTAAAAATTCATGTTTTTGCATGTAATTTTCTTTGTATTGTACCTCGATCTTGTTAATTGTGGTGTGAATATTTGCGACTCGAGCTAAATAATGGTATTCATATGTGTAGGAGTCAATTTGAATTGATTTGGAAAGTTTGCATACAAAGTGAAGTAAAAACGGAAGAATCTGGAGGAAGTATAAGTTTGGTGCCCAGGTCCCGGACAGCGAAGCGAAGTTCACTTCGCCAAACTAGGACCGAAATAGAAGAAACCACAAAAGTCCCCGACAGCGAAGCGAAGTTCACTTTGCCAGAACGGGACAAAGTAGAGAAACAAGAAAAGTCCTGGACAACGAAGCGATTTTGATTCACGCCCAAACAACGGTCGCTGTCAATATAATCCGGTCTATTAAGTTCAGAGTCGATCCCACAGAGAATTAACCTATCAATTGCAACTTCCAAAACCCAATAATACTCCTGAATCAACTTCCCAAACTTTTGAATATAATTGTGGATGATTTCAACTAACTACCTTTTGCAAGAAACTAAAGAATTGAAGGAAATAATTTAATGTGATGTAAAGAATAAAGAGAAAGACTAAGGTATTGATTTCCCCTATTGATGGAATCCATTCTGTTTATGCTCATACAAATTTACTATTGCACTCTTCCGAGCTATCCTAGCTAGCTTTAATTTAAACAGTTCATTTTAGATTGCACCCAAGGTTTCGTTATTCCTAACCCCACCTTTACGCCTACAATTATAGATTCCTCCAATAATCTAGATGTGGTGTTGTTCAACAATTACCTAAATATGCACTCTTTTCCAAGTTATGCACACTAAATAGGCACAGCTAATTGAGGATCCTATCAATTAACTATAACAAGAACGAAGTTGAACAAATAGAATTCTAGCTAACAATTTGTAATCACATAACCCAAAAGTTCATCACTCAATAGGTTCCATCAAAACCTTAAATAAAGATTTAGCTACTCATAATCAAAGAAACAAGATAGATAATTGAATTCATAATCAAAGATTCAATGTAAAAGAAAGAAAGATGTTGAGAGAGTTCTCTCTTACTAGTTTTCTTGCAAAGGTTGTGAATAATACAATACTTGCTCCTTTGGGCGAATCCTAACATTATATATAGGGTTTAGGTACAAAAATTGCGTTTTGACACTTTAATCCCTTAAAATCCCGGCTTCCACCGCGGTTTGACCGCGGTCGCGGTGCAACCGCGGTGGATCAAGTCCTCTGAAACTTCAAACTTCCGCAGGCCTCTTCTGCCGCGGTTCTGCCGTGGTCGCGGTGAAACCGCGGTATTTCACCCTGTTCCTTTTGGAATTTGGAAAAACTCTAAACATGAAAGTTGTATACCTTTGAGTTAGATTTCCAACCATAATTTATGGAGCCCGAACGGAGTTCTAAGCAAAATTGTATGTCCAATTTACTAGACAGTGCGCAATATGCCTTATCGAGTCTTCGTTTGTACTAAACTATTAAATTTGACCCCGACCACGATACCGGCTTAATTCCTTGAGCTTTTAATCAGACTTCAAAGCTCCAAATTACTTAAATTCATTCTATAACATCTATATAGCTCGGAATCACACCTTTCCGGCTATTTTCAGCACAATTTCTTGACTTGTACCACATTTGGCCTTTTTTCACCTTCTTTTGACTCCAAAACTGCTCTTTTAGTCTTCATTAGCTCATGTGTACCTATAACACATTAAAATACTAATAAGAGCATTTTTTCATCATAAATAATATCAAAACAACAATAAAGTGTGATTACTTAGGGCATAAATATAGTCAAATTCACCTATTATCAACACCCCACACTTAAAGCTTTGCTCGTCCTCGAGCAACCTTAATCACACTTTAGGCCAATTTTATTAATGTCTCCCCAAGATATGTCACACAAGCTATCTTTCATGATTAACCTAAGACATGCACAATCCTTCCTCAACTGTAAACTCAAATGCCAGCATATTATTGCTTACTCTAATTATTATCACAAACTTGCAAACTTACCATTTTCTTCCTGAGTTACGTGCCCTCACACAATTTATTGAGAGAGACATAAACAATTTAGAACATGGAACTTATAGATATTGGAATAATTTCACTCACTCTCAGCAAAGAGCATTCATATGCATACAGATACACCATAGGCTTGCCCCTAGTGTAATACTCCACTAATCGAGTTATTCAATCACAGATCAAGAGGTCTTTAAGGGTTATAATGTAGGCTATGGGACGTGTAGGATACTTTTGGTTATAGTGGCTAACCTCCCTAAGCACTTTTTTTCATGGACTTTCTAATTTACATATATACATTGATATAACTCTTTTTATCTTTTTTTTGTTTTTTTTATCATTGCTTTGCAATGCATTGACATTATTTTGCCGGTTCACCATTTTCTACCATTCATTCTTGATTTTCCCTTTTTCAATTTCCCTTCGCCCCATACTTTGACTTTTGCATATTCATTACAACACAAGTGCTTCTATGAGGTAAGGTACAACAATATATGTTATAGATTTTGTTGAACATTATAGGGTTATCAAAGAACAAGCTTAAGGCTCAAAGGGGTTAACTAGGATACTATGTACAGGTGAATTCACAGTTTATTGATTTATGGGGTTACACAAAGAAATGCCTCTATCATCTCTAAAACTAAACAACTTCTATTTCGCTTTGCACACACAGGGCAAGTTCTAGGTATCATGTAAAACATATAATGCAGGTAAAAGCTCACACACACTTAGCATGCAACTCATTTAGAATCAGGTTCATCTACAGAGTCCTATCATTGTTCAAGCAAGCTGTATTGTGCAATTTAAGACATATCCTAGAATCTACAGTCAAGCTTAGATCATACACTCTCAAGTTCATTTTAGTTTTGCTAATGTGCATATTTGGGGTTACAAGTTAACCTTTACCCTCTAATCCTAAAAAAGAAAGATCTATCTAACCCGGTTCAATAAAAACACTTGGAAAAGAATCGTGGTCAAAAGAAAAATCAAGGGGGAGGTGATACACTACCTATAAAAAGAAAATAAAAGAAAGAAAAATTCCTACATGGACTACTTCCCTCAAGAGTACTTGTCCAAATAGTCCGTCATTAGGAAGAGCCCTCTACTCATACTTTTGGATTTTTCAAGTTTTTGATTTTTTTGTGTTTTTATTCCGACTTAGACCCTTAAGAAACCCGTCGCCAAGTGTCTATCATCGGGCCAAGCCAGCTAATATAATTTACAGCTAAATCTACTATGTACAACATACAATACAAGATAAGTCTCCCACCCCATACTTAAGATCATGACATGTCCTCATGGCATAATAGTCAATGTACAGCACAGAAGGGTGAGAAAACTTACCTGTGACCTACCCCGTGTCTAGACACTTTATCACTTTGTTTTTCACCATATCCTTCATATTCGGGTTCAGCCTTATTTTGCGTTTCCTGGAGAGTTTGTGTCCCTCTTCCAGGAGAATCTTGTGCATGCGGTATGCGGGGTTGATTCCCTTTATGTCTGCCATGGTCCAACCAATGGCAGTTTTACATTCCTTGAGTACCTGTAATAGCTTTTGAGCCTGCACATCTAGCAAACCAGATAAGCGAGAGCCCTTCCACACGGGACTCCCGGATCACTATGGCCGACTTTCGTCTCTGGAGATAATAACAGGTAAAGTGGAGTTAGGGCCTAGAAATTCATACCGAGATGGGCTGGTAGTGGCTTAAGTTCTAACTTTGGTGGCTCCTCAATGGATGGTTTTGCTGGAGGGGTCTCTCTCTTTTCTAAGTTTAGAAGTTCAAACACCAACTCTCTATCCCAAAACCCCTTGCCTTCCAAAGATAGCACCCACTCTGCCAGGCTTTCACCATTTACCTCCTCTAAGTTCATCAGGCATGCTTGAAAGTGGATCTTCAGCTGTCAATTCTGCATCATCTGTCTCCACTATCACATCTACTACATCAATGAGAGAGCAATTCGCGAACTCACTAGGGCACCTCATAGATTTTTGTACATTGAATATGATCTCCTCATCATTTAGCCTCATCTTGAGCTCCCCAGTCCCACAATCAATTAATGCTCTCCCCGTGGCTAGGAATGGTCTTCCTAAGATTATAGGAATCTCCTCGTCTACCTTGCAGTCAAGAATCACAAAATCAGCGGGAAACACAAACTTCCCCACCTGAATGAGAACATCATCCAATATACCGAATGGACGCTTAACCGTCCTGTCAGCAAGCTGTAATAACATAGAAGTAAGCCTGGCTTTCCCGATGCCCAGCATTTTATAGATCACCAAGGGCATAAGATTTATGCTTGCCCCCAAATCACATAATGCCTTAGAAAAGGCAAAGTTTCCTATAGTGCATGGAATAGTGAAGCTACCTGGGTCAGATAGCTTCTCAGCTATGGGTCTAGAGACCACTGCACTACATGTCTGTGTAAGAGTCACGGTGGCCAAGTCTTGGAAATCAAATTTCCGCGACATCAAATCTTTCATCATTTTAGCATACCCAGGCATCTCTTTCAAAGCTTCAATTAAGGGATTGTTTACCTGGATTTGCTTGAGCATCTCGAAGAAACTCTTGTATTGCTCCTCTTTCTGGTGCTTGGTCAACCTTTGGGGAAATGGTGTTGGAGGCCTCTTCTTCCCAATCACTTGGGATTTTTCTTTCTCTATAACCTATTCCACAACCGGTTGTTCTACCGGTTCAGTTGCTTTCTCCGTTCCTTGCTGCACATCTTTATTTTCAGCTACTGGCTGGACTGTAACTTCCATCAACCCGGTGAACTCATCTAGTTCGATGTGTACTGGAGTGAGTGTCTCAGCCTGCGAATTACCTCTATCTCTTTCCTGCTCGGCATCAAGATCTCTTCGACTTCTCATATTAACTGCCATCAGCTGTTTTGGGATTTGATCCTTTGGGTTTGTTTGTGTATCCGCAGGCAATGTCCCTTGAGGACGATTGTTAAGTGACATAGCAATCTGGCCCACCTGCACCTCAATATTCTTGATAGCTGTGTCATGTGCATTTATCCTCTCATTGGTTTTGGCATGTGACCCAATTACCCACTGCATCATAGCCTCCAACCTTGCGAACCCATCGTCATGTCTACCCCCATGCTGTGGTAGAGGTGGATGATACCCCGTGCTGCTGATTGTTAAAATTATGAGGTCTAGGATATGGAGCCATGTTGTTTGGTGGCCTCATACCTGTTGCATTATATTATGGCTGAGGAGGCCTGTACTGCTGTGGCTGAGGAGGCCTGTCGTGTCGTTGCTCAAACCCTAGATTGTACTCCCATGCAATATCCGCTAATTTTTATACGAGTTTAGTTATATATATTCTGTCAATTTAAAAAGAAAAAAATACGCCATCTGTCATCTTTATTCTAGACTAGACTCTCAATATTTTCAGCTATCAATGTGGGTCTTTGTTTGCATACCCAACAATTTCCTCCTCGAAATAATTTCCATGTGGTTCACTACCACGCTTTACGGGTCTCCTCCTCGAATTAAGTTCGTGTGTCCTATTACCACGATTCACAGGTCAAATTTTGAGATTTACTGTGTGCCACCCGCATCGTATGGAGATACTCTAAACGTGGTATATAGGAATGGCAATTGGGGCAGAGCTGGGCAGGGCAGGGATAACGTTAAATGGGGCGGGGCAGGGGAAAACTTTAATGGGGCAGGACAGGGCAAATTGTTATTTTTGAAAAATTTTAGTAGGGCAGGGCAGGGTAGGGCATGTGCAGTTTTCTTGTTCAGAATTTTGTTTGATGGAATCGGTAGTGGAAGGTGAAAGATAGTTGCTGTCATAAAATAGTTGAACCAATGATGGTGTGTTAGGGAATTTTCCGGATATTAATTGCGATTTATGAGTCGTATTTTTGTTTTGCGAATTATGATATAAATTCGATTTACTATACTAAATTTATAAGCGCACTTCTCACTTTATCAATATTTTAAAAATGTGATTTTTTGCATAGTTTTGAAGTTATGACCAAACACATTAATAAAATTTTAAAGGCAAAAGAAGAAAAACAAAAAAAAAAACTCATGTGTTTGTGTAAGGATGAGAAGAAATTAGGTATTTGGCAGGAAAAAAAAATCATTATTGATCCCGTTATAATTTGGTATCTACTAGTTTATACAATTTGTATTTGTTTTATCTTCTATACATATATATATATATTCTAGTCTCATAAATTATGCATAAAATTATGTATCTCTACAATACAAAAGACTATAACAAAAGATGGAGAAAATATAAAACTAAGTATTACTCCAAATAGTTCATGTTAAAACTTGAAACTTTAAAGACTAAATAGAACTGCTAAAACAACTCTAATATTTAAATATAAAAAAAGTATTTCATAAATATTCACTATTTATAACGTACTAATAAAACAAAAAAATACAAAAGAACCCAAACGGGACAGGGCGGAGCGGGGCAATATTTGAAAAAATTTTTGAAAAATTTCTAAATAGGGCAGGGCAGGTCAAAATATCAGCAGGTCAAGACTTTACCCGCCCCGCCCTGCCCCATTTGACACCCCTAGACTGGTATAATATTGTCTACTTTGAACGAAGCCCGCAAAATTTTTCCTAAAAAACCTCACACTATAAAAAGATCCATACACCTTTTATGTAAATTTTTTGTTCGCACATTCAAGCATTCTTGTGTTGAGAGAGAGAGGGACCGGGGGTGGTACAATTTAAAGGTCTTGAATGGCAATGAAAATTTAATGGAAGAGCATAACTCCAAATTTCATAGAAACAGCCACCAAAGAACAATACTTCCTCCGGTTCACAATAAGTGACCAATTTGCTTTTAGCATGCCCATAAAGAAAATACTAAATTCTATACAAAAATATCTACTATGACTAAACTACCCCATGTTAAACATTTAATGTAAGGAGTAAAAAAAATTAGGAATATTTATATAGGGGTTATTTTGTAAAAATAAATTGAATTCTTTCTTGATTACATAACTAGATACATATTTTAAACCAAAATAAAAAAGTAAATTTGTCGCTTAGAGTAATAACTCTAAAGATCTAAACACCTTAGTGACATGGAAACGCTGAGTAACAAGAATGCTTTTAATAGCTCACAACTGCCTTCAACCATTTTTAAACAACCAACAAATTTTATGAGCTATTAAATTTACTTGTTTGACTCGATGGAATTCATCACTCCAACATCATTTTTCTTTTTTTCTCTTTATTTGTTTGTTTATTTTCTCTCTCTCTCCCTCTTTGTGTGTGATCCCATTATTTACCGTACAAACAAATTCATTTGGTGTACTTCCAATTTGCCAGTAAAATACATGAAGCTGAAAATGTATATGAAGGACAGGGCCTCAAGGGCTAGTAGCTATTTGAAAACGGCTTTCTGATCAGTCTTGTCCTGGTATAAATATGCTCACAAATTATACTTGTGAAAGAATTCAAGCACACAATCCAAAACATTGAACCAATGTGCGTGGTACATATCGTGTGAAGAAATGAAAATCCAGCTCAAATTAATAGTTAGCTTTGATACCAAATGAATTAGTATGCAATTCAAAATTTTAATGTAGTAGTTCAGGACAAGTAAGCTATTTAGAAAGAGTAAAAAGGACCAACGTGGAACAAGTTATATTCTCTAACAATATTTGGAACGGAGGGAGTATACAAAAAGGCCATAAGACAGAAATAATTATGTGGAAACAAGCAATGTAAATGTACAAGCTGGGAAAGGACTATTCATCAACTGGAGTAATTCCGTATTGCATACAAAGTTCTGCATTCTGGTCGTACATGCTAATATAATTGTCATTCTACGATCTACGCTAGTATTTGTTTGGTGCAGAGCTCTTTTATCGCAGAATTAGACCTGCTATTAACGTCAACTTATCTATCAGTTGTGTGGGGTTCGCTGCTTAGTTGAATAACTACTATTCAGCAAATTTGGAAATTGTTGGGCGACGGTAGATCAACGTCTTGTCATCACCATCCTCAAAATCAAGTCCATTCTCACTATAGACCACTTCATCAATTGTTGTTTTCTCATCAACATAACTCTCTTGAATTTCAGATGACTTAACAAGTGAATATTCTGCACTTACAGATGAATCATCCAAGTCTAAGAGTCTCATCTCGGATTCAATCAAAGCTTCCATTTGAGCCCTCTCCTTATCCCTTGGATAGGTGCAATAAAGAAAAGAGTAAATAACACAACATAGTGCCATTGGAGTTCCTATTGCAGTGAACAATGCCTTTGCCAAAGATGTTGCATTTTCTCTGTCTGTAGCAATACTTCCAGCACCTTGAGCAACTGGTCTATAACCATAAACATTCTGAGACAGTAGTCCAACAACAGGAGGAGCAAATGATGATAATACAGATTCAAAAGATCGGTCCAGAGCATAGACACTTGTTCGTGACTGCTCAGGTACTATCTCTGCAAAAATTGGACTGTTGGTTTCTTATTAGAACCCTCTGCAGTTTTTCATGATAAGTGCAACAAATAAACATACTTCTTTTTAGTACAACGACAACAACAACAAAAAAAAAACCAGTGGAAGAGGATAGATAGTGTGTAAGCAGATTTTACCCCTATCTTTAGGAGGTAGACAGGCTGTTTCTGATAGATACTTGGCTCAAAAAAATGGAAAGCAACAATAGAAACAAGCAGTATCAACAACAAAGGCCAGAAAGAAATTAACATCAATCTACGGACCAGAAAAAAGTAGACAGAAGGAAGCAATAGCGATAAGCAGTAACAACGGCAATATAGTAGGAAAACAGCATGTAATACTTCTTTTTAGTATGACTAGATAATATAAAGCACTAGTTGATCAGTTCATGGCCTAAAAATTAACCGATCCTAATGAAAATATGTTTCCTTTAGGTCTAATAATTTAAGTCTTAAAAAACTGAACTAACTTCTAAAGCTAGTAAACACTTAAAGAAGAGTAAAGGAAGTTATGAAATCCTGGATAAAGATCATTACTTGTTTGTAGCTGGTGCAGTCCATGATATGCAAAATCCTGACACAAAGAAGACCAAACCATGCAAAAACATTGAAGAAGGATCATCAGGCAAAGCCAGCAGAAGAATTGCTGCAAGTGGGATAGCTGATCCTGAGCTTATTTGAGCCAAAATTATCCTGCCACTATTAGGTAGACGCTGCGATAAGATATCTCCCATCTTGCCTCCAAACAATCCGCCAATAGAATCACCAACAACAAACAAGCTAAGAAGAAATGCGGTCTTCACATGAGAAAATCCAGTAAGTTCTAACCACATTGGCGCGAAGGACAAAGCTGACCAGGGAAATGAACCCATAACACCCTGAGCTACAATAATCTGAAAAGAAGGAATCTTTACAACTGATTTTGCTTCTTGAAGTAGACCTTGCACTTCAGATATAAAGGTTTTTCCATGAACTTTACTAGCTTTCAAACTACCATCTGGGAAATGAGGATCATTTGCAAATACGCGAACTAGAATACCAACAAGGACACTGATTATACCAACAAGATGAAAAGAAAGTCTCCAACCAGGAATTCTCATAAATGTAATGGGCGCTATCAATAAGGAAACATATCCACCAACAAGTGAACCAATGTTGCTGGTAAATTGCAGCCATCCAAATGCCACTCCGCGATTGCTTTCATCGCATGAGTCAGCTACTAGTGATTGAATAGCAGGTGCAACTATGGCTAGTCCAATCCCATTCAAAGCTCTTGATACTGCCACCTTACCAACAAAATGGGATGTAATGTCAGGTTGCCATTGTCCATTGAAATATAGTGTGTCATAAATTGCTTAGTTTTCCTAGAATATATGCATATATGTATATGGATTAATGCATAACATGTTTGGAGTAAGGGGTGCTACATAAGCAAAGTTACTAAATAGAGGTTATTATCCTGATCAAACTACCAAAGTCAGGCAATCAAATCACACTACGACCTAACCACATGATACTATTATCTGCAAACATGTCAATTTAATCACTTCTTCTGTTCCAAAATGAATGATACTATTTACTAAAAGTAAGAGATTTGTACTTCACATGTTCCATTTTATGCAACGGTATTTGACCGGATACATAAGATACAATGTTAATTTTACTTATGTAATTTATAGCGATGATGAAAAGGAATATTCAAGTAATCGTTGAAAAGAAAGTAAATACTAGATTAAAGTTATGTGTGAACGAGGTCTAACTTTTTGAAACGTCCCAAAATGGAATTTCATATAAATTAGAGCGGAGATATTGTAGTACATTACCTGAAAGAAGGTGGTTGAGAAAGCGACGAGAAATGTGGCTGCAGCCCAGAGAAAAGCACCATAGGCTATAACATGGGCCCGGTTGTGGCGCGCTGCTAGATATGCTGCTAGAGGATAGCACACGGACTGGACCATTGACCGGAAAAGCGTGAGCGAACCCAAACCAGTTGGGTCCGTGTGGAGTGCATCTCCAACTTCTTTGTAGACCCCTGGTAATAATGACTCATCTGCTTTTTCCATTATACCTGCTAAATTTACTAGCACAAGAGTAAGTGTTTCTACCTTCATCTCCTTTTTTTTAATTTTCCTTTTAAACTTTTGACATTCAAGAAAAGCAAAACAAAACAAAATTAAACAAAAAACGAAAGAAAATCATTTGGTTTTCTAGTCCAAACGCTATCAGTTAAACATGTTTGAACAAGAAAATTTTGTACAACTATTTACGAAAAGAAATCATTTTCTTATTGAGTGACCATATAGCAGAGTCAGAAATTGGAGACTAGATTAAAAGGTAGTTGAAAAATGATGGTTGTGAAAAAGACAAGTCCCCATTGACTAGGACAAACAAAGATTGCCACCATTTCAGCAAGCAATAGCGGATCCTGAGTCTTTTATTTTCCGTTGATAAATTGACCCTACCATTTAGTTATACTTAAAGGTGTCAAACGGGCCGGACTGGCCCGGTTACAGACCTGGCTGACCTATTATAGACCGGACCGGACCAGCCTGTTGGTAAGGGGACCGGGCAAGGTTGGTTGGGACTGGAACGGTCCTGTGCCGAGAAAATTTTAATCGCGGCTAAAATTTTTTAATGGTCTTGACCATTGGCAACGGTTAGTACTATTTTGACAGTTGCCCAACGGCTGATTTGCAAGACTAGCCCTTTTTGGGCATTTCTTTTTTCAAATATAATATTTTATTATTTATTACTAACTTACATCTTTGTTAACTATAAATAGACCCATCATCTTCTTCATTTCTTAACTTATCTCTCAATTGTGAAACTCAAATTATCAATTCAAATTAATTAGTTAAATCATGCCGCGTGTTTCTAAAGTGCACACATATATTTGGAAATACTTTGAGGTGGTAGAAGAAAACGAAGCAGTTTGCAAAGTAGAGTGCAAAAACAGTGATCGAGTCTTAAATGTTCGTCGAAAGTGGGAGAGTACAAGCTATTTAAGGAGGCATATCAAAGGTTGTCTTGAGCGTCCTCCAAAAATTCGTATTTAAGTTGATTTGAGACAATTTGTGTTATTTTATATTTATTCGGCTTATTTAAGCTTAACTAGTTAGTTTATTAGATAAGTTATTAAAGTTCATAGTATTATCTTAAATTCGTGACGAATATTTTAATTCATTGAATTATCTTAAATTTGTAATGAATTTTTCCAATATAAGGCTTTTAAAGCCTTTGAAGTTTTTAATTTTTTATTAAGATTAAGAATGAAGTTATTCGGGAGAAGGTGGGGGTGGCCCCAGTGGATGAGAAGATGCGAGAAGCGAGACTCGGGTGGTTTGGGCATGTGCGGAGGAGAAGCCCTGATGCACCGGTGAGGAGTTGTGAGCGACTGGCGGTGGTTGGCGCGAGTCGAGGCAGAGGGAGGCCTAAGAGGTATTGGGGTGAGGTGATTAGGCAGGATATGGCTAGAATGGGGATTTCCGAGGACATGATCCTTGATAGGAAAGTTTGGAGGTCTAGTATTAGGGTTGTAGGGTAGGGCCTTCTAGAATTCTTAGTACTTCTGTTAGGGGCTGAGTGGGGTTTGGTAGCGATCTCTATAGTTAATTAATGTATTGTGTTGTGCCTCTTATGGTAGTAACCGATTGGTATTATTGCATGTCATTCTACTTTTGGTTTTATGTTTAGATAATTATTTATTTGATTTATCCCGGATTTACTAACATTGTTTTGTTTTGTTTTGTTTGTTGATTTTCTCTCTCTTTTTCTGAGCCGGGGGTATTTTATATTTATTCGGCTTATTTAAGCTTAACTAGTTAGTTTATTAGATAAGTTATTAAAGTTCATAGTATTATCTTAAATTCGTGACGAATATTTTAATTCATTGAATTATCTTAAATTTGTAATGAATTTTTCCAATATAAGGCTTTTAAAGCCTTTGAAGTTTTTAATTTTTTATTCAAAATTTCAAATATAAGGCTTTTAAAGCCTCTGAAATTTGATTCAAACATTCTTTTTATATGTTAGAGGGTGTTTGGATGGGCTTAAAAGATGGTCAAACTACTGTTATTTAAAATACAAAAAGAAAAAAAAAACTAGCCCGTCTCGGCCCATTACACCCGGAACTGTTCCGGTTCAGTTTTCCACCAGCGAGGCCTGGAACACGTAAGACCGGTATTTTGAATCGATAACCGGACCGGTACCGAAACCGGCCGATCTCCTTTTTCTTTAGCCCGGCCAGGCCTCTTAACACCTTTAGTTATACTTGAACATGAAGTTGCCTAATTGAAACTTTTTATTTCGTAAATATTTATAACATCTTTCCTGATGAGGAAACAAATCTAAAGGAACAAGGTATTATCAAGATAGAAGCAACCTTAATATTTCTAGAAATTCTTCTACAATGAAATTAATAGAAAACTATTAGATATATTTATAATTAGCTCATTATAAAAATTGATTAATTCTTAAAATATTATTAATATTAGCCAACTATTACTAATAGTAGCCAATTATATGTTTGTAGCCAAATATATTAAATTTTGCTTTCTTTTGAGCGGGTGTTATTAGAATAGATTGGATATATCTTAAAGAGCTTAAATCTCAATTTTGGGATGATATGGTAGAATTTTGAGGTGGTTTAAATTAAAAATGCCAAGTAAAAAATGAACATGAAAAAAAATGATATGTGTATCACACTGTGTATTATTTGTGTATCACATATATATATATTATATTTGTATCAGTTGTATATCACATGTGTATTATATATACCTATGTGTCATAGAAGAATTTTATGAACTCGGTTTAATTATGAATTTTGATACCAAACCAGTCCAAGTCACCTCCAATCATCCTCAAATTTTGTATAATAAGTATCTATATGTTTCAATGAATTTCAACTATATCCATTGAAAAAGTTCCTTTTTTGCTTAGATTTTTGAAATATTGTATATATTATTTTTGTATTACATCACCTTATTTGCTATTTTATTCATGAAATTTCCTTTCTATCTTGCTTTTAATGTAGCTAATCACGATTAAAATATAAAATGAGATTCTTGCGTGTGATTCTTTGAGAGAAAGAAACTTATTTATTTGGTTTTTTAATTTTTATATGTGATTGGCTAGCTTTAATAACTCTATGACTAATGGCTAGAGATTGGTAAGTTGAAACTTATTTGAGACATTTACAAGTTTTTCAAAATTAATTATGCGCTTGTTTAATTTGGAAATATAATTCTAAAATGAAGGTGTCCTAGGAAGACTTATCCAGTCAATACCATTGCAAGGTTTGTTTCAAGATACTAAAGTAAAATTGCATTTCATCTGCCAAATATTATCTTTGTACTATCAAATATTAATTCTACCCACGATATAAATTGGAATACTCGTGAGATGGTTTTTTTTTTTTTTGTGTAATTAACAACTTTCATTTACCAGAGAAAAATATTTACAAGTAAATCAATAACCCTTTACATAAATCCTAACCTTTCTGTACTACTTCCCCCCCTTGACTACCTTCCTATCGCTATAACTTTGAACTAGTTACAATGAATATCAGTCTAATCTACATAATACTTTCTCTACTCATTTGTTGCTTCGACAGTATAGCTCCTGTATAATTCGTTTGCCTAGTATCTCCCTTTTCCTGGCCTTCTCTTATCCTTGTATTTCTTTCTTGCCATACATGGTATCTGCATGCTACCAGTGTCATCTTGTATAGTTCAGTGTTTGCATTTTGTCTCTTCACCCAGTCTTCAGCCCATGCTAACTCTTCATTCCATCCATATACTGTTATCTTTATACCTTGCCATTGCATCAGATTTCCCCACAACTTAGCTGTATATGAACACTCAAAGAATAAGTGTTGAATAGTTTCATGCTCTTTTGTACATAGTACACACTTCAGGTCAACTTGCATTTCCCATTTACTCGACCTATCTTTAGTATATAGCTTGCCATGTGCTGCCATTGTTAAAGTGAATGTTCACCTTGGACACCCAGCATTTATACATACTATTCTCCTCTAGCTCACTTTGTTGAAGCTTCCTCTCAAATTATGGTATATTTGTTTGATTGAACACTTGCTCATCCTTCTAATGTATTCAAATGTAAAACCTGCTTTTTCAAAGGTCTTCTTTGCTTTCAGAATCTTGCTCATCATCCATGATGTTTGTTTCAATTGTATTCCCCATATGCTCTTATCTCGGATGTAATAGTTGTGTACCCATTGAATCCAAAGCTTATTCTTCTCTTTGTATAAGTTTCAAAATTATTTACATATAGCAGCCTTATTCTACAATGTTATACTTATGATATTGAAACCCCTGCTGACTTTGGCATACACGCCTTCTCCCATGCAGGCAAAGCCTTCCTGGATATATTTCCCTCACCAGTCCACAAAAAGCTTCTGCAAATTGCTTCAAGTAACTTAGTGATCTTCTTTGGAAGCATAAATATTTATGCCCAAAATGTTTGAATGGAGAAAAGGACAATTTTAATCAATTAAATCCTCCCAGCATATGAGAGGAATTTAACTGTCCATGAGGTTATTCTACGAGCAATCTTGTCAATTAGTGGCTGACATTGGCTACTGAGATTCTCTTAGAGCTTAAGGAAACTCCCAAGTATTTGACTGGCAACTCACCTCTTTGGATTCCCAGAAACTCTAGTATATCTTCCTGCATCTCTTGAGGTACTCCTCCAAAGTAGATAGAGCTCTTTTGTTTATTGATCACCAATCCTGAAGCTTTAGAGAATTTCATAAAGCAGTTATACAGAAGCTTAATGGATCCTATATCCCTTGCAAAAAATAAGAAGGTCATCTGCATAAACCAAGCTGCACAATTTTATGTCGTAAATTCTCAAGTGCACCATGGTTCCCCTAAGGAAACCGAGTGAAAATAAGTGCAAGAGATGGTGCACGGAGACGTCACACTAGGCTAATTTTGCGTACTTGGTCAACAAAAGAATCACCTTGAGTGTGTATGGCGTGAGCTAAGCCGGGCAAACATGATAGAACCTACAAAACTCGTCCGCCAAAGGAAAGAGAGAAAGAGTGTAACCGATGGTAAACGTGTATTCACAGAAGGCACAATACCCGGGCCTATAATCGTCCACATAATCCCCCTTCGCCAGGGCCATCTCTATATGGGCAGGAATACTATATTTTATGCGGAGAGCATCGAGGTGAGCATGATCCGTCTTCGAAAGCATAAGGCTCGGAGTAGTGGGTGGGTCCTTGTTGAAGTCACTCCGAGACAAGGGATGCCTCGGTAGTAATGCCTCCACTGTAAGAGGACTGTCATCATCTTCCATCTCCACCTCTCCGCCATCGGAGAAAGGTATTACGCTCATCGGAGCGATCTCAGGTCATCATTAATTTGATGTGACCTTGGCCTGATTTTATTTAATGAAAGCAAGCCGCACGAATAGATGGAAAGGGAAGAAGATTTCTAGCCAGGAATGAAAATGAGGAATGTGAAAACGGAAGAAGAATATTAGAGATCTCTCAAGAATGGCTAAAGTTTTTGATGAAATTGAACCCTTCACCTATATATAGGCTTGGGTGGCGCCCGAATCGAGGTAGCATGTTTCAAATTAGTACAGGAAACCAAGCGCCAAACCCTCAGTCTTTATGCCTCGAAAACCTGTACAGTGATTATGCATACAAGAGATGAGGTCACCATGGGGGTATGTACATCTAAACTTCCCGTCATATAGGGGTATCACCTCTTATTGGTCGCGTCATCACATTTTGATGATTCAAATCCTTCTTGAAGGAGGCATCAGGTCCGCTCGTCAAGGACGCATAACTTTGCGACCTCGACGAGCAGAGGGACTAACTGTATGGGTCTGAATGTGAGCAATCACGGCCTACAACTACCACAACAAGCAACCGCGAACCCACGAGTCGGTAGAAGGGAATAACCCAGAGGTGGAAAGGGGGACGTCCTCGCATCGTCGTTAGATTTGTCACAGTAGACAATCTTTAATTCGTCGTCCCGATGATTAGGACAACCCCCCCCCCCCACCACCGTATATAAGAGAGATTTCAAGCCTTGTAATAGGTAGAGTTTCGGGAAATATACAAGATTATTCTGACTCTCTCTCTCTACATATTTCTTTGTTATCTTTTGCTATAACGATCCAACAGTTTATTATCTTCGATTACGATTTATCCTATCATCTATCACTGATTTACTTTAAAATAATTAAAAATCTTTTGAATCAAACACTAATCATCATTAGAGGTGCATATATAGGACAAAAGAAGGTTAGGCGATTCCGCATTTGTATAAGTTTTTGTGCAATTATTAAAAATACCCTTAAATTAAGAAAGTGGCTTTGCATAGTAAATTAATTCTTTTTCTTTAGAGATAAACTTGGTGCATTCATGATCTCTCGTTCCCATAATCACGGACATTATATAGGGTAGGAAAGTGGCTATGATCTGCCAATTTTTTTAATAATATATGAATCAATCATGCATAATTTATGACCAACCAAATACGTGAAAAGACTTGTTTAAATCTTTTTCATTATTACTATTGCCCTTTCAAGAAACTAATCATGCCTATGCCTATGCCTATGCTATTGTTTTTTTTTCTTTTTTTAAATTTAAAAAGTAAAAGTAGATGTAACAGGAGTAGGAAGGTAGAGACGGATGACGAGGATAAGATGTGGAGCGTGGTCATCCTTCATGCAGTTAGATGAAGAAGTTACACAAGAGTTTAAATATTGTTTATACTACTAATGTAGTCTGAACTTATTATACTTAATTATTATTTTATTAAATAATTAGTTAAATATGATTATACAAATATATTTATAAATATTTTATTAATAAGTTGATTATGAAAATAACTTTTTACACTATTGACGTGTAACTTAAAGTTGAAGAAACATTGAGGGATCAGAAGTTCCTCTCACAAGGTGACTGGGAACAGAGCGCGAGAGGCTTCGCCTTACATGAGTTTTACGCACGCGGTGCGAAGATAGATTAACCGAGATTATTAAAGGCACTAAACATAGAATACAAAGGAAAGAATTGGGCAAGGGAATATAAGTTGAGAGAACGAGATGGTTGGATTGATAGAAATAGATATTTATTTCGTTTCAATTTATGTGAACTTGTTTGATTGGGTAGGAAATTTAAGAAAAAATAAATATTTTTAAAATTTGTGGTGCTAAATAAATCAAAAAAACGGATTCAGAATATTTGTGTGGTCATAAAACATTAAAGGTAGAATTTGAAATTTAAACTAAATTATTATCAAATTTAAAATGAAATTAGTTTTTTTTATGGAGAATAGAAAGAAAATATAAGGAAGAAGCAGTCATCATGGCTAAGACCCAGATTATACTGTGGAAGGGGCCACCGGGATTCCATAAAGGTTGTACATGTCACTCCATCCCATTCAAAAGGTTCTAAAAATCTCCGAGAAACTCTTTATTTCTTTTAACCTTTGCTCTTTGCTCTTTGCCCCCTCTCATAGTGTCATTCCCCAAGATTTCACTATCATTGGTATTTTGAACGAAAATGATGGAGAAGTTTTATTTTGAGTTTCATGTAATTTTTATTAGTTGTATGAGATTCTTTTTTGTATTATAAATTTGTACTTCAAATTTATACTTATGAGTTTACAGAAATTTGGGTCCACAAATTTATGAGATAAAAAACTTCGTACACAAAATAAAATTTTCCGAAACTATGATATACTCAATTTTGAACTCTCAATTTGTCCAATATCTACTTTCATCTAGGACCATGTCCTTTGGCCTATACGCTGCTCTTTTTTAATTGCTTTTAAAAAAAAAAATCTAAGCTTTTGCAAAATTCTATGCCGAAGAAAGGGTGGCCTTTTTATTTAGGGCCTGAGCTTTTTTTTCTTCCTCTTTTTTGGAACCGACCGTAAAAATTTCAAGTTCAATTTGAAGTGAAATTCCAGAATTTTTCAAAATTCAAAAAACTCCAAAAAGCTTTTTCTCTTCTTTTCATTCCAAATCACTTACAAAAATTTAAAAATAACTCAAATTTATATTTGTGTCCAAACATAACTTCTATTTTCAAATATTATTTATAACTTCAAATAATTTTTTTCCGGGAATTTCACAAATCTTATGTCCAAAAGCCCGCTTAGTTTTTCACGTTTTGGATTTTTCAATGTTGATGTTGTTTGTCTTTAAAATTCAAAATCAAAGGGCTAAAGTAAATCCTACTACTCTATTACGTTTTGGTGGGAGCATGATTAAGTTAGCGTTTAGATATAAATTTTATTGAAAATTGAAAAACAACATCAACATTGAAAATGACATCAACATTCAAATTACAATTTATCTCGCCCTTCAGAAGTAGAAAAATATAATTTTTCATCACAACTTTTTTCAACAATCACTTTGACAAAGTAGCTTTTTTCAACAATCACTTTGAAAAAGTAGTGGATATCCGTCAACTCTGACTCGATAATGACAGCTAATTAAGAGTTTGAGGCTTTTCTTTAATTCTTTAACTATTAGCACACCCTTAATCTTGATTTATTTCGTAAGTTTTTTGATAAATTTTAAAGTTTGAACACCTTTTAACCATAGACACCACTTTAATTGAGAAAAATCAAGATGTTTTAATGTTTGAAACAATCTGAAATCAAATACCTTCCATTTCCATAACACCTATTTTGCGATGAAATCTCTCTCTTTGTTCGATCTTTCTATTTCTTTAGAGTTTCTTTTTATTTTTAATTGGATGATAAGTCATCATAATCATTGAACTTTCAAAAAGTTTCTCGTCATATTTTATCCTAGTAATAGTAGCATATAATGGTGCCCCGTCGTGCTTAAATCATGGGTTAGCCTCTGGTTTCGATATGTATTGTATTTGATTAGAAGCTGAAGTTTTGTGATTGAAAGAAATTTTTATACTCAATAACCGCCACAAACCAATTTTTTAAACTTGAAATTATCTAGCGATCTTATTTTTTGCCGCTAAATACAAAATAAAAAATATTTTCATGTGCTTTGAATTATTCAAATCTATTTTGAAATAAAAAAAAATAGCATTGACTATCATGTATAAAAAGTAATCAACTCTAATAGACTATTCGAAAGATTTTGAGATTTTGTTATCACCATTCTCATTAAATTATTTCTTCCTATATATCACACGTTTCATACAGAATTCGGGTTTGATATTCATTTCAAATTCAATTCCTTGGCTGAAATCAAGCAATTGTAAATCCTTCTTCACTGTATTTGTTAAAGAAAGAAATCAAACATTCATTTCAATAAAAAAAATTTAAAAAAAAACTCATACATAACCTATTAGGTGTAAAAAAATAAATAAGATCCCGTAAATAAGGGGCCTAAAACACTTATTTTAGGTGCTTTAGGGAAGGGCCACCCCTGAAGCAACGCAATCCCAGTCCTTAACATGGATGCCGAAATTAGCAGGAAGAACTTAGTTTTTATCCTTAATTAGATGCTAAATTTTTACGCTGGTTTTTTGATCAAGTTTTGAATGACTTTCTAGTCAGATGGTTTCTGCGTTTCCGATATGAAGTCTCCTTCGAAGCTTTAGACAAAAGTGCTATTGAGATATTGGACCCATATGGTATCTTGTACTATTAGACTGAGGCGCATATATTGTTGATTGAGGAGCTGCTGGAGCTGGACCTAAGTCTAGCTCTAGTGGTATTTTTTTTTCCTTCTTTTTTTTCTGTTATGATTTGTAAATACATCCATTTGTGATTTAAAACTTATAGACCCAAAAAAAAAAAATGTTTAATCGCCGACTCAATTCTCAAGTATGATTTTTTACAATAAATGAATTTTCACAATAACATATTAATAGGGATACCTCAGTGATGACGGCAAGAACTAAAAAGATGATAAACAGGACTCAAAAATCCTGTAACCATTCTTCCAATTTTTAATCATATAATAAAGAAGTATTTAGTATAATTTATGTCATATCCACGTGGATATAATAATCTATATATACTTAAACAAAATAAAATCATAGTAGTACTTACTGATTAATGAAATTACACTCATGACCTAGATGAACAAATTCATCAATGTATTTTTGCCACATACATTGTCAACATGCCAATACTAAGCTAAGTTTAAAAAAAAATATATTAGGGTGAGCTTAAGTGGCCTAACAAGTCAGCCAGAAGGGCAAGTCCATGAACCTACTGTTCCTTCACCTGCTGTGCACACATAATTTTCAAAACCCTTCTCAGAATGGAATTCTGATGTAGAAAATGACTGAATCTCATCATTCTGCATGTTGAACAACTTATTCTGTGCTTGTTTTGAAATTCCAATATCAGAAGTGGAAGCATTTGTTATAGCAACCATGCTAGTATTATCTATTGCACCAGATGGTGGCATAAATATTGGAGAATCTTGAACCATTTGTGTGGACGGCCTTAAAGTAAAAAGATGTCCCAAATTATCCAAATGGCCTGATCTTATGGCTGAGGTAGCAGTTGAGAAAAGATCAAGGCGGCGAGTGTAGGCTGAACCAGTAAACGGAGTTGTTGGGATCCCAGTGAATTCTTGAACCATTTGTCGAAAATTTGTAGTGTCAGTTGTTAGAACAGTTGTTGGCGCCCGCCTCGATGCCCTGCTTCGTTTCTTAGGATTTTTCCCCACATTAAGCTGATGATCAATGGTTGATTTTATTGGTATTGAATTATAGGATCGACCTTGAGTATTAGTACTCAGAATAGCATGATTAGTAGCACTTGATGATGAGGAATTTAAGTTTCCAAAGTTGTTAAAATTGTTATCGGATCCCAAGGATTTAGGCCAGATAAGATCATTGTTGTAAAGAGAATTTGCTGAATCTTGGAAATTCGAGTTGAAATTCTGTGAGTCGAAGAGAGTGGGTTGGTGAGAAAGAAATTGTGGGATTAGATTTGATGAGATTGAACCAAAATGGGCTGAAGAATTCAAGAAAGTTGAGATTGAGCCCCCATGTGAATCATACTCTTCATCACCACCACTTGAAGATTGTACACTGCCACTATTCCCAGAATCCATGACTACTATTAGCAACAAAGAAAGGAAAGAGATAGTGATAGTTGAAAGTTTGGAGAAAGAAAAAAGGGATGAGATTCTTAAAAGATATTGCTCAAGAAAGGAATATGAAAAGTGAACAAAAGAGGAAAACCAAATAACTAAAGTATATATCCTTATAAAATTGAAAGATCCGACGATGATCTACAAAATTAGGAGTTAGCTTATCAAACTTGTCATTTGCCACTCATTCCTGGACCACAAGGTTGTTCTCACACAAGATCAGGAAACAACAAGAAAACAATATGTTGGTTTTAAAGTGTAGAGATTTGAGAGTCTTGAATCGATCATACATATTTTCTGCATTATCTCTTTCTTTTTAAGCTCTGTGGATTAGGGTTTAGAATGACAGGAAAGAGAAGAAAGAGAGAAAGGAAAGATAGAGAGAAAAAAGGTTAAATATATAAGGCTTTGATCAGAAGGGCTCTAAAATAAAAAAAAAAAGGAGAAATTAATACTCCATCCGTTTCAATTGATGTGAACCTATTTCATTTTTAGTCCGTGTTAAAAAAAATAAACTCTTTCCTTATTTGGAAATAATTTACCTTTATATAATGATTTATAGCCACACAAAATAAAGGTGCTTCATTTTACACCATAAGATCAAAAATCTTCTCTCTTTTTTTAAACTCCGTGCCTAATCAAATAAGTTCACATAAATTGAAACAGAGGGAGTATAAAGGAAGGGGGAGGGACGTTAGTGGGGTCTCCACTGAAAGGAAGCCTCGAGGTTAAGAGTGTGAAAACGAGAAATAACGAATGCAAGAAAAGTTTCATGAAATCATATAGCAAGAGGAATGTTGTAAAACTATTAGTAAATGGGCATCTCAATTTGTTAATGTCATATTTAATACAATTAATTTTTAACCTTCTATATAATAGAATAAATATAGGCATGGGCATGTTAGTTGCTAGCTAACCTGCGCCTTCGCCAAAAATGGGAGGAAGATGGAGATCAAAGAAAAACACTAACAAAACACCAGTGGTAGAATGGAAATTAACTAACATATCATACGAGAGCAAGGAAAACAAAATGCAAAAGCTAAAGAGAAAATGAAAGAGGAAGATCAGGAACTGGAGAGTGATAATGACCTAAATTGGCCAGATCTGAGTAGCAATAGCGAATTGAAATAGCTAATTCTCAGTAAAAGGTAATCCTATGTAAAAGTTCATAATCAAATATTAAACTCATAAAATAACAAAAAATAGCAATAGCGAATGGGATACAGTGATAATAGATGTCTAGGAATTACTTCAGGGGAATAAATAAATTGACTCATGTATGAAATTGGTTTGAAAGAGCATCCTGAAAATCATTAAACCATTAAAATTATCTTGGTTACTCACGCCAGGGCTTATGCTTAAATTTCACAAAAAAAAAAAAAATCAACAGAATTCGGGCAAGCTTTCCGTTGGGATTAGGCCCATATAAAAATAGTTGGAAATAGGGAAATTAACACATAAATATATAATTGAGTTTTGAAGTAGGTAGCGGGTTCAAGCTAAAAGGTTTTACCCTTTTATTTGAATCCGGACTTAAATTTAGACTTGAATCTATATTCATGAATTAATTGACCTTTAAAGACAAAATAAAAATAGAAATTTAGATATTTTAGTTTGGCCTTTAATAAAATGATGGGATGAGCCTTACCATATCAAAAATATATAATTGAGGGCCCCTCAAATTTTGCTAAAATAAAATATTAAAAACTGGGAGGACCGTTTAGCGAATTTCACGGTCTTCACCGAAGATAATAAACACGTAACCGCTTTAGGCGCGATTGATAATAATATTACTTTCTTAAATATGGGTGCACATTTATGTGCCCTAAATCCAAATCTCAACGAAGTCGAAATGTGTCAAAAGCCACGGACGTACTAGTACGGTGTGGTTCAAGATACCTTTTCACGATGTTGCAATTCTTTTAAAAATAAATAATAAATACAATAACAACAGGTTATTAATAAAAGGCACATAAAAATAGAATATATAAGAGAATCAGATAAAATCAAATACGACAGTTGAGCGACCGTGCTAGAACCACGATATTCGTGCCTAACACCTTCTCCAGATTTCTGGTTCGCGGACTGTTAAAAGAGTCATATTTTCCTCGGTTCGAGATTCAAACCGGTGACTCGGGACACCATAAATCTCCCAAGTGGCGACTCTGAATAAATAATAATAAATTCTGTTCCGACTGTCCTTTAAGTGGAAAAATTCATTTATGCCATTCACATGGTGTAGTAGTAAAAAAGGGAGGTGTGACACCGGCATTAGGGCTAAGCCGACGGAGGGAGGAGATACGAGGATGGAGAGGAATGTCCTTAGGGTGTGCTAGAATTTTGGACACTTTTATATAAATCCAACGTCAATGAGGGCCGTCGGATGAGGGATGATGAACGGTCTAGATTAACAACTAACCAAGCGACATCGTTTAGTGGGGGTAAGGATCTGAACCGGGTTTGCGCTTAATTGACTGGGTATCCAGCGTTGGTTTGGGGAAGGGACTCGTTTGGGCTGAGCAATGTTGGCCCAAACGTGGACCAACTTATTTATTATTTTTTCTTTTCATACAAAACAAATTAAATCCTTTTTTTCATTTTTAAAATTTAATAAAAATCCAAATTAATTCCCTAGACTAAACTAATTAATCCCTAAAAATTAACAAAGTCCTAATTTAAAAGTAAACTTATGACAAATTCATCAATTAATAGTGAAAAAATACAAAATGGACTATTTTTATTATTTTCTTTATTATTATTTTTTGTAGTATTGATCACTAATTAATCATAAAATGTGATATTAACCCTAAATGCGAATTCCAAGTATTTTTGTATTTTTCATGAATTAAGCAATAATAAACGTGCAGAAATAAATACAAACAATTAACATAAAATGTCATAAAAATCCACAAAATTTCAAAATAATGAAAGATATTATTTTGTTCGAAATTTTGAGAATAATTCATATAGGACAAAAATCACGTGCTCGCAGTCATTATGCGGCCTCAGACAGGCCTGACAGACTTTGTCGGCTCTAGCTACACCCTTTTGGAACTCCCCTCTTTTCCAATATATCATTTGATATGCATTACCCCGAGGTCGAGCATCGACAGCCATCGAGGGTGAACCTCGACCCAAGTCTCGATCCTTAGGAAGTATGTTTGCGGGGCATCATAGTGACGGGGAAATTGGACCCCCCCCCCCCAGTTTTACCGTGCACAAGTTGCTTACCAATGTTTTTGGGAAGATAAGCCTTTAAAAAAATTGCCTCTAGGGTATTTAGAGTTGAGAGATTGTGAGAAATGAACTAGATCCATTCCCCCCTCTTTTACCAAGTGGCGGATGTCACAATTGCGATATATTGTTCGCAATTGTGAACATCGCAAATGCGAAAAAGAGGTCACAAATGCGAACCCTTCTTAGAAGGCCAGTAATCACAAATGCGATATATTGGTCGCAAATGCGAGTCCATACCCCACACAAATGTGTACCATCCCTTCGCGTATGCAAAGGTAACCCAAGAATAGGTTGAGTCGCAAATGCGACTCTACCTTCACAAAAACGGCACCTGTAAGTTCGCGAATGCGAACATTCACCTCACAAATACAATTCTTCCCGAATACATCCCATGCTCGCAAATATGAAGCCTTGTTCGCAAAAACGAGACTCGAAAATGCGAGATCTGCAGCAAAGCACCAGCAACAATGAAGGCATCAACTATTCTTCTAAGACCAAAATCACTTTACAGCATATCCGAAACTCACCCGAGATTCTCGGGCTCCAAACAAAATATGTACACAACTATAATAATATCATACAAATTTGCTCACACAATCAAAATATCAAAATAATACCTAGAACTATGAATCGGATATCAATATGAATGATATTTTTCAAGAAACTCAAGAACATACAATTTTAAAATCGAACATCCGAACTACATCAAATTAACTCTCTTTTGCACCAAACTTCGCAAAAAGTCGAAAATACTTAAATGAAGCTACACTAAGTTTCAGAACAAGAATTATAATCTCGTAGCAATAAAGTTAATCTACAGTCAAACATAGGAAAACTTTAAATTGCTAGTTTTTAACAAATTACATTAAATCAAGTTAGGGACTTCCAAATTTGATTTCGAGCATATGCCCAAGTCCTAAATCATGATACGAATGAATCAGTACCATCAAAATACTGATTCGGATCCGTTTACACAAAATATTGATTGTAGTTAACTCAAATGTATTTTAAGACATAATTTCACATTCGGATCAGTTGCGTTTGCATAGAGCATCTCAGCCCCATTTACACGTTCACGACTCCTTTATCGCATTCAGGATGCACAAATTCCTCCCTAGCTCCAGCTTCTCTTCGCGATCGGGTCCCTTCAACCGAGATCGCTTTGCTTTCCAGGGACACCAGAAACCAGCAATCACTAAATAAATAAAAATGGTCTGAAACCATCCCGAAACACATCCGATATTCTCGGGACCCCGTTCAATTACACCAACAATTCTTGAAACATGACACGAACCTACTCGAGGCCTCAAATCAAACGAACCAACATCAAAACTACAAATCGACGACGAAACCTTGCTTTAAACTTTCAAACATTCAAAGTTCTGTAAATGCATCCAAATAATAATTAAATATTTTGGAATGACACCAACCTTTAAGTATCAGTAACAAACCACGGTACGAACCTATTCCAAGGCTCGGAACCCCAAACGGACATCGATAACACCAATAAATCAAACTCAAAAAATTCTAAAACTTTCAAAATGCCAACTTTCTATAATAAGCGCTGAAATGCTCTCAGACTACCCAATACTCAACCCCAAACATACACCCACGTCCGAAATCATCAAACGAACCTATTAAAACCTTCAAATCCCGATTCTGAGGCCGTTTACTCAAAAGTCAAACCTTGGTTAACTCTTTCAACTTAAAGTTTTCGAATTGAGAATATTACATTCGACTCGAAATTTAATTCCGAGTCATAAAATATGAAGTGACACTACTCAAGATCTCAAACCGCTGAACGACACACTTGAGCTAAAAGCGACCGAGCGATCGTTACAATAACATTCCAACTGTCCGTCTTAAGAAAAGTTTGAGCTGATAAATAGCCGGGAAAATACATGTGTGTCAAAAGTGTATCGGCTTTTGTACATAAATTAGGTGATATTTGGAGGAAAATATATCTGAAGTTAAGGTAAACGAAATTAAAAGGGTATTGAAAAACTGAATTTAATTTACATTGTGTGATAGAGACTACTGCAATTCTTATGATCAAACACATTTGATATCTCAAGTCAACATATAAAATATAGCAAACTCTGTTAGGACAGACGAAATGGATGAATGAGAACAAATTTTTTATTTTAATGAGAACTTTCGTTTAAAGAAGCAAAATGTGGTTGTTGCACTGAAACTGTTGTCCCATAAACTAGATTTTCTCTTATTCGGTAATGCATAACTCTACTTTCCAAATGTTCCTAGTCATATTCTATAACATGCAACTTCTTATTACTATGAATTATCATCTATCTATTCATTACCTTTTTTAATTGGACATGTCGAATCTAGAGACATAGGTCAATAATTTTATTACAAGCTCTTTCAGGACATTAATAAAAGCTTCAAATATACTTTCTTATGATGGAAAAAAAAACGATTTGACACAAAATTTATGGTAAAACGTATAGTATGAATTTCGTCAGAATAATTTAGCGGTTCAAAATATGAGATTCATAAAATAAAATAACAAAAGGAAAAAAGCTACCTATTCAGTTTTATGACTTTACTATATTAACCAAAATAGACGTAATTTCAATGGCTATAATTAAAATGGGCATTTGCATTTATACCAGTTTTTTGTGTCACGTTTTAATTTGTGCTCACTTTGGAAAAAAATACAAGCTTACCCGCTTTTTTCACATAACTTCAGCATATGGGGCTGAAGTAGCAAAGGCAATCACACAAAACTTCAGCTTTCTAATAGCCGGGCCTGAAGTTCAGCTTTAGAGCTGAAGTTTTTATTTTGTAACTGGTGAATTTCAACTCTAGAGCTGAAGTTTTTATTTTTTAACTGTTGAATTTCAGCTCTAGCGCTGAAGTTTTTATTTTTTAATCTGCGAATTTCAGCTCTAGAGCTGAAGCTTTTATTTTTATAACTGGTGAACTTCAGCTCTAGAGCTGAAGTTTTTGTTTGTAACTGACGAACTTCAGCTTTAGAACTAAAGCTATTATTATTGTAACTATCGAACTTCAGCTCTAGAGCTGAAGTTTTTATTTTGTAACTGTCGAGCTGAAACTATTTGGAAGCTAGCTTTAGAATAAGATCTGCTCAAATTAGTTGGGGATATATCCATCCATCAAACTACTTGCTAGTTTGTTAAAATCTTTGGGGTAAAATCTCAGTATGTGAAAAGTTTTATCCTTCAAGTCATTAATGAAAGAAGAGATCTGTTCCACGTGAAAAGTTGGGTAGAGTTCTTGATACATATATCTAATCGCTACTGACCTTTTCCCGTTCATCTTGCTCTACTGGAAGGCATCGGATGGAGGAAGATTTGGGAACCAATGAACAGCTTCCAGAGGATGAGGGAAGTGATCTGTGTATTAGTTTGTTAAAATCTTAACAATGGTATATTGATAATTTCTACTCACAATAGGAACTATGGAAAATATTTTCTTTTTAATCATATAAAGGTACAAAAAAAAGTTTTAACTTCTATGCACCAACAGTTAAAAAGAAAGTTTACCTAAAAAATGATATGCACCACCAGCAGCAGAAGAAAGGAGAAGAAAACGAAGGAGGAGAATAAAGGGGCGGAAGTTATTTAAAAAGAGGGTACAAGTTAAAAGTTTTAAAAAAAATAGGTATAAATTAAATGAAGGCGACCAAATAAAATGTCCTATGTAATTTTTACAACTAAAATTCTCATGACTAACATCACATAGGCGCATTTGGCAAATGCAGCTGATTCACTACTAAAACAACAAGATTTAGTGTCCGACAAATAGTATAGCTAAACAAAAAAATTTGTTGCTAGTCCTATTTAGCAACTGATTAACGATAGGTTATGAAGAAATTTTGTTAGATACAAGCGATTTAGCAACAAATTAAATTGGCAAATAAAAGGTTCAATTATTGTGTTTCCTGTATCTAATTTCCAGTATTGGCTTATCGCATTTCCAACATTTTATGAACAATGTAGGAGTTAAATTATTGTAACGTGACAAACTTCGGTGCAAACGTGATTTTGAACAAGTGTCGCACTTGGTCAAATGTTAGTAGCAATTTCGACGATAAGATATTAAGATGTAAAAGATCTTAAAGTAGAAGAGAATATATAGATAGGTCGATGTGTTTGTACAATTGTTTCTTCAAAATTTGAAAAGTTTGACTATATATTTTAGTTTAATTTTGATAAATTAATTATGTTTGTGTAATATTTTTATAAATATTATATCTTAATTTTGGTTTATAATTTTGATAAATTAATTTTCATGCATATTTTCATAAAATTAATTTTGCGCTTAATGTAAAATTAGTTTTCGTGCATATTAATATTTTATTTGAATTATTAGTTAATCTATAATAATTTCTTACAAATTATATTATTTAAAATTTTATGAAATTATTTTAATTATGAAAATTACAAATTAATAAAAATCAAAGATTGAAAAAATTAAAAAATAAAACTGAAATGATAGATAATAATATAACATAGAATAAAGAGAAGAATATAAAAAAATTTAGGGAAAAAAATAAAAAAATGGTTGGAGTAAGTTATTCCAAAATAAAAAAATTCTTATTTGGAGACTAAAAAATTCGATAAAAGGTTGGAAATGACCTTAGAAATAAAGATAGTTATCTCAAAGTCCGTGCCTCTATTGAAATCAAAAGGCTTCACCTACAAAAGGCTAAGCTCCCGTTTAGATACAGATTTAATTTTGTACTTTGTTTCAAATAAAATTTTGAAAACATTATTTGTACATCGAATTTGATTTGTTTTTGAAAAGCTTTGGAAGAAGGATTTTCAAAATCCCACAACTGATTTGGTCTTTTTTTGGGTGAAATTTTTTATTCTACTCATAAAATTATAGGAGTATTTTTTTTCCAAGTAAAATATATGTACAAATATAATTTATTTTTAAAACTTACTTTTCAACATAACTTCAATTTCTTTTTTGCAAATTTCAATCAAATTTATGTCAAAAAGCCTACTTATTTTGTGGTGGGCATGATTTCCATTCAAATTGTGGGCGTAGACATGCATATAACATCTGCCGTTAATCACGGGCCCAATTACAAGAATAAGAAACACATGGCTTCATACTGATCATATACCCGATTCATTCACTTCGATCGGACCGGCCGTTTTATAATTGATTGTGGTGTTGGCAAGCCGGCACCCAACGACTAATTTGTATGACCATGCATGCAGCAGAAAACTATTAAAGCATGCAGGCCTAGTTTTATTATTATTATTATTATTATTATTATTATTATTATTATTATTATTATTATTTTGAATGGTTCTTTGGAATTTAGGTCGGTTATTGCCTGAAAGTGAAGATAATGACACATATAACTAGAGTTCCAAAACATCACTATTTGGGTTTTACAAATTTTATGAAATTAATCAGTTAGTTGTACTACCCGACAAATCAGATTGAGATTTTTAGTTCTTTTTGTTGAAATGTCAAATTTCCCACATCGGTTGGAAGCCCCTTTTGTAGGGAATTTTTTCTTATAAAAGGAGGCCTTATGTTTAGGATTTAAACACACCTCTCATTTGCCTTCTTATCTTCTTAAGGCATTTGTATCTTCTCTCTTTAGTATTATTTCACTTGTATTTGGAGTGGAATAAAATATTGGTTGTGTCCAAGGAGTAGGCAAAATTAGCCGAACCTTGTAAATTCTGGTGTTCTTTATATTGTTGCTTTATTGTCTTATTTATTATTTGGTGGCTGCCATAATTTTTGGTATAGTAGTTGTGACTCATTCACACTATATACATTTGGCTTCCGCAACAATTGGTATCAGAGCCAAGGTATTATCTCGGTATGCTCTGTGGTTGCAGCGTAGTATGATCTTTCACATCATAAAAGATTTATCTTGGTAATTGAGTCAAGGTTCTGTCTCAGTATGCTCTGTGGTTGCAGCTTAGTCTGATCTTCCACATCAGAAAGGAAATAATCTTGATTTGTGTCGTCAACTATTAAATAATATTTGTGTCAAAGATGCGAGACAATAAACAAGAAGAATCTACATCAAGTGTCAGCAATACGTCATCATTGGCATCTTCGCTTATGACAAGAATTGTGTCAAATACGAAATTTGCGGTAGAAATTTTTGACGGGTCCGGACATTTTGGGATGTGGCAAGGCGAGGTTCTAGATGTCCTTTTTCAGCAAGGGCTAGATCTGGCCATTGAAGAAAAGAGACCGGATGCTATTGGAGAAGAAGATTGGAGAATTATCAACCGTGTTGCTTGCGGTACCATTCGATCCTACCTTGCTAGAGAGCAGAAATATCCATACACAAAAGAAACTTCTGCTAGTAAATTATGGAAAGCACTGGAGGACAAATTTTTGAAGAAAAATAGTCAAAATAAATTGTACATGAAGAAGAGACTGTTTCACTTCACCTATGTTCCTGGTACCACGATGAATGAACATATCACCAGTTTCACTAAGTTGGTCACGGATTTGCAAAATATGGATACAACTTATGATGATGGTGACTTGGCCTTGATGTTGTTGGCGTCACTTCCTGACGAGTACGAGCACCTTGAAACTACTCTACTCCATGGAAATGACGAAGTTTCTCTCAGAGAAGTTTGTTCGGCTTTGTACAGCTATGAACAAAGAAAGCGAGAAAAACAGAAAGGCGGAGAAGGAGAAGCATTGTTCGTGAGGGGTCGTCCTCAAAATCAAACGAGGACAAGGAAAGGAAGATCTAAGTCAAGATCTAAACCCAGCAAAGATGAATGTGCCTTTTGTCGAGAAAAGGGCCACTGGAAGAAAGACTGTTCGAAGTTGAATAATAAGGCCAAACATAACAATGGAAAGGCCATTATGGATTCAAATGTAGCTGATTGTGATGATTCGGATTTCTCATTAGTTACAACGGAGTCGTCAACGTCATCATACATATGGTTGATGGATTCGGCTTGTAGCTATCATATGTGTCCCAATAGGGATTGGTTTGTGGACTTTCAAGAAGGAGAATATGGAGTCGTCCAAACAGCGGATAATAGCCCTCTTACCTCATATGGAATTGGTTCAATACGATTAAGGAACCATGATGGAATGATCAGAACATTAATAGATGTTCGATATGTACCAGGTTTGAAGAAAAATCTCATCTCTGTGGGAGCCCTGGAATCAAAAGGGTTCAAAATTATTGCAGAAAATGGGGTGATGAGAGTATGCTCCGGTGCACTAGTGGTAATGAAGGCTAATCGAAAGAACAATAACATGTATCGTTATCTCGGTAGTACAGTTATTGGGACAACGACAGTGATGTCCAGTGACAACAAAGAGGCAGAAGCAACCAGGCTGTGGCACATGCGCTTGGGACATCCTGGAGGAAAATCCTTGAAAACTCTATCAGATCAAGGATTGTTGCAAAGGGTAAAAGCTTGCAATTTGGAGTTTTGCGAGCGTTGTGTCAAAGGGAAACAGACAAGGGTTAAATTTGGTACAGCAATCCATAATACTAAAGGCATTTTGGATTATGTACACTCTGACGTTTGAGGTCCTTCCAAAACACCTTCATTGGGTGGGAAGCACTATTTTGTGACCTTTGTTGATGATTTTTCCCGAAGAGTATGGGTGTATGCAATGAAGAGCAAAGATGAAGTGCTGGGAATTTTTCTCAAATGGAAGACGATGGTGGAGAATCAAACAGGCAGGAGGATCAAGTATATTCGCACAGATAATGGAGGTGAATACAAAAATGATCATTTCAATAAGGTCCGTGAAAATGATGGCATCGTCCGACACTTCACTGTCGGACATACACCACAATAGAATGGAGTGGCAGAACGCATGAACTGGACCTTGCTGGAGAAGGTACGGTGTATGTTGTCCAATGCTGGCTTGGGCAAAGAATTTTGGGCTGAGGCAATTACATATGCATGCCACCTCATTAATCGCTTACCATCTGTTGCTATTGATGGCAAGACACCATTTGAAAAATGGTATGGAAAGCCTGCAGTAGATTATGACTCTTTGCACGTATTTGGCTCAACTGCATATTATAATGTGACGGAGTCAAAATTGGATCCAAGGGCAAAGAAGGCTATTTTTATGGGGATTACTTCTGGAGTCAAAGGACATCGCTTATGATGTCCTATGACAAAGAAAGTAATATTCAGCAGGGATGTTACCTTCGATGAATCATCTATGGTAAACAAGGTAACAAATGAAGATACCAAACAAGATGATGGTGCTTCTAAGCAGGTGGAGTTTGAGGGAAAATTTATTTTTCCTACAGAAGAAGTAGATGAGGAAACAAATGAAGATTATCCTCTAGAAGGAGAGCCAGTAAAGGTGATTCCAACTCAGGAACCTCAACAACAACTTGAATCAATAGCAACCAACGTGCCAAAAAGGAAAATAACGAAACTTGTTCGTCTCATAGAGACAGTTGCTTGTGCAACCGCAACTGCAGCTGATGATGTTCACACCACTTATAAAGATGCAGTCCAAAGTTCAGAAGATGATAAGTGGAGGATTGCCATGAATGATGAATTACAGTCCCTTCATCAGAATCATACATGGAGATTGGCCAATCTCCCGAAGGGAAAGAAAGCAATTGGGTGCAAATGGGTATTTGCAAAGAAAGAAGGATTTCCTAACCAAGAAGATGTTCGCTACAAAGCAAGGTTGGTGGCCAAAGGATATGCTCAAAAGGAGGGAATTGATTACAATGAAGTATTTTCTCCAGTTGTAAAATATTCCTCCATTCGAATTATATTGGCTTTGGTGGCACAATTGGATTTGGAACTAGTTCAGATGGATGTAAAAACTGTGTTTTTACATGGAAACTTGGAGGAGAAAATCTACATGACTCAGCCAGAAGGATTCAAAGTTGCTGGAAAGGAAAATATGGTTTGCAAACTTGAAAAATTGTTGTACGGGTTGAAACAATCTTCTAGACAATGGTACAAACGATTTGACAAGTTTATGTTGCAGCAAGGGTACAAGAGAAGCAAATACGATCATTGTGTGTATTTGCGCAAGCTTAAAAATGGTTCCTTTATATATCTTCTCCTATATGTTGATGATATGTTGATAGCTTTCAAGAATTCGGAAGAAATTGATAAGTTGAAGATTCAACTGAAGAAGGAGTTCGAGATGAAGGATCTGGGTAAGGCGAAGAAAATTCTTGGCATGGAGATAATAAGAGATAGACGTTCAAAGAAACTCTGTTTATCTCGGAAAGAATATTTGAAGAGAGTACTACAATGTTTTGGCATAGATGACAAGACTAAGCCAGTTAGTACTCCACTTGCTCCCCATTTTAAGCTAAGTACTAATATGTCGCCATTGGATGAAGCTGAACAAGAGTATATGTCAAAGGTACCATACGCAAATGTTGTTGGTAGCTTGATGTATGCAATGGTCTGTACGAGACCATGGAATTTTACAAGCTATTGGAGTTATTAGCAGATATATGCATAATCCAGGAAAGGAGCATTGACAAGTTGTGAAGTGGATTCTACGGTATATTCATAATACTGTAGATGTTGGGTTAGTTTTTGAGCAGGAAGACAATCAGTCTGTAGTTGGATATTGTGACTCATATTTTGCGGGTGATCTCGACAAACGAAGATCAACTACTGGTTATGTGTTTACTTTTGCAAAATCACCAGTTAGTTGGAAGTCTACTTTGCAGTCAACAGTTGCTTTGTCTACAACAGAGGCAGAGTACATGGCTATTACAGAGGCTGTGAAGGAGGCAATTTGGCTTCAAGGATTGCTAAAGGAGCTTGGTGTTGAACAAAAAGGCATCACAATTTTTTGTGATAGTCAAAGTGCCATTCAATTAGCGAAGAACCAAGTTTATCATGCAAGGACGAAGCACATTGATGTTCGGTATCATTTTGTACGAGAAATCATAGAAGAATGTAGAGTCACGGTGAAGAAAATTCATACTACCGAGAATCCTGCTGATATGCTGACAAAAGTGGTGACTTGTAACGACCCGACCGGTCGTTTTAGAAAATTACGCCCCAATCCCTAATTTAACTATTCCCCTAAGTTGATTTCTGCTATTGTGGTTTGCCGGGAGAGTCGGTTCTGAAAATTTGAGCATTTTGGGACACTTAGTCCCTAAATAAGAGCTTTGAAGCTAGAAAATGGCCCGTAGCCGGAACAGTGTTAAGACGATCTCGGAACGGAAATCCGATGGTTCCATTAGCTCCGTTAGGTGATTTCGGGGTTGGTAGCCCATTCGGAATGTATTTTGGAGGTCCGTAGCTCAATTAGGCTTGAAATGCCGAAGGTTGAAATTTTGGTGAATCCGAACGATAGGTGAGATTTTGATCCGGGGGTCGGAATGGAATTCCGACAATTTCTGTAGCTTTGTTATGTGATTTTGGATATGTCCGCAAATTTTCAGGTCATTTGGACGTCATTTGGTCGGGTTTTGGATTGAATGTTAGTTTTGAAAGTTTTGAAGAAACTTAGGCTTGAATCGATGTGATTTATGGGTTTTGATGTTGTTAGACGTGTTTTTATGATTGGAATAAGTTCGTATCGTGTTTTGGAGTATGTTGGTGGTTTTCGTTGGGGTCCCGGGAGGCCTCGGGATGAATTCGGACCATCATCCGGCATTTTGGAACATGAAAAGTCTGCAGAAAAACTGCAGATCACTGGGCAATATTTAAGCCATCGCGTTCGCGAGGGCCTTGTTCGCGTTCGCGTAGGCTGGGTGCTGCAGAGCATCGCGTTCGCGTCCAAGTCGTCGCGTTCGCGTAGTGGAAGAAGGGGAGGCACCGCGTTCGCGATCCCTGTGTCGCGTTCGCGAAGAGCAAGGCGGGTTGGATGAGAAATAAGGTCATCGCAAACGCGTGGACTAGCGCCGCGTTCGCGAAGGTTTAGCCGGCTGTGCATCGCGAACGCGAGTGATGTCACGCGAACGCGAAGGGTAAATGGGTTAGAGCATCGCGAACGCGTGACGGGCCACGCGAACGCGATGAAGGAAAATGTCTGGCAGTGAGCTTAAGTTCAGAACATAACACCCGCGACCCCCATACACAAAAACGCCATTTTTGAGCTCCAAGAGAGGTTTTTGAAGGGGAAACGTTGGGATATCATCGGGAAATCATCGGGGGTAAGTTTCTTGACCTTAATTCGTTGATTTATCATGAAATCCGTGATTATTTCACTGAAATTGGAAGGTTAAAGGTGGGTTTGAGCCCTAGGCCTAAATGTTAGAAAATCTTTGATTTGAATGGGCAAACGGAGTCCGATTTCGATAGATTTTATATGCACGGACTCGTATTGAGATAAGGAACCCGAAAATATAATTTTCGTGATTTTTCGATAAGCGTACCGAAAGTCGGGTTTTGGCAACTTGTGGGTTTTGGTGTATTTTGAGTTATTTTGATTGGGTAATGCCCAATTGGCCTATTTTGATGTGATTCTATTGACTTTTATCAGATACTACACTTGTGGAGTCCGACATTCGCGGCAAGAGGGTTATTTCTTAGCGGTTTTGTACCGGAATTGAGGTAAGTGGCTTGTCTAACTTCGTGTGGGGGACTTTCACCCCTAGGATATTATTGTGATACTTTAAATGCCTTGTACGCGAGGTGACGGGCGTGTACATGCGTTGGTTGTTGAACACATACTTTACTCAAAATGTTCAATGAGTGATATTCCTGTTTTTAATTGTTAAATTCGAAATTTTCCTACCCGGTAGTAGTTAGAAAAGCATGGTTAGATAGAATCTAACTGTCTAGTTGCTTAATTGACTTAATTGAGTTTTCTTGGTAATCGTTGGCGCTGTTCATCGGCGAAGTTATCGTTAAGCATATTATACTTCTCTCTGTGTATTTCCTTTACTTGCTGTGGTTATGGACTACGGGTTCGATTTCCGAGATCCCGAGCTTATTGAAATATGGACTACGGGTTCGATTCCCGAGATCCTGAGCTTATTGAAATATGGACTACGGGTTCGATTCCCGAGATCCTGAGCTTATTGAAATATGGACTACGGGTTCGATTCCCGAGATCCTGAGATTGTTGAAATGTGGACTACGGGTTCGATTCCCGAGATCCTGAGATTATTGAAATGTGGACTACGGGTTCGATTTCCGAGATCCTGAAATTATTGAAATGTGGACTACGGGTTCGATTCCCGAGATCCTGAGATTATTGAAATATGGACTACGGGTTCGATTCCGGAGATCCTGAGATTATTGAAATATGGACTACGGGTTCGATTCCCGAGATCCTGAGATTATTGATATTATTGAGACATGGGCTGCGGGTTCGATTCCCGGAGATCCAGAGGTATTGAGAATGGGACCGTGGGTTCAATTCCCACAAGTCCTGGATTTGTTTTATTGAGTTGATTATTTGTTGTTAGCTTAATTGTAGACAGTTGCGGTAATCATCTTATGATTGTTATCTCGGAAAATTATTGTTATTATCTTTTAAACTGTTTATTTTGTTATCATCTTTTTGTTATTGTTCTCTCAGTAGGGCCACGACCTTCCTCGTCACTACTCCATCGAGGTTAGGCTTGGCACTTCTCGAGTACCGCCGTGGTGTACTCATGCTTACTCTTACGCACACTTTTGTTGTGCGGATCCGGGTACATCAGAGGAGGCTCGTGCTAGGTGATTCCGCGGCTTTCCGGGAGACTTCGAGGTATGATGCTGCTACGTCCGCGGATTCGGAGGCTTCCTTCTATTCTAGTATTACTAGTTGACATTTTTCTTCATTTCGTTGTTAGATACTCTTTACACATAGAGCCACGGTTGTATTTCCCTTTTAGTCTGTGTTACCGTGGGGTTTCGGATCTTGGTAGTGTTTTATTCATTGTGTGACGGATGTATGTGCCAAGCGGCACGGATTACATATCTTTTATGTTATTTTTCCATTGTTTCTTATTTAAGTATTTATAACTTATATATTCCGCAACGTGTTAGGCTTACCTGGTCGCGAAGACTAGGTGTCGTCATGACGTGTTCACAATTGGTGAACTAGGGTTGAGACAGATTGTTTTCTATGTTTCTTTCCAATTATGCCCTAACTAATTACTCCATGATCGATACGGAGACGTCTGTATTTATCTACGAGGGGCTATGTAGCTGTTTAGGAAACTCTTCATTTCTTTTGGATTCCTTGTCGTGCGACATTTTTGACATCAAAAATCTAAACTACTGCTTTCTATTCTCTCACGGATGGTGAGGACACGATCTACTCGCGATGATCAGGTACCCGCGCCCCCTGTTGCCGCCGTCAGAGGCCGGGGCCGAGGTAGAGGACGAGGACGCGCCCGAGGTGCAGCCACAACACCTGCGCGCGCTGCCGCTGAGGTGCCACAGGTAGACCAGGTTGGAGCGCAGACATCTGGTACACCGACTACAGCTGCTACTACTCTAGCACTACAGAAGACCCTGGCCCAGTTCATGAGTATGTATACCACTTTAGCTTAGGCAGGGCTGCTTCCTCTCGTCGCAGCTACATCCCAGGCCGGGGGAGGGGCCTAGACTCCCGCAGCCGTTACACCTGAGCAGCGTGTGCCAGTGGGACAGATTCCATAGGTTTTGGTTATGCCTCCTGCCGCCCGAGCACAGCCCGGAGGTGGACCAGCTGCCTCTGAGGACGAGCAGCGTAGATTAGAGAGGTTCAAGAAATATGAGCCTCCAGTGTTCAGTGGTTTGGATTTAGATGATACATTGGGTTTTCTGGAGGAGTGTCATCGTATTCTTCGCACTATGGGGATTGTGGAGACCAGCAGAGTTTCCTTCACTGCTTTTCAGTTTCGTGGGGCCGCTTATGATTGGTGGCGCACGTATGAGTTGGATAGTCCAGAGGAGTCTGCTTCATTGACTTGGACGCAGTTTTCAGATCTATTTTTGAGGGAGTTTGTTCCACAGAGCCTTAGGGATTCTTGGCGCTCGGAGTTTGAGCGGTTGCGACAGGGCTCCATGTCAGTATCGGAGTATGCTATCAGTTTCACCCGCCTAGCCAGGCATGCACCGGCTTTGGTAGCCACGGTTTGGGAGAGAGTGCGAAGATTTATTGAGGGCCTTGTTCCGCATATCCGATCCAGCATGGCTAGAGAGCTTGAGACAGATATATCTTATCAGCAGGCAGTTAGCATTGCCAAGAGGATCGAGAGTATGCTCCCTAGAGAGCGGAGAGAGAGAGAGAGGCCAAGAGGTCTCGTGAGTCGGGCCATTTCTCTGGTGCCCGCACTTCATCGGCCGGTCGTTTTGGCAGGGGTTATTCCGGTCGACCAGTTCACTCGGCATTGCCCGCAGCCGGTAGTACTCCAGGTCTTCCAGCACCTCAGGAGCCTTATTATGCTCCCCCAGTTTCCAGTGCACCTCCTGCGCGGGGTCCTTCCAGGGGTCAGACTAGTGGGGGTGAGGCCGGTCAGTCACAGCCACCGCGTCCTCCCGGAGCTTGTTTTGAGTGCGGGGATACTCGCCACCTGGTTAGGGAGTGCCCCAGGCGCAGGAGAGGAGCCCCTCATCAGTCTTCGCAGCCTCAGCATGGTTCTCAGGGCTAGCAGGCTATCACTCCAGCTCCAGCTGCCACTCCACCTTCCCAGCCAGCTAGGGGCGGGGGTCAGGGTGCTAGAGGCCACCCTCGAGAGGGGGACGAGCCAAATTCTATGCTATTCCTGATCGCGCTGCGGCTGTTGCATCTGACTCTGTTATCACAGGTATTATTATGGTTAGTCACGGGGAGGCATCGGTTCTATTCGACCCTGGTTCCACTTTTTCATATGTGTCTTCTTACTTTGCTTCTCATCTGGGTGTGCCTCGGGATTCTTTGAGTGCCCCCATTTATGTTTCCACTCCGGTGGGTGATTCTTTGGCTATGGACCGCGTATATCGGTCGTGTTTGGTTACCATTTGTGATTTTGAGACCAGAGCGGATCTATTGCTGCTCGGGATGGTCGATTTTGATATTATTCTGGGCATGGACTGGTTGTCGCCCCATTATGCTATTCTTGATTGTCACGCCAAGACCGTGACGCTGGCTATGCCAGGCATTCCACGTATTGAGTGGAGTGGTACTCTAGATCACACCCCTAGCCGTGTTATTTCTTTTCTCAAAGCTCAGCGTATGGTTGAGAAGGGGTGTGCTGCTTATCTAGCCTATGTGCGGGACGTCAGTATTGACACTCCCTCTATTGATTCTGTTCCTGTGGTACGTGACTTTGCTGATGTATTTCCAGCTGATCTTCCGGGCATGCCGCCCGACAGAGATATTAACTTTGCTATTGACTTGTTGCCGGGCACTCAGCCCATTTCTATTCCACCGTACCGTATGGCTCCTCCTGAGTTGAAGGAGTTGAAGGATCAATTACAGGAGTTATTGGGCAAGGGTTTTATTCGACCTAGTGTTTCGCCTTGGGGTGCTCCTGTATTGTTTGTGAAGAAAAAGGACGGTTCTATGCGTATGTGTATTGACTATCGTCAGTTGAATAAGGTTACGATGAAGAACCCGTATCCTTTGCCCCGTATTGATGATTTATTTGACCAGTTACAGGGCGCACATGTGTTTTCTAAGATTGATTTGCGCTCTGGGTATCACCAGCTAAAGATTCGGGAGCCAGATATCCCGAAGACTGCCTTCAGGACCCGGTATGATCACTATGAGTTCCTCGTGATGTCTTTTGGGCTGACTAATGCCCCAGCAGCCTTTATGCATTTGATGCACAGTGTGTTCAGGCCTTATCTATACTCGTTCGTGATTGTCTTCATTGATGATATTCTAGTATACTCCCGGAGCCGGGAAGAGCACGAGCAGCATTTGAGGATAGTGCTTCAGATTCTGAGAGAGAAGCAGCTTTATGCCAAGTTCTCTAAATGTGAATTCTGGTTGAGTTCAGTGGTATTTTTGGGCCACGTGGTGTCGAGTGATGGTATTCGAGTATATCCGAGGAAGGTAGAGGCCGTGCAGAGTTGGCCCAGACCCTCCTCCGCCACTGAGATTCGTAGTTTCCTTGGTTTGGCGGGCTATTACCGTCGTTTTGTAGAGGGGTTCTCTTCGATTGCAGCACCTATGACCAGATTGACCCAAAGGGTGCCCCTTTTCAGTGGACAGACGAGTGTGAGGCGAGCTTTCAGAAGCTCAAGACAGCTTTGACTTCGGCCCCTATATTGATGTTGCCTACGGGTTCGGGGTCCTATACTGTATATTGTGATGCCTCACGAGTTGGACTCGGTGCGGTATTGATGCAGGACGGTAGGGTGATTGCCTACGCGTCGAGACAGCTGAAGGTGCATGAGAAGAATTACCCTGTTCATGATTTGGAGCTAGTTGCCATTGTTCACGCCTTGAAAATTTGGCGTCATTATTTATATGGGGTTCCTTGTGAGATCTACACCGATCACCGGAGCTTGCAGCACTTGCTTAAGCAGAAGGACCTGAATATGCGTCAGAGGAGATGGTTGGAGCTACTGAAGGACTATGATATTACTATTCTCTATCATCCGGGCAAGGCTAATGTGGTTGTCGATGCCTTGAGTCGTCGGGCAGAGAGTTTGGGGAGTTTAGCATATCTACCAGTCTCGGAGAGGCCTATGGCGATGGATGTTCAGGCTTTGGCCAGGCAGTTTGTTAGACTGGATCTTTCGGAGCCCAGCCGGGTTCTGGCATGTGTGATTTCTCGGTCTTCTCTATTTGACCGCATCAGGGAGCGTCAGTTCGACGACCCTCATTTGCTTGTCCTTCAGGATAGAGTTCAGCGTGGTGATGCTCGAGATGTTACCATCGGAGATGACGGAGTCATGAGGATGCAGGGGCGTATCTATGTGCCCAATGTAGATGATCTTCGAGAGCTGATTCTAGCAGAGACCCATAGTTCGCGGTATTCCATCCATCCGGGTGCCGCGAAGATGTATCAGGACTTGAAACAACATTACTGGTGGATGCGGATGAAAAGGGATATAGTTGATTATGTTTCCAGATGCCTCAACTGCCAGCAGGTGAAGTATGAGCATCAGTGTCCGGGTTGATTGATGCAGCAGATTGAGATTCTCGAGTGGAAATGGGAGCGTATTACCATAGACTTTGTATCTGGACTTCCACGGACGGTTAGGAAGTTTGATTATATTTGGGTCATTGTGGATCGGCTGACCAAGTCCGCCCATTTTATACCGGTGAGCACTACATATTCATCGGAGCGACTGGCGGAGATCTATATCAGGGAGATAGTTCGGCTGCATGGTATCCCAGTGTCCATCATTTCAGATAGAGGCACTCATTTCACTTCACGATTCTGGAGAGCCGTACAGCAGGAGTTAGGTACTCGGGTGGAGCTGAGCACAGCGTTTCATCCCCAGACTGATGGTCAGTCCGAGCGCACTATTCGGATTTTGGAGGATATGCTCCGTGCGTGCGTGATTGAGTTTGGAGGTTCATGGGATCACTTCTTGCCGCCGGCGGAGTTTGCTTATAACAATAGCTACCAGTCTAGTATTCAGATGGCACCGTGTGAGGCCCTATATGGTAGGAGGTGCAGGTCTCTCGTGGGTTGGTTTGAGCCGGGCGAGGCCAGGCTGCTAGGTACTGATATGGTTCAGGATGCAATGGACAAGGTCAAGGTGATTCAGGACAGACTTCGTGCAGCCCAGTCTAGAGAGAAGAGTTATGCGGACAAGAAGGTTCGCGATGTGGCTTTTATGGTTGGTGAGCGGGTTCTGCTTCGAGTCTCGCCCATGAAGGGCGTTATGAGGTTTGGGAAGAAAGGAAAGCTGAGTCCTAGATTTATTGGCCCTTTTGAGATTTTGAGGCGTGTTGGGGAGGTCGCTTATGAGTTGGCCTTACCTCCCAACCTAGCCGGAGTTCACCCCGTATTTCATGTCTCCATGCTCCGGAGATACCATGGTGACCCGTCGCATGTGTTGGATTTCACATCCGTTCAACTAGACAAGGATCTGTCTTATGTTAAGGAGCCAGTAGCCATTCTAGACAGACAGGTCAGAAAGCTAAGGTCAAAGAACATCGCTTCGGTAAAGGTTCAGTGGCGGGGCCAGCCGGTCGAGGAGGCGACTTGGGAGACCGAGCAGGATATGCGCAGCCAGTACCCTCATCTTTTCACTACTCCAGGTATGTTTTCTATACTCGTTCGAGGACGAACGAATCTTTAAGTGTGGGAAGATGTAACGACCCGACCGGTCGTTTTAGAAAATTACGCCCTAATCCCTAATTTAACTGTTCCCCTAAGTTCATTTCTGCTATTGTGGTTTGCCGGGAGAGTCGGTTCTGAAAATTTGAGCATTTTGGGACACTTAGTCCCTAAATAAGAGCTTTGAAGCTAGAAAATGGCCTGTAGCCGGAACAGTGTTAAGATGATCTCGGAACGGAAATCCGATGGTTCCATTAGCTCCGTTAGGTGATTTTGGGGTTGGGAGCGCGTTCGGAATGTATTTTGGAGGTCCGTAGCTCAATTAGGCTTGAAATGCCGAAGGTTGAAATTTTGGTGAATCCGAACGATAGGTGAGATTTTGATCCGGGAGTCGGAATGGAATTCCGACAATTTCTGTAGCTTCGTTATGTGATTTTGGATATGTCCGCAAATTTTCAGGTCATTTGGACGTCATTTGGCCGGGTTTTGGATTGAATGTTAGTTTTGAAAGTTTTGAAGAAACTTAGGCTTGAATCGATGTGATTTATGGGTTTTGATGTTGTTAGACGTGTTTTTATGATTGGAATAAGTTCGTATCATGTTTTGGAGTATGTTGGTGGTTTTCGTTGGGGTCCCGGAGGCCTCGGGATGAATTCGGACCATCATCCGGCATTTTGGAACATGAAAAGTCTGCAGAAAAACCTGCAGATCACTGGGCAAGATTTAAGCCATCGCGTTCGCGAGGGCCTTGTTCGCGTTCGCGTAGGCTGAGTGCTGCAGAGCATCGCTTTCGCGTCCAAGCCCTCTCGTTCGCGTAGTGGAAGAAGGGGAGGCACCGCGTTCGCGATCCCTGTGTCGCGTTCGCGAAGAGCAAGGCGGGTTGGATGAGAAATAAGGTCATCGCGAACGCGTGGACTAGCGCCGCGTTCGCGAAGGTTTAGCCGGCTGTGCATTGCGGATGCGAGTGGTGTCACGCTAACGCGAAGGGTAAATGGGTTAGAGAATCGCGAACGCGTGACGGGCCACGCGAACGCGATGAAGGAAAATGTCTGGCAGTGAGCTTAAGTTCAGAACATAACACCCGCGACCCCCATACACAAAAACGCCATTTTTGAGCTCCAAGAGAGGTTTTTGAAGTGGAAACGTTGGGATATCATCGGGAAATCATCGGGGGTAAGTTTTTTGACCTTAATTCGTTGATTTATCATGAAATCTGTGATTATTTCACTGAAATTGGAAGGTTAAAGGTGGATTTGAGCCCTAGGCCTAAATGTTAGAAAATCTTTGATTTGAATGGGCAAACGGAGTCCGATTTCGATAGATTTTATATCCACGGACTCGTATTGAGATAAGGAACCCGAAAATATAATTTTCGTGATTTTTCGATAAGCGTACCGAAAGTCGGGTTTTGGCAACTTGTGGGTTTTGGTGTATTTTGAGTTATTTTGATTGGGTAATGCCCAATTGGCCTATTTTGATGTGATTCCATTGACTTTTATCAGATACTACACTTATGGAGTCCGACATTCGCGGCAAGAGGGTTATTTCTTAGCGGTTTTGTACCGGAATTGAGGTAAGTGGCTTGTCTAACTTCGTGTGGGGGACTTTCACCCCTAGGATATTATTGTGATACTTTAAATGCCTTGTACGCGAGGTGACGGGCGTGTACATGCGCTGGGTTGTTGAACACATACTTTACTCAAAATGTTCAATGAGTGATATTCCTGTTTTTAGTTGTTAAATTCGAAATTTTCCTACCCGGTAGTAGTTTGAAAAGCATGGTTAGATAGAATCTAACTGTCTAGTTGCTTAATTGACTTAATTGAGTTTTCTTGGTAATCGTTGGCGCTGTTCATCGGCGAAGTTATCGTTAAGCATATTATACTTCTCTCTGTGTATTTCCTTTACTTGCTGTGGTTATGGACTACGGGTTCGATTTCCGAGATCCCGAGCTTATTGAAATATGGACTACGGGTTCGATTCCCGAGATCCTGAGCTTATTGAAATATGGACTACGGGTTCGATTCCCGAGATCCTGAGCTTATTGAAATATGGAATACGAGTTTGATTCCCGAGATCCTGAGATTATTGAAATATGGACTACGGGTTCGATTCCCGAGATCCCGAGATTATTGAAATGTGGACTACGGGTTCGATTCCCGAGATCCCGAGATTATTGAAATGTGGACTACGAGTTCGATTCCCGAGATCCTGACTTATTGGTAGGGACTGCGGGTTCGATTCCCGGAGATCCTGAGTTATTGAGATATTATTGAGACATGGGCTGCGGGTTCGATTCCCGGAGACCCAGAGGTACTGAGAATGGGACTGTGGGTTCAATTCTCACAGGTCCTGGATTTGTTTTATTGAGTTGATTATTTGTTGTTAGCTTAATTGTAGACAGTTGCGGTAATCATCTTATGATTGTTATCTCGGAAAATTATTGTTATTATCTTTTAAACTGTTTATTTTGTTATCATCATATTATTATTGTTTCTCAGTAGGGCCCTGACCTTCCTCGTCACTACTCCATCGAGGTTAGGCTTGGCACTTACCGAGTACCGCCGTGGTGTACTCATGCTACTCTTCTGCACACTTTTGTTGTGCAGATCCAGGTACATCAGAGCAGGCTCGTACTAGGTGATTCTGCAGTTTTCTGGGAGACTTCGAGGTATGATCTGCTACGTCCGCGGATCCGGAGGCTTCCTTCTATTCTAGTATTACTAGTTGACATTTTTCTTCATTTCGTTGTTAGATACTCTTTCACATAGAGCCACAGTTGTATTTCCCTTTTAGTCTGTGTTACCGTGGGGTTCCGGATCTTGGTAGTGTTTTATTCATTGTGTGACGGATGTATGTGCCAAGCGGCACGGATTACATATCTTTTATGTTATTTTTCCGCTGTTTCTTATTTAAGTATTTATAACTTATATGTTCCGCAACGTGTTAGGCTTACCTAGTCTTGGGGACTGGGTGGCATCACGACATGTTCACAATTGGTGAACTAGGGTCGTGACATGACTGCGATCAAGTTTCAACATTGTTTGGATTTGATCAATATTGTTGAACACTGAAGATTGAAGATGAAGACACAACCAAACTTTGTTATTGAGAGTAATTGAAGATGTGGAATTTTGCCAAGGTGGAGATTTGTTGAAATGTCAAATTTCCCACATCGGTTGGAAGCCCCTTTTGTAGGGAATTTTTTCTTATAAAAGGAAGCCTTATGTTTAGGATTTAAACACACCTCTCATTTACCTTCTTATCTTTTTAAGGCATTTGTATCTTCTCTCTTTAGTATTATTTCACTTGTATTTGGAGTGGAATAAAATATTGGTTGTGTCCGAGGAGTAGGCAAAATTAGCCGAACCTCGTAAATTCTAGTGTTCTTTATATTGTTGCTTTATTGTCTTATTTATTATTTGGTGGCTGCCATAATTTTTGGTATAGTAGTTGTGACTCATTCACACTATATACATTTGGCTTCCGCAACACTTTTGTCTGTTTCTTGATAGAGTATTATTAACTCGAGAAACGCTTTGCTTTTTTATATATATATATTTGATGTAAATTTGATGTCAAGTGTACTTAATTATGATGAGCATTTAGCGCAAGAGAAAGATTGTTGGGTGTTTGAAAAAAATTCCATATTGGAAGCAATAAAGAAAACGTTAACAGCAAAATAATGTTTTACGGTGTTATGGTGCATGAAGCCGCTTTGCACGTAGAATATCAGAAAAGCAACAAGCTGATTTGAATATAACTGAATATTATTTCATGATTGTTTGGTAATTAATTAATTAATAGAGAAAGGCTGGAAGAACAAAATGGGAAAGAACCAGAATAAAAAATTTCCAGCATTGCCAGTTGTACTTTCCTGTAATTTTATTACACAGGCCTCTAGCGGCAAAATAAAATAAAGTTAGTTTCTTGACATCCACTCTAGGATCCTTATGGGGTATATGTGTATATGAATATTCACTCATCTTCTATAAGAAACACATTGAACCCTTCACATTCAAGCTTTATCTTGAAAGATTTCTTTCCCTTTTTGGGGACATGTGTTATTAGATAGGATTATATATGTTCGAGTATTTTAATTTTAATCTAGTTGACCCCTTTTCTATAAATTCATCACTACTTCACTTTGGATAAAGTCTCCTATTTTCATTCTTCATCTTTTTTATTAGTATATTGTTAGTTGGGATCAGTGATCAGTGATCAGTTTCCATTACAACCTGTGGAGATGGAAAAAACTAGAAAAAGTGGTCAATCAACCATGTCAGAAAATGCAGATATTTCAGTAGAAAATGAATTGGGTTGTGGTCTAATGGGTGTTTTTTTCCCAAGAAATACTAAGCTAAATAAATCAACAGCACCACCAATTCCAACCAAGTCCATTGAAACCAATGCTATCAAGAATTCAAGAAACTGGCGAAGCAGCTCTTGTGGTAAGGCATGTTTGGACTCCAGGAGATCAACTAAGCTAGGTGACAAACCATTCAGAAAATCATCGTTAAACAGTTCGAGGAATTCGACTTTTTGTGAACAGAATAATATTAGATCTTCATCAGATGGTACGAGAAACTCGAATAAAGCATCATCCAATTTTTCTAGTGTGACCAGGATGTCACAAGTTGTGAACTTATCATACACACAAAAGCTTAGAAGAGAACCAACTTTTACCTCAGCTGATTTGAGCATGACAATCTTTAGCCATCGAAAATCCAGGACAAATGGAACGATGAATCGTGGTTCAACAGGCAATGTTAGCCACTTGGGAAACTTGAAGTTGCAGGGGAACCAAAATCCCTCTAGTGACATAAACACTATCAAGAAAAAAGGCTGTGTCTTGATGGGAAACATAGTAAGGCAACCTAGTATAAGAAGCCATCAATCTGCAAACAAACTAGACCCTGATGTACTCAAGTCCATAGGTAATGAGCAGTATAGACAGGGAAAGTTTGAGGAGGCATTGGTTTTATATAATCAAGCAATTGAAATTGATCCAAAAAATGCTTGTTATTATAGCAATAAAAGTGCAGCTTTGATGAGTTTAGGCAGCATAATTGAGGCAGTGCATGCATGCAGAGAGGCCATTTGGCTAGATCCTTCTTATCACAATGCACATTTTCGTCTTGCTAGACTATACCTCAGGTACTACATTTTGAGAAGATAGATATTTTTCTTAGTTTGTGTTCTTCAATTTCATTCACGTACTCGAAAAATTATTCATTTCAACAGACTAGGAGATGCTGAGAAAGCAATAGATCATTATAAACAATCAGGACGGAAAGCTGACAAGAAGGACATTGCTGAGGCTCATGATATTAAGCGACAAATCATAAAATGCACAGAAGCACAGAAACTGAGAGATTACAACACATTGCTTAAGGAAACACATAATTCAATCTCCTTAGGAGCAGATTCAGCTCCACAGGTTGAACTAATTACCAGTTAATACCTATTGTAAATTAGATGTTTAAAGATTCTAACTTTTTCCTTTTGCTTTATTACAATCAAAGATCTTTGTCATGAGAGCTGAAGCCTTGTTGAAGTTACGTAGACATGAGGAAGCACACACCACAATTCAGAATGGACCTGATTTTCAAACTGAGCTGTGTACTAGCCTTTTCGGTTCAGCAAAAACAGCGTATTTTTTAATCGTTCGAGCTGAGGTCGATGCAACTATAGGGAAGTTTGAGGATGCCATGGTTGCAGCTCAAGAAGCAGTGAAAATGGATAAAAGCAATGAAGTAGTTAACACAACAATAAGGAGAATTAGAGTGTTGGCATCAGCTCGGTTAAAGGGCAATGAGCTTTTCAAAGAAAATAAATTCTCAGAGGCTTGTTCCGTGTACAGTGAAGGACTAGAACAAGAGCCATACAATTCTGTTCTGCTATTTAACAGAGCAGCATGCCGATTGAAGCTAGGACAATTCGAAAAAGCAGTAGAAGATTGTACCGCAGCACTTGCATTACGTCCTTCCTATGCAAAGGCTAGACTGCGAAGGGCTGACTGCAACATCAAGGTAATTCTTAGTGTAAATTTTGGTGTGTAAAATTAGTATACTAGCATTGGCAGCCGTTGAGGAAGCACATCATATTGGTACAAGAGTCGTGGATATTTTCTATTAGTACTTCATAGTGAATGAGAAGGGGAGTCTTGGCGTAGCTAGTAAAGTTGTTGTCATGAGGTCACGTGTTTAAGCCGGGGAAACAACCTCTTGTAGAAGTGTAGGGTAATGCTGCGTACAATAGATCCTTATGGTCCGATCCTTCTCTGGACCCGTGCATAGCGGAGGCTTCTTATACTGGGTTGCCCTTTTACTTCATAGTCAAAAAATGATATGCTAGAAATTTGAGTTCCAAGCCATTTCAGTAACCCTTCTTTCATCACCTTAAGTCCTTATGGGTCATTTGTTTGTAAAACAAAGTTATCACATAATTAATTATCCCGATATTAGTTACCCCACCCTCCCGTAGGGATAAAAAAAACTACAATTTCGAGATTAGTTAGATCACAATTTTGTTCCAACCAAACATGACATAAACTCATTTTAATTTTAATTCCACGATTAATTATTCCTTATCTCTCGTACCAAGTGCCCTTATTTTTCATAGAAAGCCGTACTGTTGATCAAAGTTTTTCGTCCCTTCTGCTTCCATTTTCAATTGTATTTGACTTATAGCAGCTGGTCAGATTTGAATTCCCAGCTATTTCATAAGTATGTTCACATGATTTACTATCAAGGCTAGACTCCTCTTCTGGCTGCAATTGGGAAGTAAGTCATATGTCTCATGATAAGAATAGTATATTCCCTCTGTCCCAATCAGCCAATCAGGGCCTAAAATACCTCTCAACTATTAAATTTGGTCTAAATCCCATCCACCTTATGAGCAAAAAATACCCTTTCCATTAATGTTTGGGCTCACAAATGCCCTTCTTACTAATGGCCCAGATTAGATTTTAAGTTAAGTGACCTGACATTAAATTATTGGCTAATTTAAAATCCACCTGTACCCGACCTATCACCTAAAATCAGTCCATATTTTGTAAACTCCAAAAACCCTCCTCGTCAAAATATGATTGGCTCCTCCTCCTCTCTATATTAGGGTTCCCCCCAGTTCTTGTTGCCTCCTAAGTTATGCTAATAAGAGTTCTTAGATTTTTTCATCTTGTTTTAGCTTAAAATGTCGGAATCTTCTTCTGCTTCTTCCCGTGACAAAGATGACAACCATACATGTTATTGCAGCAATTGCCAATCATTTTACTGCTACAATATCTTCTAATGGTGGTCGTAGATTTTATAATTGTCATCATTATGAGACTAATGGTTCTCTCTTTGGGAATGTCCCGATGAAAAACTTACACCTCATGTATCGATATTTATCCACAAGCAAAAACTTTTATTGAATGCCCTTTGTCAAGAAAGGAACAAAAATAGAGTTTTTATGTAAAATGAAAGAAAGTTTTTATGTATATGGAAAAAGTAACAATTTGACTTGCTTAAAAATAGATAGATGAATAGTTTTTCCAACGATTTAATTTGATTTGATTTTACAATTCCGTTTTATTCTTTCGTTAGATAATATGTAAAAAATTTACTCTCCCTTTCTTAATTTGTCCAAGTCAATATTTCTTTTCACAATATCTTTATATTTCAAACATCCCTATAAATTGTCTTTCTCTTTGATATTCTTGCACACCTTTTTTTTTCATGATTTTATTAGTTCAAGCGTTTAACGGTACAATTAAGCTTTGTTCAATGGTACTTTTAAGCTTTCAATAGTTTTATACTTCTATTGCTCTAGAAATTTTTACCTAAGATCAACAATATCTCAACAAAAAAAGATTAACTATGTTAGCTATATTAGAAATAATTAGAGGAATAACATTCACTACAAAAAAAGTCTCATTTTATGGGGGTTTTTTGGGAAATTAGTGGCAGTTTTCGACCCCCACAAAATGAATTGTGGGGGGTTTGAAAAAATGCCACATTTATGTTCGCCACAAGCAATTTTGCGGCAATTTTTTAAAACCTCCTTGACGACCGCCACAAAATAAATACTAATTTGTGGCAGTTTTAAAAAGCAATTAACGGCAATTTTTAACCCCCGTAATATGATCTTAACGTTTAAAAAAAATTAATTTATGGGGTTTATAACCCCCACAATTTGACCTCAATCTTTAAAAAAAATTAACAAGTGGCAGTTATAAACTGCCACAATACCTATTTAAAAATTTTAATTTTAGGATTCAATAAATAATTGTTTACTAGTTTAGTAACTCAGATTCCATTACAAATATCTACATTAACAAACATTTCAAACTAAATTATACAAACACATAATATTATAACTCAAATTTCATTACAAATATCTATAGCAACAAACCTTACAAACTAAATTGTACAGACACATAAATATGATAAACACTAGACAGTCTAGAGACTAGAGTAGTTCCTCAACAAATAAATATATAAAAGTGGAAAGTACTTGCTTGGTGATTTGTATGCTGTCACTTAATGATAAGTACTTGCTTGGTGATTTGTATGCTGTCACTTAATGATACTCTTACATCCATGGGTGAAATACACTCAATCTCCATATCACTATGCTGAAACAATGAAACAAAAGTATATGATGAAAGGCTTATAAACAGCTAGCATTTTGGCATGCCAAAAAGACAAATATAGTTACATAAATGAAAGAAAGCTACAATAGTCTTACAAATAAATTTGTCACTTGGTCTAATAGCATTGACAGAAGTTACTGGATATTCTCACATGAAAGAGCTAAAGTGCGAAGTTATTTCCTCGTATATCATCATAAAACTTACCTCCAAATTCTACTTGACAGCATAAAATCTAGATATATTCATGAAAATTTTACCTACATAACTATTAGAGTATACGTCAGCCTCTATAAGCTTTCCAGCATTAAACAAATAAACTATGAGTTGTAATCCAGCCCAATAATTCGCAGAAGTTAAACTTGCACCAGCTGAAAGCTAATAACAATACTAGAAACTGAAATAGAGGAAATGAACTACAAAATATAAACTAATAATAAGTTAAATAAATAAGTCAATGCGCCATAATCTTCTGGAACTAATTTCAAGCAAAAGAAACAACAACAAAGTGCCAAAATTTGAACCCAAAAAATAGAATTTATATACTATCAGCTAGCTTACTTCATCTTATTTCTTGAGGTACTTAATCAGAAATTTTAAGGCATGATTCCACGAGTATCTATATCAAGTAAGAACTGCAAGAGAATCACCTCTAACAATAAGAATGCAAAGGACCCTTACAATTTCTATATATATTGTACTGATACTTCTGTAAACAATAGCCCTATGAATAAGAAAATATATAAGCAATCAATTTATAACCAAAACCATCAATTTATTTAAGTTGTGAGTTCAAAGTTGTATCTCAAGTTTATACCTACCTGGGCCATATAGCAATTGTCAAGACATGTTTAGATACGTTTAGATAAGGCTTCAATAAGACAAAGACAAAACTACTAGCCAAAGGTTAATGTAGTACTTTAGTTAATATAAGACATGATTACTCGCCAAGCTTGTTTTCTCAAATAAAATATAGTTGTGCACAAGAATAGGAAGAAGTTGGTCTATTACAGGATAAGAGTGACAAGAGATATGTGTTGTAACTTATAAGAAATTGTTACAACTACTGGTCTAGTGATCTTTGTTAATATTGGTCCAACAATCAATTTATAGCTAAAGTTGCTCAAAAGTACTATTAAAACAACTTTCGATAAACAAACTCCAAATACATATGTAGAAGTAAACAAACCACAAGGGGTGCTTTACCATAACAATTAGCTCAAATCCTGGATGATCGATTCATTGCGCTAGAATGTCCTTTGATTCAACGGGTAAATATCTACAAAAATTACCTAAATTTCATGTAATTGTACTCATATTTCCAACCGTCCCTGATATACAAGGATGCAGTAGTTTCACACATACAGCAGAACTCATTTGATGCCCTTTCTAATTAAAGAACTAAATATTCTCAAAATTTATAAAGTAATTACTTAAAATCTTCTTGCGGTGTATAAAATTAGCCATACAAAGAATATAATCATCAAAATCCATAAAGGGGAAAAAATAACAAGACAGACAAAAATAGAAAGAGTGCATTGCGTTGTACCCAGCATCCTAAGCGCATGATCCAATTATATACAGACAATCCCCATCAACAATAAATTACCAGAGATCTATCGAACACCACCTAATACATATAGACAACCTTTTACTGTAGACTCTTTTTCTCGAAAGCACACTCATTTTTTCCAAAAATAATGACTCTTTTAAAGGGTAAGATTTTCAATTGGACCTCGAAACAAAGGAATGTACACAACAATTGAAATAAATATAACTCAAGATCCAAAAGCATATCGAAAATAATTCTGGTAAGGAACCCTATATCCGAAAGTAAGCAAAGACAATATAGAGCATATGGAAATAAGAAAAAGTATGAAAAAGTATGAACCTTTGTTCTTTGGATTGAGAACCACTGGCTTCGTAGACAAGATGAAGAGAGCATCGAGCGGTGCTAAAAGATTCGTGAGAGAGGGAACTAATTTTACCATTTGAAAGAGAAGGATAAAAAGAGAGGGAATTTTGCCCGGTTCTATAATTTTCAGTCTAATATCGAAATTACCCCCTAATGTGCAGTTGAAATCCTAGGAAAATGGTGGCCAATATTGTCCTTTTAATATTTTTCTTTTCTCTAATTTTTCCTTTTATATTATCTTTTAAATATTTAAATAAAAGAAAATTTGAGAAATAGAACTAATTTAATAATAAAACATATAGTTTAACAAATTCAAATAAAGGTATTAAGATAATTTATTTAATATTCAAATTGCTAATCCTTGATTAAATAAAATATAACAAATTTGTGTAATTACTAACATTATTTGTTTAAATTCAAAATCCTCATATTATGAAAATAAAAGAAATTTATGTCCATATATTTTGCCATTTACTTTTTCCATTCACACATATAGACTGGTATATATGTAGGTTGACACAAGTTATTACCAAACCATCTTAACTGACCTCTTATTTTTTTCTCAATACGTGTTACTTGTACCTCTAGCGAATATGATAATTTTTATCTTATCTAATCTTTTATAATCGCACATCCATATTAGTATTTTTGTATCTACAACATTCATCTAGTGGATATGTTAAACATTAGCGGCCCAACGCTTTCTACCATATAACACACTTTAAAATAAAACATAAGTCTTATAATTGCTATGTAAACTTATTCACTTTGATAATGATCCTTCTATCACATAACATCCAATAACACTTTTCTATTTTAACAACTAATTATACTTCAATGAGTAACTATCCTTCTATCACATAACATCCAATAATTCGCTTATATTCATTCTTTTGAAATAGCGAGCCTAGGTATTAAATTGTTTAAATTTTGGTACCGCGACTCTTTATGGTCTTATCTCAAATTCGCTTTACTCATACCAACTAGGCCCAAGCGCAATATCAAGTCATCTCATGGCATCAACTAGGCCCTTGGCCTCATATCAATATCAATATATTACTGTTGCGGCGAGCAACCAGATCCCATACTCAATCAAGAATCACATAAGCCTCTTGGGCAATAATAAAATAGTAGTTCCTAGCCCAAAACATCGTTAGAAATATCATTTTCAAATCTGAGTAAAGTGGATAAGTTTGTAAAGCAGTGTTAAACAATGGGACTAAGTTCAAGTAATATGCCAAAGTAGTGAAGAAACAGCGATAACAATCCCCCGAAGGGTTAAAATAGTTGGCACGAAGCCCAATTATGCCAATTAGTCCAAATAATGATTGATATCAAATTAGCTTCAATCAAATACGCGGTAGAAATATCACTCGGGATAGACCAAGTCCCAATCCTTAATAGTAAACGACCTTGAGCTCATCATCAAACACGTGCTCACTTTAATATAGCACAATGATGTGAAAATTTGGGGTTTCAAATCCTTAGAACATCATTCAAATCTATCACTCACCCAAAGTCCTCCAAAACTCTAGCTCGCTATGCCCTTGCCTCTCAAATCAGCCTCCTCGTGTGTCGAATCTGACCAAAACCACAACGAATATATTACAATAGGCTAAGGGAACAAAACCTAATCGAAAACAATTGAAAATATCAAAATTCCGAAATTAGCGAAACCCGAGCCCCGGGCCTACTTCTTGAAACTTAAAAAATTTCACATCAATAGACTCCTTATCTCCCCACGAGTTTACACATATCAAAAACATAGGAATCGGAGTTCAATTGACCCTTCAAATCCCCAATTTTTGCTCTCTTAAGTTCAAGCCCTAAACCATCATTTTTGTCTATTAACTTCTTAAGTTTTCAGTCATAATCCATGAAATAGCACCATAGAAACGTGTTTTGGGTCCAAAAATCCATACATTATCGAAGCTCCTTGAAATCCCTCTTCAAAATCACTCACAATTCTCCAAGTCTGAAGTTAGAAATAAGGAACCCTTCAAAATTCACAAAGATGAACTTAAATACCTTCTGCCCAGTCGAAGCCGCTTCTGCGGTCAAAACCCCGCTTCCGCGGTACCGCTTCTATGGCCAAAGTTCCGCTTTTGCGAAAATTTACTAAGAGACAAAAACCCGCTTCTGCGGCCAAATGGTCGCATCTGCAACTCCGCAGATGCAGTCCCCAATCCACACCTCCGATACCAGGCTTCCTTTAGCCTTCTCATTTCTGCGACTTCCTCCTTCTCTCCTGCGATACCGCTTTTGCGGTCCCAATTCCGCAGAAGCAAAAATACGAGAAGCAGCAGCGTATACAACTCTGCACAAATCCAAAACTCTCTGTTATCCATCCGGAATCACCCCGAGGCCCCCGGGACCTCAACCAAAAGCACCAACACCTACTAAAACTTTATTCAAACTTGTTCCAATCATCAAAACACCTCAAACAATACCAAAACCTTCAAATTACATCTGATTCAAGCCTAAGTTCTTCTAAAACTTCTGAAACACGTATATGGTCAAAAACCAAACCATCTCCGAATGACCTGATATTTTGCAAACACATCCCAAATCACATAATGAAGCTACAACAACTCTCGAAATCCTATTCTTACCCTCGGATTAAAATCTCACCTATCAACCGGAAATCGCCAAAATACTAATTTCGCCAATTCAGGCCTAGTTCTACAGTGGACCTCCAAAATCACTTCTGATCACACTCCTAAGTCACAAATCATCCTCCAAAGCTAACCAATTCACTGAAATTCATATCCGATCCCTCTAACACATAAATCAACATCCAGATGATTTTTCCAAACTAAGCGTTCCTTAAAGAGACTAAGTATCTCATTTCCTTCTAGAAATAATTCCAAACTAACTCGATCACACAAGATACTAATAATGAAGCATAAAGAAGTAGAAAATGGGGAAAACAGAGTGGTAACTCATAAGACAACGGGTGGGGTCGTCACACACATTCTGGATTCGATCAACTTTTCCAACTTAAGTTTTTACATACGTGACTAAGTGTTTTCATTCACTCCAAAACTACTCCTGACCGAACCAACTGACTCGGTAAGTCAAAATATAGTTGTAGAACACAAAAGAAGCAGAAAATGAGAAAACGAGGCTGTGACTTTCGAAATGACCGATCTAGTCGTTACGATGGAGAAGTACTTTTAATATATGTCATAAATCTAATAATAATTGTAATAATTTATTATTTATATTATTTTCAATAACAAATTAAATTGGAACCTTCTTCTTGTTTATATTAAATATGGCCGTATAATTTTATAACTTTGTCTATTTTATTTATTTCTTGAACTTATTTTTTATGTTTTTGTCATTAGATTTATCTTATCCATATAGCATATAGCATGACCATATGAATTATTATTCAAAATCTTTCTCATCTCAAAAAAAAAAAAAATTAACCTTATCATTTAATATATCTCTACATTGAAGTTTTATAGTTATATATTTTTTCCTTTTCAATAGTGTTTTTAAAAAATATATAGTCATTTATTTATTTTAAATTTCAACCAAAAAAGTAACTAATTATTAACCAGCTTCACTAATTATTTCCTAAAATTCGATAATTATTAAATTTTTATTGTGACACTTGGCATCATCGCAGAAACTTGCTTCTTCTATTCTATATAGATAGATAGATTTTTTTGAAGTTCAAATTTCCGATTGACACCTTAAATTGTGGAGGTTATAACTGTCACAAATTGTATTAAATTGCAGTATTTTACGAACCTTCACAATATGCTGCAATTTATGAAGGTTATAAAAAACCTCTACAATAAGACCGCCAAAAAAAGAATTATAAAGCGGCAGTTAAAAGAAATGCCATAGAATGATATTACAGTGGGGGTTCTTATGATCCCCACAAATAAACCCCCACAGTTAGGCTTATTTCTTGTAGTGATTGTATCTCAGGAAAATTAAAAGATTAGTATTCAAATAATAATATATATTATAACTTTCTTTTAAACGTATATGCCTCACATTAAATTTTAGCTTTAGGCCATGTATGTTCTTGAGCTGTTCATGTTCCCAATTCATATGATAACTTTACTTTTAGTCTCTCCAAAAAAAGACATGATTTGTTGAGATCCTCACCATCCCTTATTTAAATAAAAAGACGTTTGAAACTCTCAGCCTCACTCTTTAACGTGATAATTTTGATAGTTTGCATACATAGATTACATGTCAAAAGTCTTCTTTAATTTTATAAATTTTGTGTTCCATTAAACATCATCACATAAAATTAGACAAAGGTGTACTTGTTTACTTCTTTTGTATATAGTTGAAAAGATGGAAGGCAGCTATTCAAGATTGTGAAGTGTTGATGCAAGAAAATCCAGAGGATGATGAAGTAAACAGGGTGTTTTTAGAGGCAAATGTTCAGCGTCAAAAGCAGCTAGTAGAGGACCAGAACCAGAGAAATCCATCCAATGGTTCCAACTCCCTTTGACATTTACTACACCAAAATTAGTACCAAATCCCTACGGTTTTCTATCATGAGTTACACATTCAACTTTCCAAAAATTTGCACAAAAACAAAAAGAAAAAGAAAAATTTCCGCAGCATGCATATGCAAGAGCTTCTACAGACAAATGCAGTTTGGAAAGTCATCTGGTCTGTGTTAATGTTTACTAGTCAAGCAGCTGTCGCAAGAGTCTAGTAAGTAACTTATAAATAAGTTACTACCTCCCCACCACACTACACAAAAATATTTAATAGCTCTAGTCATAAAAAAACTTTATTCGAGCTATCATTTCTTTTTAACATCCTACTTAATTAATACTCCCTTAGCTCCACTTAAATTGATCTTTTGGCTTTTCTTTATAGTCTAATATTTGAAATTTTCGGATATTAAGAGGAAATTAACTTCTTCTTTTTAAAGTTGTCATTGGAGTAAAGAGCCTATGAATATTTGTTATAATTCAAATACACTTCAATTTATTGTTAATTAATAATTAAGAAGTGGATTTCTTAATAGATATGTACTAAAACAACAAAAAAATTATTTAAAACGCAGGTATTACTAACCTAATTGAAACAATATGGAAAGATCATGTGACTTTTTAACCTAAAACGCCAAATATATCAAAAATAAATTCAGTTAGTCAAAACGATCAACATGTGTGACCGAACAAAGTAATAACTATCTAATCATTAGTATAAAGAAGTTCTAAAAAAAATTAAATTAATTTCCACCTTGTAGCCTTTTAAGTTATTGTGGAGGTTGCATCTATCACAGCTGTTAAGTACTCTGCTCGTAACCATTACTCAATTTTATAGATATGGGCAAGTCAAGAAAAATCACATCCATTTGACTTTTAAGAACAGAAAAGGAGTGATATTAGAGAGCACCCCAACAGAAAATAAGGAGAAAGAACCAACTGAAGAAACTAACTTTCATTTATAAACCAAATAAATTCACAATTGCTAGTTTATGGACTGATATTACGTTTACAAACGCTACTGGCCCCCTTTCACAAAACAATGATGGATTGAGTATCAATTTTTAATAAGAAATGTTATATGCTATAACTAAATAATGCACCACATTTATTCAAAATAAATATACTTTAAACTATTATAATACTTAGCTACATATTTGGTTTTATAGCAAATACCATATCTAAGGATTCTAACCCTAAAATAATTTTTTTCTACGTTCCTCCTTTTATCTTGCTACTACAGTCTAATTGGCTCTCCATCTCCCTTAAACTCTCTATCTCTCTGTTGTTACACTCTTGCCAAAAAACCACCGCCGGTCTAACCTGTCGGAACATTGCCGTCCGACCTCCTTTTTATTTATTTTTTCTGTTTTGTTTTCTCTCGTCGCTCTCAATTTAGTACATCAAATTTCTCAACCCATATCGGCCTCGTTTTTAGCTCCACCGTTGATATCAATCTCTGGCTGTAATCTATGGCGAACAGACCGGATTTTTCTCAAATATGAGTATATATATATATATATTTTTTTTTTTTGTGATCGAATTAAATACAACGAAATACATATTATAACCAGATTTTTGTTCATCTAACAGGATTTGGTAGATACAATGTGATGATAATGTATTCTCAGATCTTGCCCTAGTTTTAATAAAATGTATACAGTATTTTGCTTGGCCGAAAAATGTCATTTCCGGCAAACTTTCTCTTCTTTGCTATTGAGTCATACACAATGATACAAATATATTGTACTCCCTCCGTTTCAATTTATGTGAACCCATTTGACTGGGCACGGGGTTTAAGAAAGAGAGAAAACTTTTGATCTTGTGGTGTAAAATGAGGCAACTTTATTTTGTGTGGCTATAAATCATTACATAAAGATAATTGTTTCCAAATAAGGAAAGAGGTCATTCTTTTTTGCACGGACTAAAAAGGAAATAGGTTCACATAAATTGAAACGGAGGAAGTATTTTAATGCAAATATGGTTTTTTTATATATATTTTTTCTATATTTATGTATTCTAAAGGTTATTTTTTGTGGCAGATCCCTTAATTTTTTGAATTTTGTTGTTTGAATACAACCAAATTAAACATAGTAAATTGAATAGAGTGTAAAAGCATCTACAAATGAATACAATGACTTAAATACAACCGAATGTCACTATTTTTGTTGTTTGAATACTGTAGAATGGAATATATTATAAAATACAGTTAAGAATGAATATAGCCAAATTCAAGTGTATTTCGTCGAATTGAATAGAACAATAAACAACATATTTCTTGATTTTTTGTTGTTTGGATACAAATGAATTCAATACAGTGAAGCGTGGAAAGCATTTAGAGCATATAACAATAAAGAAAGGGAATGAAACAGTTAAAGGAAACAAGTAATTTTAGGGAAAATAGATAATTTGGCAGCGTATAAGCACTCGTCACCTCTCTCATATATGCCGTGTAACGACCCGGCCCGTCGTTACGGGAATTACCACCCCGTTACCTTGCATTTACATATATTATGCTTTTAAAACAGAGTATTAGAGTATATCGGGTGAGTTAGGAGTGATTTGGATTGAAAATGAAACAAATAGCATGTTTGAAGAAAGCTTGAATATGAAAAGTCAACCAAGAGTTGACTATTGAGTTAGAGTGCTCGGAATCGGATTCCGATGATTCGACTAGTTCCGGGGGATCATTTATGACTTAGGAGAACAATCGGAATTGAATTTGGAGGCCGGTGTAGAAATAGGCTTGAATTGGCTAAGGTTGAATTTTGGCGAAATCCGAACGGTAGGTGATATTTTGATCCGGGAATCGAAATGGAATTCCGACAGTTGCAGTAGCTTCGTTAGGTGATTTTGGATGTGCCTGCAAAATTTCAGGTCATTCGGACGTCGTTTGGTCGGGTTTTTGATTGAATGTGCAATTTGGAATGTTTTAAGGAATTTAGGCTTGAATCCGTGTGTAATTGGTGATTTTGATGTTTAGGATGGTGTTTTTATGATTGGAACAAGTCCGTATCGTGTTTTGGAGTATGTTGGTGGTTTTCGTTGGGGTCCCGGGAGCCTCGGGTTGATTTCGGTCCAAACGGACCATTTCTTCTATTTTTGGAACTGCTGTTGGCTGCTGGTTTTGTTGCAGACGGATGCTCTATGCGATCGCATAGGGTTATTGCGATCGCATAGAAGGATGGAAGTGAGCCCAGAGTTGTTCTATGCGATCGCGTAACAGGAGATGCGATCACATAGGTATGGAAACTGGCACTATGCGATCGCAGGGTCATTTGTGCGATCGCATAGAAGAGATTGGAGGGGTGAGAAAAATGTTCTATGCGATCGCATAGCAAGGGGTGCGATCGCATAGGTTCGTCAGACTGTGCATTGCGATCGCATAGCTAGTGTTGCGATCGCAGAGAAGAAAAGATGAGGCCTGGAAGGTTGTGCTATGCGATCGCGGGAGAGCATTGCGATCGCATAGAAGGGGAAATTGGCAGGAAATTTAACTCTATGCGATCGCATAGGGTCATTGCGATCGCATAGAAGAGATTGTTCGGGCAGTGAATTAAATCACAAAACAGAGGGGTCGCGGGTTCATTAACCCAAAACCCCATTTTTGAGTTCCAAGAGGAGAAATTGACGGGAATTGCTGGTAATTCATCGGGGTTTCGTTGGAGGTAAGTTTTGTGGCTTAATTACATCATTTTAACATGAAATCCTTGGTTAATTCCCTGTAAATGGAAGATTAATTGTGGGTTTGAGCCCTAAGCCTAAATTGTAGAAAAACAAGGATTTGAGTGGGCAAATGGAGTCCGATTTTGGTAAAATTGATATGCTTAGACTCGTATTGAGACGAGGGTTCTAGAAATGTGAATTTCGTAAATTTTCGGAATGTTGGCCCGGGGCTCGGGTTTTGACAACTTTGGGAATTTTGATGTAAATTGAGTTGTATTGATTGGGTGTCGTCCCATTGGCCTAAATTGTTGTATTTTTATTGTATTTGATCAGGATTCTACGCGTGCGGAGCTTGATTCTCGTGGCAAGGGCATTGCGGAGTAGTCGTCGCGCCGTATTGAGGTGAGTAATAGATGTGGGTGATGACCGGCGGGTTCGAAACCCCGGTATACCACTTTGTGACGCTGTATAGCGGCGAGACACGCACACTCTCGAGAGTGCGGGGTCGATCATGAACTGGAGACTACATATTAGTCCAACCTGTTGATACTGTATTATTGGCTATTCTAGAGCCGTCGAACCTCCTTCTTGGATGGTTGCATATATGTATATATATATTGTGATAATGGCCACTCTTGAGCCGAGGAACCCCCTTCTTGGGCGGTTGAGTATACATGTGGGCCGTGAGCCAGTTATTGGATCCCGCGAGGATCGTTATCATTGTCTTATCACATAGACATGCTAGTTTACTACTAGTCCGCAGCTATTTTTGGTTATTATGCTAAATTCCAATCTCTGGAACTTGATATTACTGTTTTCCAACTGAAAAATGATAAAAGAGTTTTCAAAAACTACTTTTGAGCCTGCGAGGCTGTATCTGCATATTAGCTGACTAGTAGTGGATCGGGCTGCACGCCGCAGGGAGATATATGTTGGATCGGACTGCACGCCGCAGGAATATCTCTATGAGATGTGCTTGGGCTGTAGGAGCCCCTCCGGAGTCTGAACCCCCACAGTGAGCACGGGTACCCAAAATTGGAGTCGGGCTACGCGCCGTAGCGGTCATATCATGCATTACATTGCATTTAGCTACATCTGCTAGCTGTTATGCTATTTATTGGTATTTGTTGGTACAGGTACAGTGAAGATTGATTCTATGACAGGGTAGCTGATTATAGCTTTACATAGTGCTTTATTGCGGATTTCTTATCTGCTGTCTTACCCTTGTTTATTACCACTGAGTCTGGCAGTACTCATTTTACTCCCTGCACCTTGTGTGCAGATCCAGGTACCTCTCAGCAGTGATCCAGTAGTTGTGCGAGGCGACGTTTGTGGATATTCGAGGTAGTTGCAGAGTCCGCAGGACCCGATATTCCTTCTTACTGTCTTGATTTTGTATTGACTTTTCTTTCCGCACTTGGTATCTTGTAAACCTTTATACACTTACGTTCAGTAGAGGCTCATGACTCTTGACCCTTGGTCTATGGGAGTTGATGTACTATGGGACTTGGTTCCCCATTTTTGTTATATGTTTCTCTGTTATTTCGTGAATTAATATGCCTAAATGGGCTAAAGTGAGCTTCTAGCTCCGTGGTTGATATTGATTGGTCGGGCTGGCTTAGCAATGTGCTGGGCGCCATCACGACCGGATTTGGGGTCGTGACAAGTTGGTATCAAAGCCTAGGTTTACTAGGCCTCATGAGTCTTGAGCCGGTTAGTAGAGTCTTGTGGATCGGTACGGGGACGCCTGTACTTATCCTCGGGAGGCTGCGAACCTTTAGGAAAACTTCACTTTTCTTGAACTCGGTCGTGCGATCTTGTTGTTCTGAGAACTGAACTTCTATATTCTATTCTCTCGCAGATGGCGAGAACGCGAGCATCAGGACGAGGTGGACGACCTCCATTGCCACCTGTTAGAGGCCGTGGGCGCGGTCGTGCTAGAGGTATAGGTAGGGCGGCTGAGGCAGTGCCAGCTGACCCGCCCGTTGTACCAGTTCAGGAGCAGCCCCCGGTGGTTGAAGCTCCAGCAGTCCCAGTTCAGGGCCAGACTATATCTATTGCTATTCCTGGTCTTCAGGAGACTCTTGCTCAGATATTATCAGTGTGTTCCGGTTTGGCTCGGGTAGTTTCGGCTACCGCTACTGTAGCGACATCTCAGTCAGGGGGTGGTCGGCAGACCCCTACAGCTCGCACACCTGACCCGGTTGTTCAGGGACTTCAGACGCCAGAGGCGGTCCCCGCTCAGGTGGTTGCACCGGTTATTCCTCCAGCTGCACCAGCTCCAGCTCCAGAGCATGTGGTTCAGGCTATGCCCGATGATGAGCAACGTCGTCTCGAGAGGTTTGGTAGACTTCAGCCACCCCATTTCAGTGGCGTTGAGGGCGAGGATGCCCAAGGTTTCTTGGATAAGTGTCAGAAGATGCTGCGTACGGCTGGTATTCTTGAGTCCAGCGGAGTTTCATTTACTACATTTCAGTTTACCGGTCCTGCATTTGATTGGTGGGAGGAGTTTGAGAGGCGTAGGCCTGCAAGAGCAGCACCTCTCACATGGCAGCAGTTCTCTACTCTCTTTCTAGAGAAATATGTACCTCGGTCTCGTCGCGAGGAGCTACGTCGCCGGTTCGAGTGGTTGATTCAGGGCGACATGTCTGTGACTCAGTATGAGCTTAGATTCACTCAGTTGGCTAGGCATGCCACATGGATGATCCCCACTGAGAGGGAGAGGATCAGGAGGTTCATTGATGGCCTCAACTACTCTATCTGTATTCTTATGACCAGCGAGCGAGTTCTGTCATCATCGTTTGAGCAGGTTGCCGATATGGCACGCTCCATCGAGGCGGATCGTCGCCGAGAGAGAGAGGAGCGGGAGGCCAAGAGGCCTCGCAGTTCTGGCAGTTTCAGCGGTGCTCCATCTAGAGGGCATTCCCAGCAGAGCAGAGGTCGCTCATCTAGACCTTCTCATTCAGGCCGCCCGGAGCAGAGCGGAGGTTCTTATGGTCGTGGTCGACAGGGGTTTCAGCAGGGTCAGTCATCACTTAGTGCCCTCCCAGCCCAGAGTGCAGCACCTACTTCTCCAGCACCAGGTGCATGTTATGAGTGTGGTGAGTTTGGCCACATGAGGAGACATTGCCCTCGACTACGTAGGGGCAGGACTCAGCAGAGGGATCAGCCCTCCTCTTCAGCACCATCTCAGTCTAGTAGAGGTGGAGGTCGGTCTTCTCGTGGTCGCCCCAGGGGCGAGGAGAGATCTGGTGGAGGCCAGGCACGGTTCTATGCACTTCCTGACAGGCGTGATGCAGTTGCCTCCGATGCGGTGATTACAGGTATCATTTCTGTCTGTCACAGAGATGCCTCTGTTCTATTTGATCCAGGGTCCACATATTCTTACGTGTCCTCTTATTTTGCACATCATTTGGGTGCGACTCGTGGTATTCTTGATTTACCTGTTCATGTATCCACCCCCGTGGGTGATACGATTGTTGTGGATCATGTCTATAGATCCCGTGTTATATCTATTGGGGGTCTGGAGACCCAGGCAGATTTGTTATTGTTGGGTATGGTGGACTTTGATGTTATATTGGGTATGGACTGGTTGTCTCCGTACCATGCTGTATTGGACTGTCATGCTAAGACAGTTACGTTGGCCATTCCTGGTATTTCTCAGGTTGAGTGGCGGGGTTCGACTGATTTCGTCCCTAGCCGTGTTATTTCGTTCTTAAGGGCTCAGAAGATGGTTGAAAAAGGGTGTTTATCGTACTTAGCTTTTGTGAGAGATGTGGGAGCTGAATCTCCTAGCATTGATTCTGTACCGGTTGTGAGGGATTTCCCAGATGTATTCCCCTCAGACCTGCCGGGCATGCCGCCGGACAGGGATATTGATTTTGGCATTGACTTGGTGCCGGGCACTCAGCCCATTTCTATTCCTCCGTATCGGATGGCACCAGCTGAGTTGAAGGAATTGAAGGAGCAACTCCAGGAACTCCTAGATAAGGGGTTCATTCGGCCGAGTGTGTCGCCGTGGGGTGCACCGGTCATGTTTGTTAAGAAGAAGGACGGATCTATGAGGATGTGTATTGACTATAGGCAGCTAAACAAAGCAACAATGAAGAATAAGTATCCTCTGCCTCGTATTGATGATTTGTTTGATCAGCTCCAGGGAGCTAGGGTGTTCTCGAAGATTGATCTTCGTTCAGGCTACCATCAGCTGAAGATCAGGGACTCGGATATTATGAAGACTGCATTCAGGACCCGATATGGTCATTATGAGTTCCTTGTGATGTCGTTTGGGTCGACCAACGCCCCAGCAGCATTTATGCATCTGATGAACAGTGTGTTCAGACCTTATTTGGATTCATTTGTGATTGTGTTCATTGATGACATACTAGTCTACTCTCGTAGCCAGGAGGAGCATGCTCGGCACTTGATTATTGTGTTGCAGAGATTGAGAGAGGAGAAGTTGTATGCCAAGTTCTCCAAATGTGAGTTCCGGCTTGAGTCCGTGGCATTCTTAGGGCACGTGGTGTCCTGTGATGGTATTCAGGTAGATCCGAGGAAGGTCGAGGCGGTGCAGAGTTGGCCCAGACCGACCTCAGTTACTGAGATCCGTAGCTTTCTGGGATTGGCAGGGTATTATCGCCGATTCGTTCAGGGATTCTCTTCTATTGCTTCACCCTTGACTAGATTGACTCAGAAGGGTGTTCCTTTCTTATGGTCCGAGGAGTGCGAGGAGAGCTTTCAGAAGCTCAAGACAGCACTGATCACAGCACCAGTCTTGATTCTACCGACAGCTTCAGGTTCTTATACTGTATATTGTGATGCCTCGGGAGTGGGCATTGGTTGTGTGTTGATGCAGGAGGGTAGGGTCATTGCTTATGCTTCTCGTCAGTTGAAGCCCCACGAGAAAAACTACCCTGTTCACGATTTGGAATTAGCTGCTATTGTTCATGCCTTGAAGATTTGGAGGCATTATCTATATGGTGTATCTTGTGATGTATATACGGACCACCGTAGCCTTCAGCATTTGTTTAAGCAGAAAGATCTAAATTTGAGGCAGCGGAGATGGCTTGAGTTGCTTAAAGACTATGATATTACTATCTTGTATCATCCCGGGAAAGCCAATGTAGTGGCTGATGCATTGAGCCGGAAGGCTATTAGTATGGGTAGTTTGGCGTATATTCCAGTTGGGGAGAGGCCCCTAGCAGTTGATGTTCAGGCGTTAGCTAACCAGGATGGTAAGGCTGGATATTTCTGAGCCCAGTCGGGTGATGGCTTATGTAGTAGCTCGTTCTTCGTTATATGATCGTATTCGAGAGCGCCAGTATGATGATCCACACTTACTTGTCCTTAAGGACAGAGTTCAGCATGATGATGCTAGGGATGTCACTATTGATAGTGATGGTGTGTTGCGGATGCAGGGCCGGATATGCGTGCCCAATGTTGACGGCCTTCGTGAGTTGATATTGGAGGAAGCCCATAGCTCGCGGTATTCTATTCATCCAGGAGCCGCGAAGATGTACCAGGGATTTGAAGCAGCATTACTGGTGGAGAAAGATGAAGAAAGATATTGTGAGCCATGTGGCTCGGTGTCTAAACTGTCAGCAGGTCAAGTATGAGCATCGGAGACCTGGTGGTGTATTCCAGCGTATTGATATTCCGGAGTGGAAGTGGGAAAGAATAACTATGGACTTTGTTAGTGGACTCCCTCGGACAGCGAGGAAGTTTGATTCAGTTTGGGTGATTGTGGATAGACTGACTAAGTCAGCTCACTTCATCCCAGTGTGTACTACCTATACCTCAGAGCGGTTGGCAGAGATATTCATCCGTGAGATAGTGAGATTGCATGGAGTTCCTATTTCCATTATATCGGACAGAGGTACCCAGTTCACATCTCAGTTCTGGAGGACATTTCAGCGAGAGTTGGGGTCACAGGTAGAGTTGAGCACAGCATTTCATCCACAGACGGATGGGCAGTCTGAGCGTACTATTCAGATATTGGAGGACATGTTGCGTGCTTGTGTCATTGATTTTGGTGGTTCATGGGCTGATTATTTGCCTTTGACGGAGTTTGCTTATAATAATAGCTATCAGTCCAGCATTCAGATGGCGCCGTATGAAGCTTTATATGGGAGGCGGTGTAGGTCTCCAGTTGGTTGGTTCGAGCCCGGCGAGGCTAGGTTGTTAGGGACAGAGTTAGTCCAAGATGCCTTAGATAAGGTGAAGGTGATTCAGGAGAGACTTCGCACGGCTCAGTCGCGTCAGAAGAGTTATGCAGACCGGAAGGTCCGAGATGTGTCTTATTCAGTAGGTGAGAAGGTGTTGCTGAAAGTTTCGCCTATGAAGGGTGTTATGAGGTTTGGAAAGAAAGGGAAGTTGAGCCCAAGGTTTATTGGACCTTTTGAGGTGCTTAGGAAAGTTGGGGAGGTGGCTTATATGCTTGCTTTGCCACCCCGTTTGTCGGGAGTTCACCCGGTGTTCCATGTATCTATGCTCCGGAAGTATGTCGGAGACCCGTCTCATGTGTTGGACTTCAGGCACGATACAGCTAGATGAGGATTTGACTTATGATGTGGAACCGGTAGCCATTTTGGGTCGACAGGTTCGTAAGCTGAGATCTAAGGATATAGCTTCAGTGAAAGTGCAGTGGAGAGGTCGTCTCGTGGAGGAAGCAACTTGGGAGACCGAGCAGGAAATGCGGAGCAGATATCCACACTTATTTGATGCTCCGGGTATGTTTCTTAACCCGCTCGCGGACGAGCGTTTGTTTAAGTTGGGGAGAATGTAACGACCCGGCCCGTCGTTACGGGAATTACCACCCCGTTACCTTGCATTTACATATATTATGCTTTTAAAACAGTATTAGAGTATATCGGGTGAGTTAGGAGTGATTTGGATTGAAAATGAAACAAATAGCATGTTTGAAGAAAGCTTGAATATGAAAAGTCAACCAAGAGTTGACTATTGAGTTAGAGTGCTCGGAATCGGATTCCGATGATTCAGGTTAGTTCCGGGAGGTGATTTGTGACTTAGGGGAGCGATCGGAATTGAATTTGGAGGCCGGTGTAGAAATAGGCTTGAATTGGCTAAGGTTGAATTTTGGCGAAATCCGAACGGTAGGTGAGATTTTGATCCGGGGGTCGGAATGGAATTCGACAGTTGCAGTAGCTTCGTTAGGTGATTTTGGATGTGCCTGCAAAATTTCAGGTCATTCGGACGTCGTTTGGTCGGGTTTTTGATTGAATGTGCAATTTGGAATGTTTTAAGGAATTTAGGCTTGAATCCGTGTGTAATTGGTGATTTTGATGTTTAGGATGGTGTTTTTATGATTGGAACAAGTCCGTATCGTGTTTTGGAGTATGTTGGTGGTTTTCGTTGGGGTCCCGGGAGCCTCGGGTTGATTTCGGGGGTCCAAACGGACCATTTCTTCTATTTTTGGAACTGCTGTTGGCTGCTGGTTTTGTTGCAGACGGATGCTCCATGCGATCGCATAGGGTTATTGCGATCGCATAGAAGGATGGAAGTGAGCCCAGAGTTGTTCTATGCGATCGCGTAATAGGAGATGCGATCGCATAGGTATGGAAACTGGCACTATGCGATCGCAGGGTCATTTGTGCGATCGCATAGAAGAGATTGGAGGGGTGAGAAAAATGTTCTATGCGATCGCATAGCAAGGGGTGCGATCGCATAGGTTCGTCAGACTGTGCATTACGATCGCATAGCTGGTGTTGCGATCGCAGAGAAGAAAAGATGAGGCCTGGAAGGTTGTGCCATGCGATCGCGGGAGAGCATTGCGATCGCATAGAAGGGGAAATTGGCAGGAAATTTAACTCTATGCGATCGCATAGGGTCATTGCGATCGCATAGAAGAGATTGTTCGGGCAGTGAATTAAATCACAAAACAGAGGGGTCGCGGGTTCATTAACCCAAAACCCCATTTTTGAGTTCCAAGAGGAGAAATTGACGGGAATTGCTGGTAATTCATCGGGGTTTCGTTGGAGGTAAGTTTTGTGGCTTAATTACATCATTTTAACATGAAATCCTTGGTTAATTCCCTGTAAATGGAAGATTAATTGTGGGTTTGAGCCCTAAGCCTAAATTGTAGAAAAACAAGGATTTGAGTGGGCAAATGGAGTCCGATTTTGGTAAAATTGATATGCTTAGACTCGTATTGAGACGAGGGTTCTAGAAATGTGAATTTCGTAAATTTTCGGAATGTGGGCCCGGGGCTCGGGTTTTGACAACTTTGGGAATTTTGATGTAAATTGAGTTGTATTGATTGGGTGTCGTCCCATTGGCCTAAATTGTTGTATTTTTACTGTATTTGATCAGGATTCTACGCGTGCGGAGCTTGATTCTCGTGGCAAGGGCATTGCGGAGTAGTCGTCGCGCCGTATTGAGGTGAGTAATAGATGTGGGTGATGACCGGCGGGTTCGAAACCCCGGTATACCACTTTGTGACGCTGTATAGCGGCGAGACACGCACACTCTTGAGAGTGCGGGGTCGATCATGAACTGGAGACTACATATTAGTCCAACCTGTTGATATTGTATTATTGGCTATTCTAGAGCCGTCGAACCTCCTTCTCGGATGGTTGCATATATGTATATATATATTGTGATAATGGCCACTCTTGAGCCGAGGACCCCCCTTCTTGGGCGGTTGATTATACATGTGGGCCGTGAGCCAGTTATTGGATCCCGCGAGGATCGTTATCATTGTCTTATCACATAGACATGCTAGTTTACTACTAGTCCGCAACTATTTCTGTTATTATGCTAATTCCAATCTCTGGAACTTGATATTACTATTTTCCAACTGAAAAATGATAAAAGAGTTTTCAAAAACTACTTTTGAGCTTGCGAGGCTGTATCTGCATATTAGCCGACTAGTAGTGGATCGGGCTGCGCGCCGCAGCGAGATATATATATGTTGTATCGGGCTGCACACCGCAGGAATATCTCTATGAGATGTGCTTGGGCTGTAGGAGCCCCTCCGGAGTCTGAACCCCCACGGTGAGCACGGGTACCCAAAATTGGAGTCGGGCTACACGCCGTAGCGGTCATATCATGCATTGCATTGCATTTAGCTACATCTGCTAGCTGTTATGCTATTTATTGGTATTTGTTGGTACAGGTACAGTGAAGATTGATTCTATGACAGGGTAGCTGATTATAGCTTTACATAGTGCTTTATTGCGGATTTCTTATCTGCGTTGTCTTACCCTTGTTTATTACCACCGAGTCTGGCAGTACTCATTTTACTCCCTGCACCTTGTGTGCAGATCCAGGTACCTCTCAGCAGTGATCCCGTAGCTGTGCGAGGCGACGTTTGTGGATATTCGAGGTAGCTGCAGAGTCCGCAGGACCCGATATTCCTTCTTACTGTCTTTGATTCTGTATCGACTTTTCTTTCCGTACTTGGTATTTTGTAAACCTTTATACACTCATGTTCGGTAGAGGCTCATGACTCTTGACCCTTCGGTCTATGGGAGTTGATGTATTATGGGACTTGGTTCCCCGTTTTCGTTATATATTTCGTTGTTATTTCGTGAATTAATATGCCTAAATGGGCTAAAGTGAGCTTCTAGCTCCGTGGTTGATATTGATTGGTCAGGCTGGCTTAGCAATGTGCTGGGCGCCATCACGACCGGATTTGGGGTCGTGACATGCCGCTCACAGGAAAATCACGAAGCACTTAGTCCGCGGATTCCTAATTCCGTCAAGTTAAGGTTAGACACAACACTTACCTCACTATAAGGGCCACTCAAAGCTAAACCACGACATTGTATTTCAAACTAGCCTCCGAACCAACAATATCTAGAAAATTACCAACCAAAAGATTCAAAATAATCCTCAAGACTCACCCTCGATAACAAAAATTTTCGATTTATGTAATTATTGAAAAAGTCAACACCCCGACCTGCTTGGTCCAAAGTTGAAATTCGGACCGAGGATTACCTATTCACACCCGAGTCTGAATATACAATTAGTTTTGGAATCTTACCTCAATTTGAGGTCTAAATCTCCATATATTAAAATCCCTAGTTTCTACCAAAAAATCTCCAATTCCACCATGAAAACCTTATATTTAAATTGAGATATTGTAATATAAAGTGAAAGATTGAAAGAACTAGTTTAGAATCACTTACCAATTTTTTGGGAAAGAAATGATATGTGAAAAATTGTCTCTTGTATTTTAGGTTTTGAAAATTTGAAGAATAGGAGAAAAATCCCATATAAGTTCCTTTTACACAACTACAGATGTCGCATTTGCGAAAAGTCCGCAAATACGAAGGGACCATCGCAAATTTGAAGTCCTTCACACCCCTGCTGCCTTCGCAAATGTGAACATGGACCTCCACAATTGCAACTCTAAGATCGCATTTGCGATCACTGCCCTTCTCAAGTTTATTTCGTGAATGTGAAGAATGCTTCGCAATTGCAAAGAATGGATGACGTAAATACTCCTCGTAAATGCAAGAAATAGCTCGACAATACAGAACCTTTAGTGGTCGTATATGCAATTTCTGATCTCCCAATCAAGATATCAGAGGTCTACACCAGCAACTAAAATACCAACAATGTTCTAAGTCATATTTTCGCTCTGTAGCCTATCTGAAACTTACCCGAACCCTCGTGTCTCCAAACCAAACATCCACATAAATCTAAAACATCATAAGAACATTCTCGCGCAATCAAAATGCCAAAATAATACCTAGAAGTTCGAATTTAACACCAAACCAAATGAAATTTTCAAGAACCACGACCCTACATCCTCAAAACTCCATCCTCTCCAACTGTAACCTGCATGGAATCATCGGACCTCACTATATCCCTATGGAAAATCAAATAAGGATCATCATACTACAACTCTCTGATTCACTCAAACAATGAAGATGAGCAACCGTATAAGCTAGAATACGACTGTGCTCCGAAACATCCAACTTCACAAACTGATTGGCTAAGGCCTAAAATCTAATGCAAATGGTCTCTCATTCAATTGGAATGTACGCAAGGCTGCCCATACTTACCGAATTCCTACTCAAAGCATCTATCACCACATTGGCCTTTTGGGATGATACAAGATGGTGATATTATAGTCTTTCAATAGCTTTAGTCGCCTCATCTTCCACAAATTGATATCCTTTTTCTTGAACAAATGCTACAAAGTCTGATGACCCTTGAACACCTCACACGACATGCCATAACGATAGTGCCTCCAAATTTTCAGTGCGTGAAAAATAGTTGCCAGCTCTAATTCATGGATAAGATAATTCTTCTCGTGAATCTTGAACTGCCGTAAAGCATACCGCACCAAGTCCAATATGAGATGTGTTACAATATATTGTATAAGGCCTTGAACCAGTAAGCAACACTAGCACCGGCATTGTAGTCAAGCAAGTCTTAAGCTTCTACAAGTTTGCCTCACACTCGTCTGACCATCGAAATCGGGCACCCTTCTCGGTCAACCTATTCAATAGGGCTTCTATAGATGAGAACCCTTACATAAATAGACCGTAATAACCCGCAAATACCAAGAAACTTTGGATCTCTATAGCTGATATGGATCTAGGCCAGTTCTGGATTGCCTCAATCCACTTAAGATCCAACCAAATACCATATGTTGATACAATATGCCTTAAGAAGGTGACTGAGCTCAACCAAAACATGCTTTTTGAAAACTTAGCATTTAACTAGCTATATCTCAGAGTTTGGAGAACGATCTAAAGGTGGTGCTCATGATTCTCTCGGTTGCGGGAGTAGGTCAAGATATCATCAATAAACACAATCATAAAGGAATCTAAGTAGGTCTTGGACACACGAGTTCATCAAATCTATAAATGTTGTCGGGGCATTTGTCATCACAAATGACATCACTAGTAATTCATAATGCCCATACCAAGTCTAAAAAGTTGTCTTAGGAACATCGAACACCCTAATACTCAGCTGATGGTAGCCAGACTTGAAATCGATATTTGAAAACACCTTAGCAACCTGAAGAAGATCAAATAAGTCATCAATCTTTGGCAGTGGATACTTGTTCTTGATGGTGACTTTGTTCAACTGCTGATTATCTATGCACATCCTCATCGAACCATATTTCTTCTTCAAAGACTACAGAGACGCACCCCAGGCGAGATACTAGGTCTAATGAAACCTTATCAAGCAAGTCTTGCAACTGCTTCTTCAATTTTTTAGCTCTCTATATTGGCAGAGTAGAAATGGGTTAAGTGCTCGGTGCCAAATCAATATAGAAGTCAATATCTTTATCGGGTGGCATCCCCAACATGTCTGCAGGAAACGCTTCTTGAAACTCATGAATGATCTGTACTGAATCCATGGAAAGAACCTTCATACTAAAATCGCGTACATAAGAAGAAATAAGCTAAACATCGTTTCGTAATCATATGCCAAGCCTTCGCATATGAGATAAACCTGCTGGTAGAATGGCTTGGAGTCCCTCTCATTGTCTTGGCATGCTAATCCAATATAGCATGATAAAGTAACATCCAACCCATCCCCAAAATAACGTAAAAAATCGACCATATCGAGAAGTATGAGATCCACACAAGTCTAAAGACTCCCAATAGTAACCACACACAAAAGATAAACGCGATTTACAATAATAACATCTCCCACAGGGGTGGACACAAACACGGGAGCACTCGAAGTGAAGCAAAATAGGATGACAAGTAGGATTAAGTAGAACCCCGATCAAAGAGAATTGAGGCATCTGTACTGCAAACTAAAATTGTACCTGTGATAACTGTGTCAGATGATTGACCCTCAAGACTGGATGGAAAAGCATAGCATCGTGGCTGGGGCACACTACTATCTCTAGGATGACCTCCTGCTAGATTACCTCCACCTCTAGTTGCATGGCCTACACCTCTAACAACCTAGCCTCCACCTCTAGCGGCCTACCTCTACCTCCCTGACCACCCTTACCTCTAGCCAGCTGAGTGAGGGTTTATGTAACCAATACTAGAATTATGGCATAAGAACTTTGTTACGGTAGCATCCGTTGAGATTGTAGCCTTGGTTACTAATGCGAGGGCCACTTCTCAGGATAAGGTCCCGACCGATGTTGTTCGCCCAACGGGTGAATCATCGTCTACTGAGGAGGGGGAAGGGCCGTCGAAGAGATGGAGAGTGGAGTTTGAGACTATGCCTCCAAAAGTAATTCATCTGGGCGACTCTCCCATGACGGGCTCTAGAGGGGGTGTTGTCATAGCTCCCCTCGTAGGGACGGAACCAGCCATCAGAGTTGTCGGTGTCTGTGATCAAAAATTTGAAATTCCTGTCGTTGCCTCAGCTCAATTAGAAATTCCTGCCATTATCAGTGACCAACAACCTTTCATGGCAGCGAATCATACTTCTGGGGCTGCCTTTATAATTTTGAGCGTACCCTTATCTTTTGCAACATGTTGTGCTTGCTCTTCCGTTGCAGGAAGAGGAAAAGGTGTGGTGGTCGATGACTATGACTCTAAGTCAGACCTGAACCCTGATGGTGTTAGAATGTGTGAAGAGAACCTTACTCACTCAGTGGTTCATGCGGGGGGCTATGCCCGTGTTCTTTAGATCCCTTCTGGTGTTAATATCTTGGGGGAAAAGGAGGATCTGGTGCCGTAGTTCAACCTGCTATGTTCCGAAGCCGAAAATGAGGCCCTTCATATATTCCGGATGCTTATTTGATGGATGAGGTGGCCACTATGGGCTTAAGGGGACATTGCATTTTACTTTCATTTTTCTTCGCCATTCCTAAAAGTACTAGTCTAACTTGTGTTTGCATTTTCCAGACGTATATGGTATAAGTGGAAAGCATTCGCAGGGCAAACATTTGAGCCAAGGTTTTCTTGAAGATTTTGGAGAAGTATCATTTCTACCGCAACAGGTGTCGCGAGATGCATGAGCGGATGAGTACAAACCCCTTGGTGAGGAGTTAGATAAAAGGGATAGTAGTTGATGCAAGCTATCCGCAGCAAGAGTGCGCTCAAGGAGCAACTTCGAATAAAGGGCGATGAGCTCGAGTTGGAAAAAGGAGTCGCTGTAGAATGTGAGCATCTATAGGAGAGATTGAGGTCGATATAGTCAGAGATGGATAAAAACTTGATCAAGGTCAATGTGATGAGCGTGGAATGGATGGGAAAATTGACCGCGCTGGAGAACAAGGTCGCTGGATTGGAAAGCATTGAGAATGCTTTGTCCGAGGCTTCGGTGAGAGTGGTGGCCTGGTAGAATACCATCTGCATCTTTCAATTCGAACAAGAGTCAAAGAGTGCGACATATACCCTCATGGAGGCAAGTCTCGAGGAGCACATCAACGAGATTGATCAAGAGGCATTGATTCTGGAAGATCGGGTCACAGCACTAGAGGCAGCCAATGAGCGACTGTTGGCTTAGATTGAGTCTTCCTCCACTATTATCCCCCACCATATGCACGAGCTTTGGGTTTACACCGAAGCCCGTCGGGATATATATATAAGAGTTTATTGGATCATATACTGTGATTGAGGCCACTTATGGAGAAGTACAAGTGAAAGCGCGGGAGGCTCGCATCAACTGTGGATATGATGCAGCGACACCTGAAGCTAATGGGAGTGTGGATGATGGTAATGGAGAGCTTCTTGGAGATGGTGATGGTAATGGCGGTGATGATGCCGAATTAAGAATGTTGTTCTTGCATGTTCTTACTTTCAGTCATTTGTTGTTTGTCATTGTGTCTTCCCCCTTTTCTTTTTATTTTTCGTCCTCCCCCTCCCCTACCCCCCCCCCCCAATTTTGTTTATCATTGGCTTGGGCCATATGTAAGCGACGATAGTCCGCACATTGACTTTGTATAAAGGAGAGTCTTTTCTTCGTTATATGCCTTGTACTTCAACTTTATTCCATTTGTTTATGGATTTTGGTGTGAGATAGACACATGTATGGAAAGTCCTAATTTTTCTTTCTTTCTGATGGGTTTTGGCCTTAGAAGTATTTCGACTTAATCGAAATAGTGCCTCATCATTATTAGATGGTCATATGGTATTTTAAACTTATCAAAATAGTACCCTGTCCTCGTTCGATCGAGGTCAAAATCTTCTTTTTTTGGTGAAAGCTCTTATCCTTAAAGGTTGTTATTTTGAACTTATCAAATGGTAACCCGTCGTCATACGATCGAGGTCAAACTCTTCTTTTCGACAAAGGCCCTCGGCCGTAAAGGGTGTTATTTTATCAAAATAGTAACCCGTCGTGATTCGTCCAAGGTTGAACTCTTCTCTTTATGGCGAAGGACCTTAGATTTAATGGGTATTATTTCGAACTTATCGAAATAGTAACCCATCATTGTTAAATCGAGGTCGAACTCTTCATTTTTGGCGAAGGCCCTTAGCTTTAAAGGGTGTTATTTCAAAGTTATCGAAATAATAACTCGTCATCGTTGGATTGAGGTCGAACTCTTCTTTTTGGCGAAGGCCATTGGCCTTAAAGGGTGTTATTTCAAATTTATCAAAATTGTAACCCGTCATCGTTCAATCGAGGTAACCCGTCGTCATACGATCGAGGTCAAACTCTTCTTTTCGACAAAGGCCCTCGGCCGTAAAGGGTGTTATTTTATCAAAATAGTAACCCGTCGTGATTCGTCCAAGGTTGAACTCTTCTCTTTATGGCGAAGGACCTTAGATTTAATGGGTATTATTTCGAACTTATCGAAATAGTAACCCATCATTGTTAAATCGAGGTCGAACTCTTCATTTTTGGCGAAGGCCCTTAGCTTTAAAGGGTGTTATTTCAAAGTTATCGAAATAATAACTCGTCATCGTTGGATTGAGGTCGAACTCTTCTTTTTGGCGAAGGCCATTGGCCTTAAAGGGTGTTATTTCAAATTTATCAAAATTGTAACCCGTCATCGTTCGATCGAGGTCGAACCCTTCTCTTTTTGGCGAAGGACCTTAGCCTTAAAGGTTGTTATTTGGACTTATCAAAATAGTAACCCATCGTCATTTGATCGAGGTCGAACCCTTCTCTTTTTAGTGAAGTCCCTTAGACTTAAAGAGTGTTATTTAGAATAGAAATCTATCATTGTTCAATCGAGGTCGAACTTTTCTCTTTTTGGCGAAGGCCCTTAGCCTTAAAGGATTTTATTTCGAAATTATCAAAATAGTAACCCGTCATCATTTGATCAAGGTCGAACTCTTCTCTTTTTGTAGAAGGCCCTTAGCCTTAAAGGATATTATTTCGAACTTATTGAAATAGTAAGCTGTCGTCGTTCAAACGAGGTCATACTCTTCTCTTTTTGGCAAAGAACTTTGGCCTTAAAGGGTGTTATTTTAAACTTATCAAAATAATAACCTGCCATCGTTCGATCGAGGTCAAACTCTTTCTTTTTGGCGAAGGCCCTTGGCCTTAAAAGGGTGTTATTTAGAATTTATCAAAATGGTAACTCGTTTTCGTTCGATCAAGGTCAAACTGTTCTCTTTTTGGCGATGGCCCTTAGCCTTAAAGGCTGTTATTTCAAACTTATTGGAATAGTAACCCGTCATCGTTTGATCAAGGTCGAATTCTTCTCTTTTTAGAAAAGGCCTTTAGCCTTAAAGGTTGTTATTTTGAACTTATAAAAATAGTAACCCGTTGTCAATCCCTGTTTTTGGAGAGCCATATATCTTCTGGGGGAGTCCCAGTTCATTCAATATTGCTCGTAACAGAGGGTAAAACATCGGAGAATGTGAAACGTTGTTATTTCGCTTTGGTTCGCTCTGCGCACAAATTGTGATTTCCTTGTCTAGCTCCTATCTTCTGACTCGGAGGTATCACCAATGGGCGGTATCACAGTTGTTTTGCGGTAGTTTTTTGTCCTTTATTTGAGAAGTTTTTTTATTCGTTCGCCCGCACGACCATTGTATTCCTAGTTGAGCATAGATTAAGAGGCGAGTGAGAATGAAACTTTCCTTGCCCCCATCTGGTGGTCCGATGGGGGAGATCTAATGGGTAACATCGTTCGCCTTGTTTGGCGTATCGATCGTTGAAGGGGCGGAGGTTTCTGAGCTTGATAATTTTGTTTGGCTCTCCTCCCCCTACTATGCTGCTCCTTTGTCTCGCGCGGGTTGAATTTTTCCTTCGCTCTCCTTTTGGTGAGTGATCGTATTTCTTATCTTTGATCTGGGAGAGACTGGAAAATTTCATTAAAAAGTTCTCACAAACGGCGCCAAATTGTTTGACTCAAAAGATATTGAAATTTTTTGAAATAAATTAATTAAAAAATAAAGGGATAAATCTTAGTCAGACATAATAAATTCAAGATCAAAGAGCTAGGAAGCATGGAGCATCTATTTGATCATTTTCCGATTGACGACGATGTTTTTTCAACACGTAAGAGCCTAACGTAATAATCAGAGAGCAATGTTGTATGTTTTGTTGTCTTTCTAGGTCGAAGGATCTCTGATTTGTATTAGTTGACTTATTTATCATTTTAGCGATATTAAAAAAATCTATTCTAGAATCAAATAAGTGGAACTTATAAAGACTAACTTTAGGATTGGAAAGGAGTTTATTTATAATAATCGAATGTTAATAGAGATTAAATATAAATGTTAGTTAAGTTTTAAAATTATAAAGATAAATTCATAATTAGGAATAGGAGTAGTAGTAGTAATAGGATAAAGAGTGACATAATGATTATCTATAATTACGGCCACCAAACGAATATCCTTTGGTGATGAGTGACAATCATAGACATCGCTGGCCTGCTTTCTGCTTTTGGAAATTGGAAGGATGAAATGAATTGAACATATACAAAAGTGTGAGTAAATTCACCGTTAAATTTTATGCAAACACTATATTTTACTTTGTTCTAAAAGCTATACTATTACATTTTTAGTTTCAAAAATAATTCAAGTTTAAACTCTTATTTATCTTTAGTGATATCATTTGAAAGTCACAAAAATTATATGGCATACTTTGGATCATAAGGTTTTTTAAAAAAAATAAAAACTTTCGTAAATTTTGTGTTCAAATCAAACAGGTTAGACAAATAATGAAATGAGAGTACTCATAGTTTGCTTATAGTAATATACAAGTTTTTTACTAACGATACATCAACGGTTGAAGTATGACCTATCATTCTTTATTTTTTTAATTTATTTTAGTTCTTCAAAATGTTTTTCAAATATTCTCCCTCCGTATGGCAAAGTAATAAAAAGGTTATCTTTATGCAAAACTAGGTGGGCGTTTGTACATAAGAATTGTAAAATTTTGAGAAAGTGAAAATGGTACTTTGAAAACTAGAGTTATATTTGGAGATGTTTTTGAATTTTTTAGTGATTTTAAGTGAAAATTTTGAAAAACAGTATTTTTTTTTTGTGTCCGTGACATTCAAATCAAAGTAAAATATATATTTCTTCATTTTCGTCAAATGTCATAAATTTTACAATACTTTAATAAAAAATGTCAAGAAAATATTTATCATCATTGGTGTACATTCTTTAGAAGGTTATGTGCACTTAGTGTTGGAAGCTGCAAACCAACCTGAAACACCAAACTGTTAGTAATTATTTTTTTGATTAGCCAAATAATTAAAAGAACAAAAGCTTAAAGACAGTCTTATCGTAGGTTGTTTATTAAATAGCAAGAACAACTTAAAACAGAAAGAAAGCAACAACATATTTAAATCTTCTGCATAAGAATATATCCCAAGATTGTACATTGTTTCAGTAGACAACAAGACATAAAAGAAGGAAAGTACTATACAGAATTACACATCTAAGTACAATTATAGCTTAAAATTACCTCAGCATAATTCAGTAAAAAAAAAACTTAATGCTATTTGAAGAAACTTAAACAAAGTTCATAACAAAGGGAAATATTTGGCCAAAGAGCAATGACCTTGAATTTGATCATCATACTAATTACCTCTTCGAACTTAAACTTCTTGATAATGAATCTTTAACTTCACCCACAACCCAAGTCTCCTTTGTTATATCTGATGAAAACTTGTACAAATCACTCCCATATCTCATCACCACTAAGCTCTTCTTTTTCTTTTTATTACTCTCTAAATCTTCCATTGCTGATTTTGCATTCTTTTCTTCTTCATAATCATGCTCTTCTTCTTCGTGTTTTTGCTCAAGCCTGCTTTTTGCAGGAGCAGAACGACAACGCATGAGCAAAAGTGCATTGGGTGGTGGTGCACATGAAGGGACATGATCATTAAATTCTGGATCTGCCTCTCCTTCGTTATTACTATTATAATAAACCTTTTTTTTCTGTGTTTCCTCTGTATTCTGGTTTTCTTGCAAAACCATGAACCACTTAGAGAATACAGTTCTAGAGACAGCTTCATTATCATTTTCATGCAAATCTTCATCTTCTTCTTCCTCATCATCAGAAGTGATAATATCAGTTGCTGCTGCAGAAAATGAACCAAAGCACCTAAAATCAAACCTTACATTACGCAAACAAGTCAAGAATTGCATTACATCCTTTTTAATTCCAAGTGAATCAATCCAAGCAGGTTTATGTTTTTTGACATGTAGCTTCTCAATCTCTTCCATAACTGACTGCCAATTCTTGCATGATTTTTGTTTGTGCCGCCTAACTTTGATCTGCCCAGCACATGTAACTTTTGGTGAAGTTGGCTCAGAAATCTCAGTTCTCTTTGATTTGGCCCATAGCATTGGACTTGCTTGGCCAGCTGCTGCTCCAATACCTCTGGTGCTACATCTCTTTAAATGGTGTTGATGATGGTGACTTGCTGGACTTGGCATAAGTGTTAGATGAGCTCTAGAAGGAAAACAAACTAATAGATCTGTTGAAGGAACTTCTTTACACTTTCTACCTTTCATTGTAGTATAACTTTCTTTCTTCTTCTTGGCTCTTCTTTAAGCTTCTTTGATGGCAGATGTTGAGATTTGATGAATCGATCTTAAGGATGTTGAATATCTATTGAAATTGTGTTTGGAAGAGTGAGTTTTAAAAGAAAAGTAAAGGGGGAGGTAAAGGCAGTGGACAGCTAGCTTTCTTTTGTTACTTTTTTGTTTATTGCTTCCATCTTTACCGTATGTTATATGGTGCATTTTTATAACAATCATTTTGCTTTGTTTTGAAATATGTAATAAAAGTGTGACCTTCCTTCTTTGCTTTCTTAGCCTTTACTTTCCCCCCATATCCTTGCCAAACAAAGCAGTATTCATTCCGTTTTAAATTAAGTGAGGTAGTTTGACTTCACAAGAAATTTAAGGAAAAAAAAAAGATAGACTTGTGAAATTTGTGATCTTAAAAATTTAAGGGGTAAAGCTTTGTGGGGACATGACTTTTGTATGGTTATAAAAATTTCTCATTAAAGGTAAAATGGGTAAAATGAAGAGTTTAAAGTTGAATTATTTTCAAATTTAAAAAAGAGTACCTTATTTAATATGAAACGGAAGAAGTATACATAATTCAAATTAGAGCAACAAATAAAAGAAAGGTGAGGAAAAATAAAGGGTTAAAGAAGGAAAAAAAGGTTGAAATATGAGCTATGTTTCATCATCTAATCATAGCCAAGTTAGGCAAGGCTCATGTCGTAGTATTTTTTTCCCACAAGTTGTCCCACCCAAACTACCAAACTACCAAACACATCGCTTTGAATAACTCTACCATACCATCTACAGTTTTTAATTTCATGGTGGATATGAATTAGCTATAATATTGCTAGATGATTTTGATGTATGCACAGTTTTGTTGTTATATGAATTTCTTTATTTTTTAAAAAAAATGAATCGCTGGGTGACTAGGACAGGGAAAGGGAAGGATGGGTAATGAAAAATCAAAAGAATAATGGGACGTATAAAGTGGAGAACATGCCATTATGAGAACAGAATTATAATTGATGAGCAATAGCATGACATTTTACTTGAAGATTTGACTTTTGAGTCCTTCATTGAAGATGGTATCATAAATAAAAGCAAGAAAAATAAGAGATAATTAGTGTTAAAGAAAAACGATATTGGCTCTAACTCCATTTTAAAAGTTAAAACAATTATGTGAAAATTGCCCAATTGAAAGAATAATTTATTTCCTAAAACAATGTGGGAAGATATAACATATCTTTACATGCGGAACATGGGAGCGCAATAATAAGGATTATTCTGGATCTAACTCAATTTTAAAAAGTTCGGAACCTAAATGTGATCTTTTTGGATTCGAGAGATCGAAATAAGTGAAGAAAAAATATAGTGACCAAATTATATAAAATATGATTTTAAGCACGCTTTACTTTAACGTCTGTTTTGGACGTTAAGGTAAAACACATTTTAAAATCACACTTTGTATAAAATGTTGTTATGAAAAATGCGCTTTGCCTGAAGATGATAAGACTTTCATCTAAAACGTGATTTGTCAAAGCGCTATATATAAAACGCTTTAATAAACCACACTTTTCATCTTCAAATATACGTCTCAATCCTTACCCCCACGTTTAAACAGAATATATCCCTCCTTTTAAATTCGAACAAGCTGTCCCCCCCAACCCCCATTAACGAGATGAAAAATACGAGTGGACCCTACCGTCCCATGAAAAGTAAAGAGCATTGGTCCAACATCCTAGTTAAGGCTTCTCTCATTGTCGTTGCTCGTTTCGGACAAAAATCTTCAATTCTTCAACTTTCCAGAAAACATAAATCGAGGTATTTCAATTTAGTTTTTGTTGAAACTCGTATAAAAAATACATATTAGTTGTTTTATATGTGTTTTTTATTTTTTATTTTTTATTTTTATTTTTTTCGATTAAAATGGTATGTTACTTTTATCCGAACATAGATAATGGTGTGCTAAAAAATATGTTTCAATTGAGAAATCTTTATTATTTGTTAAAAAATTAATAAGTTTCTTTTTGCTGTTGTATATTTATTTTCGTGAATGTTTTGTGATTAAATATATTTGATACTCTTATCTGGTTTATATTATTTATTTTCTTAAAGACTAGTAATATAATGCCATTTTAACGTAGTAAAATGTAGTGTTTTTAGCGTAGTAAAATATAGTGCTTTTTAGCGTAGTATCCCCTGTAATTTAAGTATCTCATATATATACTCAAAAATACGTAAAAATAACTGATAGATCAACAAACTCTGTCCAATTATAGTCAACGATCGTAACAAAATAGCATGAGAAAAAAACAATATTTTTCGGATATGTTGGTGCTACTAGCCCACAAATATCAAACCTGGAACCCATATGAGAATATTAATAATTAAATAACAACAACAATAACATACCCAGTGGGATCTAGGGAGAGTAGAGTGTACACAGACCTTACCACTACACGAAAAGGGCAGAGAAGCTATTTTCGGGAGACTCTCGGCTAAACAGAAAAGGTAATAATATAAGAAAATAAATAAGAGAAAAGACATGTAACAAAAAAGATACGAGAAAGAAAATAACCACATCAAATAAGTGAAAGGACAATCACATAAAACTATACAAAACACTAATGTGAATACCATATGGACCGCTAACAAACCTAACAAAACTCTAACAGACTACCCGGTACAAGGAGGGAAGAACTCTTGACTACCCCCTAGACTACCACCCTAATGTTCGACCTCCACATGTTCCTATCAAGAGTCATGTCCTCGAAAATCTGAAGTCGCACCATGTCCTGCCTGATTATCTCGCCTCAATACTTCCTAGGCCGCCATCTGCCTTTTCTCATACCTACCAAAGTCAACTGCTCACACCTCCTAACCAGTGCATCTAGGTTTCTACTCCACGTGTCTGAACCATCTAAGTCGCGCTTCCCGCATCTTATCATCCACGGGAGCGATGTCCACCCTCTCTTGAATACCTTCATTCTGAATCTTATCCAGCCTAGTGGTCCCACACATCCATATTAACATCCTCATTTCTAATACTTTTATCTTCTGGATATGTGAATTCTTTGCCAACACTCATCTCCATATAACATGGTCGGTCTAACCACCGTTTTATAGAACTTACCTTTGAGTTTGGTGTTGATACCCAATTTTTTCCTATGTATTTTTTTATATATGAAATACTTTCAAAATAATGTATATATGCATATATAAGCACGCCTAAATATTTTGGTATTTTTCCCAATTTTCTAAGATTTTTAGAATCAAGTTATCGTCCATTTTAGCAGTACAAAATCATGATTATTCCCCCAAAAAATATATCAACTTTGGTGAATAATATATTTTATTCCTACCTTTACACCAAAATATAGTTAAGGTGATTTCTCCACATTTTTATAAATTTATTTGGTATTTTAAAAAAGCTAAAGTGCGTATAATTGCAATTCTAGTCTATTTTAAGATCAATAGCATTTTAATTATAAAAATTGGTTCCAGCATCTTTAAATTAATTTTATATGTTAGTAACTAACTCAATACTTTTACTTTTCTTTTAAAATTATTTTTACTATTTTTATATAAAAAGAAGAAGAGAAAACTGGTTATTTAACATTTAGCCTCATTTCTTTGCAATTACAATCTATTTACATTTTAATTTTAGCCCTCAAATTGACACAATCCTAAACCCAATTGGAACGACCCAATTCCAATTCTACCCAATCCCTTAACCCAGTTGTTTAACCCACCCGGATTTTCTTTCAATCTAGGTCGTTGATCATTTTGATCAATGGCCAGGATCACCCCTTTCCATTTAATTCACCAACCCCATCCTAATCCCCCCATTTCATTTAGTTCGCCACTCTTGAATACTCTCCACTCCCAAAATTCACTCAAAGGAACCCTAACCGTCTCCGACCCTTTTTCACTGTACTTTTACCGGAATCCATGGCTTCTTAGGCCATGGATGATTTGTACTCACCCCCTCCGCCATTAGACCATGGGTGTTTGAAGCTTTAAGGTCTGATCTAGATGATTCTCTTTCATACCTTCTTATATCTGTGGTTCTATGGCCTCACCGGCCATGCTCAGGCATATTCAAGCATTATGAGCCTATTCCCCACCTCATCCGACTCCACATCGGAGTTTCTTCCAAGCCTTTCTCATTTATAGGGTTTCTCCAAAATTCTAAGCTATTAGAGATTTTTCTTTGTTTGTTTTCTTAGATTTGTGATATATTTGTGTTCTACTGGATTTTTTAAGTGTTTTCCCAAATCTTTTCTTTCAAAATTGTTTCTCTTCGATTTAGGGTTTTTGAAAGGTTTTCAAAAACATCTTTCTAATTCTTTTCTTTATGCGTGTTTATCTATATTATGCTCGTGTGTTTTCTTTCTCTACCATACATGTGTTGTTCTTCTGTTTTCTTCCTACTATACATGATTCTTCTATATCTTGGTATTCTACTACATCTTTAAACTAGGCTCGCATGTGTGACGACCCAAAGGGTCATCACTTATTTAATTAATCATTTCGAGCTTCTGAGGCCTTGAAAACCTCATTCCATGTTGCCTCGATTTACGTGCACAATCCGAGCATGTAGCCGGAAAGATTTTTTGATAGAAAATATGAATTCTATGAGAAATTTGGATAAAAATGATATTAATATTGATATGGTTGACTTCGGTCAACATTTTTGGTAAACGGATCCGGACTCGAGATTGGATGGTCCCGAGAGGTCCGTAGGAAAATATGGGACTTGGACGTGCGTCCGGAGTCGAATTCTGAGGCCTAGAGCCCAAGTTATGAATTTTTATGTGAAATTATTTTTGATGTAATTGTTAAAGGAAAATGAATTAATTGACCTTGGTATCGGGCTCGTATTTTGGTTCCGACGCCCGGTACAAGTCTTAAATATTATATATGTGATTTCCGTAAAGTTTGGTGACATTTGGATGTCGTTTGAGATGTTTTGGACCTTGAGTTCCAAGTTAAGAAGTTTTGAAAATCAAAACTATGAAAATCATGAGTTTGGGGCTTGATTTGATTAAAACGAAGTGATATTGGCGATATGATCGCACGAACAAGTCCATAATGTATTTTTGAGGTTGTGTACATGTTTGGTTTGGAGCCCGGGGGGCTCGGGTAAAGATTTGATAGGCCGTTGGATGAAATTCTGAATTTTGAACTGCTGGTTTTTCACCCAGCTGTTGGCTTCGCAATTGCGAAGGGGACAGGCTCGCAAATGCGAACATTCATCGCAAATGCGAAGCCCCCTTTGGCCCAGCCTTGTTCGCAAATGCGAACAATTGTTCGCATTTGCGAAGGTCCCCAGTGCTGCCTATGTTCGCAAATGCGAACAATAGTTCGCAAATGCGAACCTATCCTATACTGCCTTGGTTCGCAAATGCGAACCATTGTTCGCAAATGCGAACACTGCCTTATACAGCATGTGTTCGCAAATGCGAACATTAGTTCGCAAATGCGAACAGTTCGCAAATGCGAACAAATGTTCACAAATGCGAACTTCCCACCCTTAGCTTATTTTTCAAACTCCAGAAATTGGTCGGGGTTCGCAATTGCGAACCCATGTTCGCAAATGCGAACACAGAGACCTGAAAAACACGAATTTCAGTCATTTCTTCACATTTTACAACACCAAAACACCCATTTGCGATTCTTCAAGGATTTCTTCTTCATCAAAACGATTGTAAGTCACTTTTTACTTAATTCTTTCAATTCCTAACATCATTAAACATGTTTTTCATAAGAAATCAATGATTTTCATGGTAAAATTCTTGTTTTTGTTAGAAAATAGGGTTTTTTCATAAATTGGGGAATTGGACCTCGAATTGAGGTCCGATTTTGAAACAAATTATATACATGAACTCGTGGGGGATGGGTAACCGGATTTTGGTCCTAACCCCGAATTCCGACCATGTGGGCCCGGGGTTGAAATTTACTATTCATGGCCGGAATGTTGTAAAAGTTGTATTTGGTCTTAAGAATTAGTTTGTTGAGTAGAATTGATGATATTAAATCAATTGTGTATAGATACGGTTGGATTGGAGCCAAATTGAAAGAAAAGACATTTCCACGGATTGAATTGTTCATAAGCATTCGAGGTAAGTGTTTGTTCTATCCTAGCTCGAGGGAATAGGATTATGTGTTATGTGTTATGTGATCGAGTGCGGTGTATGGGCTGTGGTGACGAGCATCCATACATTGGCGTCTAGTATGACCGTGAGTCGTTGGAAAATGATATTTTGAGATATATTATAGGTGAATCGTTATTGTTCTCCCTTGTTGGGACTTGTTGTGAAGATAATTATTGATTGCCCTTGATGGGACGGTTTATAAATTGTTGTTTCTTTCTTTGCCCTTAACCGTGATTGTTATTTGGGTGAGGAAGAGTGATAATGCACGAAGGGTGATGCCGTGCCATGTTTATTTATTTATGCACGAAGGTTAATGCCGTGCCATGTTTATTTATTGATTATGCACGAAGGATCATGCCGTGCCTATTATTGAACCATGTACGAAGGATCATGCCGTACTATGGATGTGAGGATGAGAGTAAAAGCACGAAGGGTGATGCCGTGTACTTTATTTGTCTATATGGTGAGGATGAGAGTAAAAGCACGAAGGGTGATGCCGTGCAATTGCTTGCTATTTCTTGAATTGATATTACTTGTTTTTCCATTATATTTTATTTGGGTGATGCTGTGCAACTATTTGCCATTCCTTGACTTGATATTACTTGTTTTTCCATTATATTTTATTTGGGTGATGCCGTGCAACTATTTGCCATTCCTTGACTTGATATTACTTGTGTTTCCATTATACCTTATTTTCCTTGTGAACTTATTTGATTGTTATTTGGGTGAGGAAGAGTGATAATGCACGAAGGGTGATGCCGTGCCATGTTTATTTATTTATGCACGAAGGTTAATGCCGTGCCATGTTTATTTATTGATTATGCACGAAGGATCATGCCGTGCCCTATTATTGAACCATGTACAAAGGATCATGCCGTACTATGGATGTGAGGATGAGAGTAAAAGCACGAAAGGTGATGCCGTGTACTTTATTTGTTTATTTGGTGAGGATGAGAGTAAAAGCACGAAAGGGTGATGCCGTGCAACTGTTTGCTATTTCTTGAATTGATATTACTTGTGTTTACATTACACTTTGTTTTTCCTTGTGAAATTATTAACTGTGGTTAATTGTTGAATTCTTTAAGGTATTCCTTATTGTGTTAATACTTGATTATTTTTTGTTATTTTGTGGTACACATATATATATATATATATATATTGAATTGCACAGGTTTATGTGAGTGTCTGGTCCTAGGCTTGTCACTACTTCGCCGGGATAGGCCAGGCACTTACCAGCACATGGGGTCGGTTGTGTTGATGCTACACTTCTGTGCGTTTTTGCACAGGTCCAGGTTACGATCAAGAGCAGCAGCAGCAGTAGTAAATTAATTGTGTGGGAGTTGATCACATTTGAGACCAAGGTAGCTTGCAGACGTCCGCAGGCCCGGCGTCTCTCTCTTTATTTATGTTATTAGCTGTAGTCTCTTTGTTCCGAGACAAACAGAATTATGATATATTTCCTTCAAACTTTTATGTGTAGTATTCCATAGTAGTTCGTGAGTTGGTGACTCCACGTCTTGGGTAGAGGATTCAGTATGATTTTCACCTTGTGATTTGTTATTTCTATTTCGATAAAGTATTCCGCATTTATTTAATTAAAATTGTGTTAAAAACAGGATAGTATGAATACGGTGGCTTGCCTAGCTACCACGAGTAGGCGCCATCACGATCCCGATGTTGGGGGAAAATCCGGGTCGTGACAAGTTGGTATCAGAGCTCTAGGTTACATAGGTCTCACCACTCACGAACAAGCTTAGTGGAGTTTGAGAGGTAGGTACGGAGACGTCCGTACTTGTCCTCCAGAGTCTATTGAGTTAGGAAAAGTCTCTTATTTGTTCTTTCTTATCGTGCGAATTAATTCTTCAAATGTTAAATTGAATTTCTACTCTTGTCTTGCCACGAATGGCGAAGTCACGTACCGCTTCTTCAGCCGAACAATGGCACAGGCTGGTGATAGATCAACTACGCCTTCAAAAGTTTTACGGAGGTCGGATAGGTTTCACCAAACTCTTCCCTACCACCTTCAGCGGTGCATCTTTTGAGAACCCACGGGATCGTGCTTGACCGCTGTTATGAGGAATTGCAGAACGTGGGAATAGACGAATGCGAGGGGGTTCATTTTACTGTGTTATGGAGGGCAAACAGAAGTAGTGGGAAGATAATGTATTTACCACACCAGTTATGGTCCCAACGGAAGATGCAATTATATCAGGAGATCATCCAATAAATCTTGTTGGGTTTCAACGGACCTAGACGTCCGGTCGATGTGTTGGAGTTGTGAAGGACAAATATGGTGAGTTATTGGAATGTATATATATGGTATGGAAAGGTCCTCCAAACAATTTATACATATTTAAGGTTGGTTCTTTTCATGGGGTAAGAATCGCCCCCAGAGAATGACGAAGAGTATATGAGTAAATGGGGTAGCTCAGCAATGTTAAGCCAACATAGCAAAAGAAGAAATTGGCCGTCGATGTTTGTGACAAGCCTACGAAGAGGGCAAATCGGCCAATGCAACGCTATCTACTAAACTCTATTTTAAGAAAATGTTCTGAAGACGTCACCCCCGAGATTCTCTGCAATATGTGGTATGTGCGATCTGAACGGTTGTACCAGGTCACAATGACTGTGTCCGAATATATATTGCCATGAGCAATAAGTTAACTGATCCTTAAAGGAATTGTTGTGAATGTGGAATATTGGAGAAATACAATTTTAGGAAAGCACTCAGGCTACACGCTCCATTGCAGTTAATAATTATCCTACATGGCCAGCCAGATGTAGAGGTTATGATGTTAGAGGTGGAGGTGAAAATCCTAGAGGTGGAGACCCAGCCATTGATATAATTTTTATGATATGAGGGAGGTCACTACACCAAATGTGGTCATCATACGTATAATTCAGATTGTTATAGACAGAATAATTTTCCCTTAATTTGATTTGGTTTTTGAAAGAAAATTTAGGCGAGTCCTTTTAACATGCTCCATTCATGAGCAAGCATCGTAATCATCAAATCTACTTAGGGAAATACTCACGTTGAGATATTACATGAGGATAGACATCCCTATTATTAGGTGTTAGTCACTAAAATATCCATGAGGCTAAGAGTGACTTTATATTACTTATTACAGTGGGTTTTGATATAATTTTCGGGATAACTAATTTTAATTGTTAATTGTGCTCCCTATCAGTATGAGGGCTTATTTTATGTCGTGATTATCTTTGACGGACAATTATTGAAAGGAAGAAAGAAAGGAAATGAAAAATTTCAGATGATATGATGTGCAAGCACTGTGATTCAGAGTTGAGAATGAGATCCTCCAATTTTTGGCATAATGTGAAATATTTCTAAGCCGAGCTTCAAGCTGCGGTGGATATCATATGAGGACTGGGTCCTGGTAGTAAGAGTTTATGTGTTTAAAATTCTTCTTTTATGAATTAATATTTTCGTATCGCATTCTTAAATAAGAGTCATGTCCGTTAGGACTATTTGACAATTCTTGTATAGTTTCAATTCATATTTAGCCATTTCTATTTTGAAACCGTTGAGCTTAGCCTTTGAGACGAGCACCAGGTAAGGATAAATATGACGTATTAATTCGGGAAAATAATCACGAGGTCACCATACCTCATTCTAAGTAAAGTGAGATTTGTAGAATAAGGTATTTGATAACAGGGTTAATTGACAATGTTGTAATTTAAGAATAACTCTTATGGCCAGACTTCAGAGTCATGGATATGTGCATACGCATGAGTGTGTTCGTGCCTTATTTAGACTTGTTCGTTGTAGTCTTCATTGTTTCCATATTGACATACTCATGCAGTCATGAGGAGCATGCGCAACATCTCAGAGTGACTTTGCAGACTCTGAAAGATAGCCAACTATATGCAAAAATTTCGAAGTGTGAATTTTGGCTAAGTTCAGTTGCATTCCTGGGTCATATTGTGACGGCAGCAGGTATTCAGGTTGATCCGAAGAAAATTGAGGCAGTCAAGAGCTGGCCTAGACCGACATCAGCCGCAGATATTCGGAGTTTCTTGGGGTTAGCGGGCTATTATCGCCGATTCGTAGAAGGATTTTCGTCTATTGCAATCCCACTGACCAGATTGACACAGAAAGGTGTTCAATTTGAATAGTCGGATGAATGTGAGGCGAGCTTTCAAAAGCTCAAGACAGCCATGACTACAGCACCGGTATTGATTTTACCCACAAGTGCGGGACCTTATACTGTTTATTGTGATGCTTCCCGTATTGGGCTTGGTGCAGTGTTAATGCAGGATGGCAAGGTTATTGCCTATGCTTCGAGGCAGTTAAAGATGCCTGAAAAGAATTACCCAGTGCATGATCTAGAATTTGCGGCGATTATTCACGCATTGAAGATCCGGAGGCATTATTTGTATGGTGTAGTATGTGAAGTATACACCGATCATAAGAGTCTTCAGTATTTGTTTAAACAAAAGAGTTGAATTTGAGGCAGAGAAGGTGGTTGGTATTGCGGAAAGATTATGATGTCACCTTTTTATATCATCAGGGAAAAAGCAAACGTGGTGGCTGACGCTTTGAGTAGGAAGTCAGCCAGTATGGGCAGTCTTGCTTATATTCCAGTCAATCAGAGGCTAATTGCTTTGGATGTTCAGTCCTTGGCCAATCGATTTGTGAGGTTTGATATTTCTGAGCCTAGTCGAGCACTAGCTTGTGCGATCGCTCGCTCTTCATTATTGGAGCGTATCCGCGATCAACAATATAATGATTCCTATTTATGTGACCTTAGAGACACGGTTCAGCGAGGAGGTGCTAATCAGGTCACCTTAGATGCTGATGGGATCAATTCCTGCCTTTGGCAGAGTTTGCTTATAATAATAGTTATCAATCGAGCATCCAGATGGCTTCTTATGAAGCGTTTTATGGTAGGCGGTGTCGTTCTCCGGTTGGATGGTTTGAACCAGGAGAAACTCGGTTATTCGGTACAGATTTATTCTAGGAGGCATTAGATAAGGTCAAGATTATTCAAGATAGGCTTCGCACAGCTCAGTCTAGACAAAAGAGCTATGCAGATCGCAAGGTTTGAGGTATAACTTTCATGATTGGGGAGCGAGTATTGCTCCGAGTGTCACCTATGAAGGGCGTGATGAGGTGCGGAAAGAAGGGCAAGCTCAGCCCTAGGTATATTGGTCCATTTGAGATTTTAGACAGGAGTGGGAGGGGTGGCTTACAGATTAGCTTTGCCGCCTAGCTTATCAGCCGTGCATCCAGTTTTTCATGTATCTATGCTTCGGGGATACCACGGCGATCCCACACATGTGTTAGACTTCAGTACTGTCCAATTGGACAATGATCTATTTTACGAGGAGGAGCCGGTGGCTATTCTAGACCGGCAGGTTCGACAGTTGAGGTCGAAGAGTTATCCTTCTGTGCGTGTTCAGTGGAGAGGTCAGCCTCCTGAGGCATCGACCTGGGAGTCCGAGTCTGATATGCGGAGCCGTTACCCATACTTGTTTCCTGACTCAAGTACTTCTTTATTTTGTCCGTTCGAGGACGAACGGTTGTTTTAGAGGTGGAGATTGTGACGACCCAAAGGGTCATCACTTATTTTATTAATCATTTCGAGCTTCTGAGGCCTTGAAAACCTCATTCCATGTTGCCTCGATTTACGTGCACAATCCGAGCATGTAGCCGGAAAGATTTTTTGATAGAAAATATGAATTCTATGAGAAATTTGGATAAAAATGATATTAATATTGATATGGTTGACTTCGGTCAACATTTTTGGTAAACGGATCCGGACCGAGATTGGATGGTCCCGAGAGGTCCGTAGGAAAATATGGGACTTGGACGTGCGTCCGGAGTCGAATTCTGAGGCCTAGAGCCCAAGTTATGAATTTTTATGTGAAATTATTTTTGATGTAATTGTTAAAGGAAAATGAATTAATTGACCTTGGTATCGGGCTCGTATTTTGGTTCCGACGCCCGGTACAAGTCTTAAATATTATATATGTGATTTCTGTAAAGTTTGGTGACATTTGGATGTCGTTTGAGATGTTTTGGACCTTGAGTTTCAAGTTAAGAAGTTTTGAAAATCAAAACTATGAAAATCATGAGTTTGGGGCTTGATTTGATTAAAACGAAGTGATATTGGCGATATGATCGCACGAACAAGTCCATAATGTGTTTTTGAGGTTGTGTACATGTTTGGTTTGGAGCCCGGGGGCTCGGGTAAAGATTTGATAGGCCGTTGGATGAAATTCTGAATTTTTGAACTGCTGGTTTTTCACCCAGTTGTTGGCTTCGCAATTGCGAAGTATTTCTCGCAATTGCGAAGGGGACAGGCTCGCAAATGCGAACATTCATCGCAAATGCGAAGCCCCCTTTAGCCCAGCCTTGTTCGCAAATGCGAACAATTGTTCGCATTTGCGAAGGTCCCCAGTGCTGCCTATGTTCGCAAATGCGAACAATAGTTCGCAAATGCGAACCTATCCTATACTGCCTTGGTTCGCAAATGCGAACCATTGTTCGCAAATGCGAACACTGCCTTATACAGCATGTGTTCGCAAATGCGAACATTGGTTCGCAAATGCGAACAGTTCGCAAATGCGAACAAATGTTCGCAAATGCGAACTTCCCACCCTTAGCTTATTTTTCAAACTCCAGGAAATTGGTCGGGGTTCGCAATTGCGAACCCATGTTCGCAAATGCGAACACGGAGACCTGAAAAACACGAATTTCAGTCATTTCTTCACATTTTACAAAACCAAAACACCCATTTGCGATTCTTCAAGGATTTCTTCTTCATCAAAACGATTGTAAGTCACTTTTTACTTAATTCTTTCAATTCCTAACATCATTAAACATGTTTTTCATAAGAAATCAATGATTTTCATGGTAAAATTCTTGTTTTTGTTAGAAAATAGGGTTTTTCATAAATTGGGGAATTGGACCTCGAATTGAGGTCCGATTTTGAAACAAATTATATACATGAACTCGTGGGGGATGGGTAACCGGATTTTGGTCCTAACCCCGAATTCCGACCATGTGGGCCCGGGGTTGAAATTTACTATTCATGGCAGAATGTTGTAAAAGTTGTATTTGGTCTTAAGAATTAGTTTGTTGAGTAGAATTGATGATATTAAATCAATTGTGTATAGATACGGTTGGATTGGAGCCAAATTGAAAGAAAAGACATTTCCACGGATTGAATTGTTCATAAGCATTCGAGGTAAGTGTTTGTTCTATCCTAGCTTGAAGGAATAGGATTATGTGTTATGTGCTATGTGATCGAGTGCGGTGTATGGGCTGTGGTGACGAGCATCCATACACTGGCGTCTAGTATGACCGTGAGTCGTTGGAAAATGATTATTTTGAGATATATTACGGATGAATTGTTATTGTTCTCCCTTGTTGGGACTTGTTGTGAAGATAATTATTGATTGCCCCTTGATGGGACGGTTTATGAATTATTGTTTCCTTCTTTGCCCTTAACTATGATTGTTATTTGGGTGAGGAAGAGTGATAATGCACGAAGGGTGATGCCGTGCCATGTTTATTTATTTATGCACGAAGGTTAATGCCGTTCCATGTTTATTTATTGATTATGCACGAAGGATCATGCCGTGCCCTATTATTGAACCATGTACGAAGGATCATGCCGTACTATGGATGTGAGGATGAGAGTAAAAGCACGAAGGGTGATGCCGTGTACTTTATTTGTCTATCTGGTGAGGATGAGAGTAAAAGCACGAAGGGTGATGCCGTGCAATTGCTTGCTATTTCTTGAATTGATATTACTTGTTTTTCCATTATATTTTATTTGGGTGATGCCGTGCAACTATTTGCCATTCCTTGACTTGATATTACTTGTTTTTCCATTATATTTTATTTGGGTGATGCCGTGCAACTATTTGCCATTCCTTGACTTGATATTACTTGTGTTTCCATTATACCTTATTTTCCTTGTGAACTTATTTGATTGTTATTTGGGTGAGGAAGAGTGATAATGCACGAAGGGTGATGCCGTGCCATGTTTATTTATTTATGCACGAAGGTTAATGCCGTGCCATGTTTATTTATTGATTATGCACGAAGGATCATGCCGTGCTCTATTATTGAACCATGTACGAAGGATCATGCCGTACTATGGATGTGAGGATGAGAGTAAAAGCACGAAGGGTGATGCCGTGTACTTTATTTGCTTATTTGGTGAGGATGAGAGTAAAAGCACGAAGGGTGATGCCGTGCAACTGTTTGCTATTTCTTGAATTGATATTACTTGTGTTTACATTACACTTTGTTTTTCCTTGTGAAATTATTAACTGTGGTTAATTGTTGAATTCTTTAAGGTATTCCTTATTGTGTTAATACTTGATTATTTTTTGTTATTTTGTGGTACACATATATATATATATTGAATTGCACAGGTTTATGTGAGTGTCTGGTCCTAGGCTTGTCACTACTTCGCCGGGATAGGCCAGGCACTTACCAGCACATGGGGTCGGTTGTGCTGATGCTACACTTCTGTGCGTTTTTGCACAGGTCCAGGTTACGATCAAGAGCAGCAGCAGCAACAGTAAATTAATTGTGTGGGAGTTGATCACATTTGTGACCAAGGTAGCTTGCAGACGTCCGCAGGCCCGGCGTCTCTCTCTTTATTTATGTTATTAGCTGTAGTCTCTTTGTTCCGAGACAAACAGAATTATGATATATTTCCTTCAAACTTTTATGTGTAGTATTCCATAGTAGTTCGTGAGTTGGTGACTCCACGTCTTGGGTAGAGGATTTCAGTATGATTTTCACTTTGTATTTAGTTATTTCTATTTCGATAAAGTATTCCGCATTTATTTAATTAAAATTGTGTTAAAAATAGGATAGTATGAATACAGTGGCTTGCCTAGCTACCACGAGTAGGCGCCATCACGATCCCGATGTTGGGGGAAAATTCGGGTCGTGACAGCATGTTAGTGATCTTTGTTATGTTCTTCTATCTGTTCTTTGCTATATTTTCAGTATTTTTCTATTGTGCGTGTTTCCTACTGAGTTCGTAAATTTTGTTTGCTTTACCTAACTTTGTTTGAGTTCTAAGCATGCTTCTTTATTGTTTCTTAAGTTATACATCACTTCTTCTCTCTACTGAACTTCCTTAAATTTCGAAGCTTTTCTCAAACATATTATTTATGCTTTCAAACCTGCTATCATGTTTGTTTTGAAGCTTTTCTCAAACATATTATTTATGCTTTCAAACATGCTATCATGTTTGTTGGTCTCTTATGAGTCTCTAAAAGAGACCTCTGAGTCTGTTTCAATGGCGTGCTTTCTCATCTCTGTGCCTGATTCGAGTGAAAACCCTAGACTTTGGAGGTTTCTTTGGCAAGTTCGATATTGTGTTTGGACTGGGGTTCTACTTTGAAACCCTGAACACTCAGACTCATTCTGAGTCTATAAATTGAACCTAAACCTTTTTTATGATTGTTTCTATGATAGTCTTTTCTAATAAGCATGACAACTCCTTCTTGTTTGATATTTGTGTGCCTTATATATGAGAAATTCTTCTTTCAAAAAGGTTTTGCCAATTATGATTGATTCTGAATTCATTTTAGTAAGGTTTGATTTATTTTTATTGATTTTCCTTAAGTAAAACCCTTTCCTCTCTTTTTCTGACTTGGTTCATTCGAACAAAGCCTTCGATTTTGATTTTACTGACTGTTTGATTGGTTCACTTTCCTTATTTTCACAAACCGTCTACCATTGGACTTTTTCCTTAAATAAAATCTTATATATTCACCCTCTTTGTGTTACTTTGGAAAATATTTCAGTCAAATTCTTTATTCAACTGTCATCTACACTTTTGAAATCAGAATCCTTTAACTAACGAGAGACTTTATGTGATTGATTGTAAAACTATTTTCTTACTTGGCTTCTACACTATAAAAGGGACTACCCTTCTACACTTTCAAGGACACACGATTGAATAATCTTTAAGACAACTTCGAATTCAATACTTTTATATACATTCAACTTACGCTACTCACCCCACACTTTCAATTTCAATACTTTCACATTCTCAGCTGAGTTTCTTCTGGCGGTTTGCTTGCAATTTGGGCTTTACTACTACTTTTTCTCTACTTATTTCTGAAACTGGTATGTCCTAATTTAGTTTTATCCATCACACCAATGTGTTTATTTACAACTTCTGCAATCATGTTTACTTTACTGTCCATGCTCATTGATTAATCTATATATTCTCTTTGCACTTGTTTTCTGCTGTGAATCCTTATACCCCTATTCCCTCTATGTGTTTGAGTTAATGTTCAACTATGGCAGTATCCAAATTTCTGCTCATGTTTGGGCCTGATCCTTAATGGATCCTAAATCCCAAACAAATATGGCTAATAGGCGGGTCAGGGATCTGTCAGCACTCTTAATTGTTGGGCATGACCACCAGCTTGCCGTGGCCCAGAATCCCCTCTATTGCACTTACACTCATTCCTAGTTTCTATGTTCTGCCCCTTTATGAGCCTTGCTTTGGGACCTTGAGTTTCCTCTGAACTTGGACATTTGAAGGCTGGCACTTCCACACTGCACTTTAATTTAATTCTACAATTTATTTGGGTGCAAGCACTGCCCGATGTTCATGAATATCCTGGGAACTCTGACACACCCAAAAATGAAAAAGCTTTAGAAATTAGATCTTTGGAGTTGGTTTATTTCATGTTTCAGACTTGAAGTTTAAATTAGGCTCTCATTTGTTGTACTTTAATTTCTGATGTAATTTTACTTTTCTTTATTCATTCTAGGTTGTAATAATTTATAATAACTTATGGGGGTATATAGTCAAAAGGGGAGGGTCACTCATATATGCATGTGGGTAGACATCATGTTCTTAGGTGTTTATTGCTTCAATCTCATCATTCTTTTCATCTATGCATATCATATAGAAATCCGGCTTATAGTTCTTCACTTATACATATCACATAGAAATCCTGTCTATAGTTCTGCACTTATGCATGTCATATAGAAATCTTGTCTATAATTCTGCACTTATGCATTTCATATAGAAATCCTGCTTATAGTTCTGCACTTATGCATGTCATATAGAAATCATGCTTATAGTTTTGCACTTATGCATATATTGATACCATACCTTTGAGTTTCTGCACTCATATTGATACCATGACTATAGGCTTCTGCATTCTTGCATCGTATAAATAACCTGCCTATATTATCTTTTAAATTATGTATTTTGCATCTATCATTAGGCAAATGGTTTATAGGTTTAAAATAACAAAAATGCATTATAGATACCATGCCTATAGGACTCTCGCATTTCTATAAACATTTTAAAATCAATCACGCCTAGAAATCATGTCTATAAGGGTAATCAACTGAATCTGAATCAAGCCTAAAATCAACAATTCTGAGTGTATGTTTGCTTTCTTTAAAATCAGTATACTTTGCATTGCTAGATATCATGCCCATAGGTCTCACTTAGGCAAGCCATTAGGTAATTAATTAACCACACCAGTATTTAATAATTACAACTAGCAGGCAAGCCTAATTTGGACTTCTTATATGAAAATATGTGATAAGTCAGCCACTCCTTAACGTTTATGTTTAATTAAAGACCTAATCAGTATCTGAAAGACACGCTAAAACTATATGTTCTTTATGTTTTAAGGAGGTTTGTCTGAGTCTTGTTTGTTATGTGCTTCCCCATACTTGTCATGTATGTTTTGAATGTCGCCTTAGACTTTTGTCCTTTTTAAACTCTAAAAGCCAATTTTCTGTGACGACCCGGCCCGTCGTCACGAGAATTTCCACCCCGTTATTTTGTAAATACATGTTTTATGATTTTATATCAATATTAAAGTCTATCGGGTGAGTTAGGAGTGAATTGGATTGAAAATGAGGCATATAGCCTTTGGGAAAGAAACTTGAATAAGGAAAGTCAACCCGGAGTTGACTATTTGGTTAGAAGGCTCGGAATCGGATTCTGACGATTCGGGTAGTTCCGGGAGGTGAATTGTGACTTAGGGGAGCGATCGGAATTGAATTTGGAGACCCGGTGTAGAAATAGGCTTGAATTGGCTAAGGTTGAATTTTGGCGAAATCCGAACGGTAGGTGAGAATTTGATCCGGGAGTCGGAATGGAATTCCGACAGTTGCAGTAGCTCCGTTAGGTGATTTTGGATGTGCTGCAAAATTTCAGGTCATTCGGACGTCGTTTGGTCGGGTTTTTGATTGAATGTGTAATTTGGAATGTTTTAAGGAATTTAGGCTTGAATCCGTGGTTAATTGGTGATTTTGATGTTTAGGATGGTGTTTTTATGATTGGAATAAGTTCGAATAAGGAATTAGGATGTGTTGGTGTGTTTGAATGAGGTCCGGGGGGCCTCGGGGTGTTTTCGGATGGTTAATCGGGGGAAAATATGGAAAATTGCAGAAACTAGTGCACTGCTTCTGTTGTTTCCGCTCCTGCGGAATTATGGGCGCAGGAGCGGGTGCGCTGAAGCGGACCAGGAGCGCAGAAGCGCTGGGCACCGCAGAAGCGGAGCATTTTCCGCCGAAGCGGAATCGCGGAAGCGGAAAGGGAGCCGCAGAAGCGGCCATCGCAGAAGCGGAAGGGAGCCGCTTAGGCGAGTCCGCAGAGGCGGACGCCTAGCCGCGAAGCGGAAATATCCGCAGGAGCGATCGAGTCTCCGCAGAAGCGGACGCGTAGGAGCGGAAATTCTTCCGCAGAAGCGAAAATCGCTGTAAGTAAGTGTATGAGAAGTTAGAAAATTTCAGAAACATTTTAACATTTGGGGGTCTCGGCTTAAGGGCGATTTTGGGCGATTTTGAGGAGAAAATCAAGGGAAATCATCAGGTAATCAACTATGAACTCATATTATGATTAGTATTGATAATATTACGCAATTATATCATGAAAATGGAGGAATTTGGGGTAATTTATGGAGGATTTAGCCCTAGTCTTGGACTTTAGAAGATCAAGGTTTTGAATGGGCAAATGGAGTCCGAATTTGGTAAAATTGATATGCTTAGACTCGTATTGAGACGAGGGTTCCGGAAATGTGAATTTCGTAAATTTTCGGAATGTGGGCCCGGGGCTCGGGTTTTGACAACTTTGGGAATTTTGATGTAAATTGAGTTGTATTGATTGGGTGTCGTCCCATTGGCCTAAATTGTTGTATTTTTACTGTATTTGATCAGATTCTACGCGTGCGGAGTTTGATTCTCGTGTCAAGGACATTGCGGAGTAGTCGTCGCGCGGTATTGAGGTGAGTAATAGATGTGGGTGATGACCGGCGGGTTCGAAACCCCGGTATACCACTTTGTGACGTTGTATAGCGGCGAGACACGTACTCTCTTGTGAGTGCGGGGTCGATTGTGATTGGGGACTATGGATTAGTCCAACCTGTTGATACTGTATTATTGGCTATTCTAGAGCCGTCGAACCTCCTTCTCGGATGGTTGCATATATGTATATATATATTGTTATAATGGCCACTCTTGAGCCGAGGAACCCCCTTCTTGGGCGGTTGAGTATACATGTGGGCCGTGAGCCAGTTATTGGATCCCGCGAGGATCGTTATCATTGTCTTATCACATAGACATGCTAGTTTACTACTAGTCCGCAGCTATTTTTGTTATTATGCTAATTCCAATCTCTGGAACTTGATATTACTGTTTTCCAACTGAAAAATGATAAAAGAGTTTTCAAAAACTACTTTTGAGCATGCGAGGCTGTATCTGCATATTAGCTGACTAGTAGTGGATCGGGCTGCACGCCGCAGCGAGATATATGTTGGATCGGACTGCACGCCGCAGGGGATATCTCTATGAGATGTGCTTGGGCTGTAGGAGCCCCTCCGGAGTCTGAACCCCCACAGTGAGCACGGGTACCCAAAATTGGAGTCGAGCTACGCGCCGTAGCGGTCATATCATGCATTGCATTGCATTTAGCTACATCTGCTAGCTGTTATGCTATTTATTGGTATTTGTTAGAACAGGTACAATGAAGATTGATTCTATGACAGGGTAGCCGATTATAGCTTTACATAGTGCTTTATTGCGGATTTCTTATCTGCTGTTGTCTTACTCTTGTTTATTACCATTGAGTACGGCGGTACTCGTTTTACTCACTGCACCTTGTGTGCGGATCCGGGTACCTCTCAGCGGTGATCCAGTAGCTGTGCGAGGCGACATCTGTGGGATATACGAGGTAGCTGCAGAGTCCGCAGGACCCGATATTCCTTCCTACTGTCTTTTGATTTTGTATTGACATTTCTTTCCGCACTTGGTATCTTGTAAACCTTTATACACTCATGTTCAGTAGAGGCTCATGACTCTTGACCCTTGGTCTATGGGAGTTGATGTATTATGGGACTTGGTTCCCCGTTTTCGTTACATATATCGTTGTTGTTTCTTGAATTAATTTGTTTAAATGGGTTAAAGAGAGCTTCTAGCTCCGTGGTTGATATGGATTGGTCAGGCTGGCTTAGCAATGTGCTGGGCGCCATCACGACCGGATTTGGGGTCGTGACAAGTTGGTATCAGAGCCTAGGTTTACTAGGCCTCATGAGTCTTGAGCCGGTTAGCAGAGTCTTGTGGATCGGTACGGGGACGCCTGTACTTATCCTCGGGAGGCTGCGAACCTTTAGGAAAACTTCACTTTTCTTGAACTCTGTCGTGCGATCTTGTTGTTCTGAGAGCTGAACTTCTATATTCTATTCTCTCGCAGATGGCGAGAACGCGAGCATCGGGACGAGGTGGACGACCTCCGTTGCCACCTGTTAGAGGCCGTGGGCGCGGTCGTGCTAGAGTTAGAGGTAGGGCGGCGGAGGCGGTGCCCGCTGGCCCGCCTGTTGTACCGGTTCGGAGCGACCCCGGTGGTTGAAGCTCCGGCGGTCCCGAGTTCGGGGCCGGACTATATCTATTGCTATTCACGGTCTTCGGGAGACTCTTGCTCGGATATTATCGGTGTGTTCCGGTTTGGCTCGAGGTAGTTTCGGCTACCGCTACCGTAGCGACATCTCGGTCGGGGGTGGTCGGCGGACCACTGCAGCTCGCGCACCGATCCGGTTGTTCGGGGACTTCGGACGCCCAGAGGTTGTCCCCGCTCGGGTGGTTGCACCGGTTATTCCTCCGACTGCACCAGCTCCAGCTCCAGAGCATATGGTTGAGGTTATGCCCGAGGACGAGCAGCGTCGTCTTGAGAGATTTGGTAGACTTCAGCCACCCCATTTCGGTGGCGTTGAGGGCGAGGATGCCCAGGGTTTCTTGGATAAGTGTCAGAAGATGCTGCGTACGGCTGGTATTCTTGAGTCCGGCGGAGTTTCATTTACTACATTTCAGTTCACTGGTCCCGCATTTGATTGGTGGGAGGAGTTTGAGAGGCGTAGGCCCTGCAAGAGCAGCACCTCTCACATGGCAGCAGTTCTCTACTCTCTTTCTAGAGAAATATGTACCTCGGTCTCGTCGCGAGGAGCTACGTCGCCGGTTCGAGTGGTTGATTCAGGGCGACATGTCTGTGACTCAGTATGAGCTTAGATTCACTCAGTTGGCTAGGCATGCCACATGGATGATCCCCACTGAGAGGGAGAGGATCAGGAGGTTCATTGATGGCCTCAACTACTCTATCCGTATTCTTATGACCAGCGAGCGAGTTCTGTCATCATCGTTTGAGCAGGTTGCTGATATGGCACGCTCCGTTGAGGCGGATCGTCGCCGAGAGAGAGAGGAGCGGGAGGCCAAGAGGCCTCGTGGTTCTGGTAGTTTCAGTGGTGCTCCATCTAGAGGGCATTTCCAGCAAGGCAGAGGTCGCTCGTCTAGACCGTCTCATTCAGGTCGCCCTGAGTAGAGCGGAGGTTCTTATGCTCGTGGTCGATAGGGATTTCAGCCGGGTCAGTCTTCACTTAGTGCCCTCCCAACCCAGAGTGCAGCACCTACTACTTCTCCAGCACCAGGTGCATGTTATGAGTGTGGTGAGTTTGGCCACATGAGGAGACAGTGCCCTCGACTCTGTAGGGACAGGACTCAGCAGAGGGATCAACCCTCCTCTTCGGCACCCTCTCAGGCTAGTAGAAGTGGAGGTCAGTCTTCTCGTAGTCGCCCTAGAGGTGAGGAGAGATCCAGTGGAGGTCAGGCACTATTCTATGCACTTCCTGACAGGCGTGATGCAGTTGCCTCCGATGCAGTGATTACATGTATCATTTCTGTCTGTCAGAGATACCTCTGTTCTATTTGATCCAGGGTCCACATATTCTTACGTGTTCTCTTATGTTGCACGTCATTTGGGTGCGACTCGTGGTAGTCTTGATTTACTTGTTCATGTATCCACCCCGTGGGTGATACGATTGTTGTGGATCATGTCTATAGATCCTGTGTTATTTCTATTGGGGGTCTGGAGACCCGGGTAGATTTGCTATTGTTATGTTGGTCTTTGATGTTATATTGGGTATGGACTGGTTGTCTCCGTACCATGCTATATTGGACTGTCATGCTAAGACAGTTACGTTGGCCATTCCTGGTATTTCTCATATTGAGTGGCGGGGTTCGACCGATTTCGTCCCTAGCCGTGTTATTTCGTTCTTAAAGGCTCAGAAGATGGTTGAAAAAGGGTGTTTATCGTACTTAGCTTTTGTGAGAGATGTGGGAGTTGAGTCTCCTAGCATTGATTCTGTACCTGTTGTGAGGGATTTCCCAGATGTATTCCCCTCAGACCTGCCGGGCATGCCGCCGGACAGGGATATTGATTTTGGCATTGACTTGGTGCCGGGCACTCAGCCCATATCCATTCCTCCTTATCGAATGGCACCGGCCGAGTTGAAAGAACTAAAAGAGCAGCTTCAAGAGCTTCTGGATAAGGGTTTCATCCGCCCTAGTGTGTCTCCGTGGGGTGCGCCGGTATTATTTGTTAAAAAGAAAGATGGTGCCATGCGAATGTGTATTGATTATAGGCAATTGAACAAAGTGACAGTGAAGAACAAGTACCCTCTACCGCGCATAGATGATTTGTTTGATCAGTTACAGGGTGCGAGGGTGTTTTCTAAGATCGATCTTCGTTCAGGCTATCATCAGCTGAAGATCAGAGACTCGGATATTATGAAGACTGCATTCAGGACCGGATATGGTCATTATGAGTTTCTTGTGATGTCGTTTGGGTTGACCAACGCCCCAGCAGCATTTATGCATCTGATGAACAGTGTGTTCAGGCCTTATTTGGATTCGTTTGCGATTGTGTTCATTGATGACATTCTAGTCTACTCCCGTAGTCAGGAGGAGCATGCTCAACATTTGAGTACTGTGTTGCAGAGATTGAGGGAGGAGAAGCTATATGCTAAATTCTCCAAGTGTGAGTTTTGGCTCGAGTCCGTGGCATTTATGGGACATGTGGTGTCTCGTGATGGTATTCAGGTTGATCAGAAAAAGATAGAGGCGGTGCAGAGTTGGCCTAGACCGTCCTCAGCTACAGAGATCAGGAGTTTTCTTGGCTTGGCGGGATATTATCGCCGGTTTGTTCGGGGATTTTCATCCATTGCTTCTTCGTTGACTAAATTGACCCAGAAGGGTGCACCATTCGTGTGGTCGGATGAGTGCGAGGAGAGCTTTCAGAAGCTCAAGACAGCTTTGACCACAGCTCCAGTGTTAGTATTGCCATCAGCTTCAGGTTCATATACCGTTTATTGTGATGCCTCGAGAGTGGGGATAGGTTGTGTGTTGATGCGGGAAGGAAAGGTAATTGCTTATGCTTCTCGGCAGTTGAAGCCGCATGAGAAGAACTATCCTGTTCATGACTTGGAGCTAGCCGCCATTGTTCATGCATTGAAGATTTGGAGGCACTATTTGTATGGTGTGTCTTGTGAGGTGTATACCGACCATCGTAGTCTCCAGCACTTGTTCAAACAGAAAGACCTTAATTTGAGACAGCGGAGATGGCTAGAGTTGCTGAAGGATTATGACATTACTATATTATATCATCCGGGGAAGGCCAATGTGGTGGCCGATGCTTTGAGCCGGAAGGCGATTAGTATGGGGAGCTTGGCATATATTCCAGCTGAGGAGAGGCCATTTGCTTATGATGTTCGGGTGCTAGCCAATCGGCTAGTGAGGTTAGATATTTCGGAGCCCAGCAGGGTATTGGCTTGTGTTGTATCTCGGTCATCTTTATATGATCGTATTCGTGAGCGCCAGTACGATGATCCACATTTGGCTGTCCTGAGGGACAGAGTTCAGCATGATGATGCTAGAGATGTCACCATTGATAGTGACGGCGTATTGAGGATGCGGGGCCGGATATGTGTGCCCAATGTTGATGGCCTTCGTGAGTTGATTCTGGAAGAGGCCCATAGCTCGCGGTATTCTATCCATCCAGGAGCCGCGAAGATGTATCAAGATTTGAAACAGCACTATTGGTGGAGAAAGATGAAAATGGACATTGTCGGACATGTAGCACGGTGCCTCAACTGTCAGCAGGTTAAGTACGAGCATCAGAGGCCCGGTGGTGTATTTCAGCGCATTGTTATTCCTGAGTGGAAATGGGAGAGGATCACTATGGACTTTGTTACTGGACTCCCTCGGACGGCGAGGAAGTTTGATTCTGTATGGGTGATTGTGGATAGACTAACCAAGTCAGCTCACTTCATTCCAGTTAGTACTACCTACTCATCGGAGCGGTTGGCAGCGATCTTTATTCGAGAGATTGTTCGGTTGCATGGAGTCCCAGTGTCTATCATATCCGACAGGGGTACTCAGTTCACTTCTCAGTTTTGGAGAGCATTTCAGCGAGAGATGGGTACACGGGTTGAGTTGAGTACAACATTTCACCCCCAGACAGACGGACAGTCTGAGCGCACTATTCGGATCTTGGAGGATATGTTGCGAGCTTGTGTGATTGACTTTGGTGGTTCGTGGGATGAGTTCCTACCACTTGCTGAGTTTGCCTACAACAACAGTTATCGGTCGAGTATTCAGATGGCCCCGTATGAGGCATTGTATGGCAGGCGATGTAGATCCCCCGTGGGATGGTTTGAGCCTGGTGAGGTTAGATTGATAGGGACTGAGTTAGTCCGGGATGCTCTGGATAGAGCAAAGTTGATCCAGGAGAGGCTTCGTACAGCACAGTCTCGTCAGAAGAGTTATGCGGACCGTAGAGTTCGAGAGTTGTCTTTCATGGTTGGTGACAGAGTATTGTTGAAGATTTCACCTATGAAGGGTGTCATGAGGTTTGGGAAGAAAGGAAAGTTGAGTCCCGGGTACATTGGTCCTTTTGAGATACTTAGGAGAGTTGGAGAGGTGGCATATGAGTTGGCCTTGCCGCCCAGCTTATCCAGCGTTCATCCAGTATTCCATGTGTCTATGCTCCGGAAGTACATTGGAGATCCGTCTCATGTATTAGATTTCAGTACCATTCAGCTTGATGGTGATCTATCCTATGATGTGGAGCCTATTGCCATTTTGGGACGTCGGGTGAGAAAATTGAGGTCTAAGGAGATTGCATCAGTTAAGGTTCAGTGGAGAGGTCGACCCGTGGAGGAGGCCACTTGGGAGATCGAGCGGGAGATGCGGAGCAGATATCCTCATTTGTTCGAGACTTCAGGTATGTTTCTTGACCCGCTCGAGGGCGAGCGTTTGCTTAAGTGGGGGAGAATGTGACGACCCGGCCCGTCGTCACGAGAATTTCCACCCCGTTATTTTGTAAATACATGTTTTATGATTTTATATCAATATTAAAGTCTATCGGGTGAGTTAGGAGTGAATTGGATTGAAAATGAGGCATATAGCCTTTGGGAAAGAAACTTGAATAAGGAAAGTCAACCCGGAGTTGACTATTTGGTTAGAAGGCTCGGAATCGGATTCTGATGATTCGGTTAGTTCCGGGAGGTGAATTGTGACTTAGGGGAGCGATCGGAATTGAATTTGGAGACCCGGTGTAGAAATAGGCTTGAATTGGCTAAGGTTGAATTTTGGCGAAATCCGAACGGTAGGTGAGAATTTGATCCGGGAGTCGGAATGGAATTCCGACAGTTGCAGTAGCTCCGTTAGGTGATTTTGGATGTGCCTGCAAAATTTCAGGTCATTCGGACGTCGTTTGGTCGAGTTTTTGATTGAATGTGTAATTTGGAATGTTTTAAGGAATTTAGGCTTGAATCCGTGGTTAATTGGTGATTTTGATGTTTAGGATGGTGTTTTTATGATTGGAATAAGTTCGAATAAGGAATTAGGATGTGTTGGTGTGTTTGAATGAGGTCCGGGGGGCCTCGGGGTGTTTTCGGATGGTTAATCGGGGGAAAATATGGAAAATTGCAGAAACTAGTGCACTGCTTCTGTTGTTTCCGCTCCTGCGGAATTATGGGCGCAGGAGCGGGTGCGCTGAAGCGGACCAGGAGCGCAGAAGCGCTGGGCACCGCAGAAGCGGAGCATTTTCCGCCGAAGCGGAATCGCGGAAGCGGAAAGGGAGCCGCAGAAGCGGCCATCGCAGAAGCGGAAGGGAGCCGCTTAGGCGAGTCCGCAGAGGCGGACGCCTAGCCGCAGAAGCGGAAATATCCGCAGGAGCGATCGAGTCTCCGCAGAAGCGGACGCGTAGGAGCGGAAATTCTTCCGCAGAAGCGAAAATCGCTGTAAGTAAGTGTATCAGAAGTTAGAAAATTTCAGAAACATTTTAACATTTGGGGGTCTCGGCTTAAGGGCGATTTTGGGCGATTTTGAGGAGAAAATCAAGGGAAATCATCAGGTAATCAACTATGAACTCATATTATGATTAGTATTGATAATATTACGCAATTATATCATGAAAATGGAGGAATTTGGGGTAATTTATGGAGGATTTAGCCCTAGTCTTGGACTTTAGAAGATCAAGGTTTTGAATGGGCAAATGGAGTCCGAATTTGGTAAAATTGATATGCTTAGACTCGTATTGAGACGAGGGTTCCAGAAATGTGAATTTCGTAAATTTTCGGAATGTGGGCCCGGGGCTCGGGTTTTGACAACTTTGGGAATTTTGATGTAAATTGAGTTGTATTGATTGGGTGTCGTCCCATTGGCCTAAATTGTTGTATTTTTACTGTATTTGATCAGATTCTACGCGTGCGAAGCTTGATTCTCGTGGCAAGGGCATTGCGGAGTAGTCGTCGCGCCGTATTGAGGTGAGTAATAGATGTGGGTGATGACCAGCGGGTTCGAAACCCCGGTATACCACTTTGTGACGCTGTATAGCGGCGAGACACGCACACTCTCGAGAGTGCGGGGTCGATCATGAACTGGAGACTATATATTAGTCCGAACCTGTTGATATTGTATTATTGGCTATTCTAGAGCCGTCGAACCTCCTTCTCGGATGGTTGCATATATGTATATATATATTGTGATAATGGCCACTCTCGAGCCGAGGAACCCCCTTCTTGGGCGGTTGATTATACATGTGGGCCGTGAGCCAGTTATTGGATCCCGCGAGGATCGTTATCATTGTCTTATCACATAGACATGCTAGTTTACTACTAGTCCGCAGCTATTTTTGTTATTATGCTAATTCCAATCTCTGGAACTTGATATTACTGTTTTCCAACTGAAAAATGATAAAAGAGTTTTCAAAAACTACTTTTGAGCATGCGAGGCTGTATCTGCATATTAGCTGACTAGTAGTGGATCGGGCTGCACGCCGCAGCGAGATATATGTTGGATCGGACTGCACGCCGCAGGGATATCTCTATGAGATGTGCTTGGGCTGTAGGAGCCCCTCCGGAGTCTGAACCCCCACAATGAGCACGGGTACCCAAAATTGGAGTCGGGCTACGCGCCGTAGCGGTCATATCATGCATTGCATTGCATTTAGCTACACCTGCTAGTTGTTATGCTATTTATTGGTAATTGTTGATACAGATACAATGAAGATTATTCTGTGACAGGGTATTCGATTATAGCTTTACATAGTGCTTTATTGCGGATTTCTTATCTGCGTCTGTCTTACTCTTGTTTATTACCACTGAGTACGGCGGTACTCATTTTACTCACCGCACCTTGTGTGCGGATCCAGAGGTACCTCTCGGCGGTGATCCGGTGGCTATGCGAGGCGACATCCGTGGGATATACGAGGTAGCTGCAGAGTCCGCAGGACCCATATTCCTTCCCATTGTCTTTTGATTTTGTATTGACATTTCTTTCCGCACTTGGTATTTTGTAAACCTTTATACACTCATGTTCGGTAGAGGCTCATGACTCTTGACCCTCGGTCTATGGGAGTTGATGTATTATGGGACTTGGTTCCCCGTTTTCGTTACATATATCGCTGTTGTTTCTTGAATTAATTTGTTTAAATGGGTTAAAGAGAGCTTCAAGCTCCGTGGTTGATATGGATTGGTCAGGCTGGCTTAGCAATGTGCTGGGCGCCATCACGACCGGATTTGGGGTCGTGACATTTTCCCTCCCCTCTAGGACTAGTAGTCCCTAATACCTCCAGGGTTGATAGGATTGGGTTGGGTAATAGCATGCAATAAGTAATAGACCATTTCGCAATTTAATACCTTAACGGGGTGGGTAAGGGTAGACATGGATATGATGACCACGTGATAACACCATGTATATAAATGGTTACCAGGTGTTGTGTGGGATGATCCGTGTTATTTATAAACCTAGGACCCCCCATCCTATTTACTTGTTTACTTCCTTTTTCCCGAATTTTAAAGCGGTTTAGTTTTCAATTTCTTTAACTTCTTTTTTTACCTCAATCACTTGTACTTATTATGCAAAATCTCTCTTTTAATTGTCTGATTTTCAGTATTGTTTCTCCCTAATCTTCCGCCTCTTTCAATTTTTTTCGAATTACTTGCATCAGTTATTGGACCCCTTCTCATTTACTTGTGTATCTTTATTTAATTATAAAACCGCATACTTCCAAATTTCAGCACTCTTTAAACCTCTTATACTTCATTTATTTGCACCCGTTATGTAAAAGTTACCTAGTATTTACATTGCTTGCTTGATTACTTGTTTGTTGTATTTAATGTCATAATTATAGCATGGCCGAGAACCACACTAGTGGATCTTGAGGGGTGCCTAAAACTTTCCCTTCCACATAATTTCAAGCTCTTACCCAACCTCTTATTTTTCTAAATCAAATTCATTTTTAGTGTCGTAATGCACTTAATCATTAGGTGACGAATCTTCTAAATTGCAAACCCAATTCCCAAAAGAAAAAGAGTTGTCCGCTCAAATGTCATAAACTCGATTTCACGAGAAAAATGGTGCATCGACATTTCAGTGGCACATTCTTGTCACACAGGACTCCAGACGCTAACCTCCATTTCATCCACCCCTCTTATACGATGTGTGACATCCCCATCGATCTCCCCATCTCCCTAGATAATTGACCCTAAGTACTTAAAACTTTCTCTCTTGAGGATGACCTATGAGTCAAGCCTAGCTTCCACATCTGCTTCCCAGGTCAAGTTGTTAAACTTACATTCCACATATTCTGTCTTATTCCTACTCAAATTGAAACCTTTAGACTCCAGAGTCTGCCTCTATACCTCTAGTCTCCCATTAACACTACCTCGCATCTCATAAATCAAAACTATATCATCAACGAACAACATACACCATGACACCTCTCCTTGGATATGGTGTGTCAGTAAGTCTATCGCTAGAGCAAATACGAATGGACTGAGCCTAGATCCTTGGTGGAATCCCATAACCACCGGAAAAGGCTCTGAGTCACCTCCCACAGTCCTTACCTGAGTCATAGCTCCATCATACATATCCTTTATCGCCCTAATATAATCCACCAGCACATCTTTCACCTCTAGACATCTCCAAAGGATGTCCCTAGGGACCTTGTCATATGCCTTCTCTGGGTAAAAAAAAACCATACGCAAATCCATCTTCCTATCCTTGTGTAGTTCCACCTGCCTCCTGATAAGGTGGATAGCTTCCGTAGTAGAACGGCTCGACATGAACCCCAACTGGTTTTCCGATATAGACATCGCCCTCCTTATCCTCATTTCCAACACCCTCTCCCAGGCTTTCATGGTATGACATAGTAACTTGATACCCATATAGTTGTTACAATTTTGGATATCTTATTTGTTCTTGTATACCGAAACCATTGTACTCCACCGCCACTCATCAGGCATCCTCTTTGTCTTGAAGGCAACATTAAACAGCCCAGTCAGCCAATCCAAGCCTACCCTACCCGCATATCTCCAAAACTCTACTGAAATCTCGTTAGTTCGAGTCGCTTTGCCTGACTCATCCTACCTATCACGCCTACGACCTCCTAAACCTTAATGCGCCTACAATACCTAAAGTCTCGGTGACTCTCAGAGTACCCCAATTTCCCTAACATGATGTTTCCATCCCCTTCTTCATTCAAAAGTTTATGAAAGTACGATCGCCATCTTTGCCTAATCTGGGTCTCTTCCATCAATACTTGATCGTCCTCATCTTTGATACACTTTACTTGATCTAGATTGCGAGCCTTCTTCTCTCTTGCTTTAGCCAATTGAAATAACTTCTTATCTCCACCTTTTCCCCCAGTTCCTCATAAAGCCGACCAAAAGAAGCAGTCTTAGCCTCTAAGACCGCTATTTTTGCCTCCTTCCTAGCCTCCTTATATCTTTCTCTGTACGCTCTCCTTTGATCCTCGTTGGTGATCTTTATTAACTTAGTGTACACCGCTTTCTTGGCTTCTACTTTACCTTGGACCACATAATTCCACCACCAGTCACCTTGATGCCCGCCATAATAGCTCTTTTGAAACTCCCAACACCTCTGTTGCTGCCTTCTTTATAAAGTCTATCATTGTTGTCCACATAGCGCTAGCGTTTCACCACTCTTCCAGGCACCCATATTTTTCAACCACCCCTCCAACTCTTGAACATTCTCCTTAGACAAAGCTCCCCACCTGATCCTCGATGGACCCGAACAAACCTCTTCTTCCTCTTGATCAAAATACCAACGTCCATCACTAGGAGCCTATGTTGAGTTTTGAGGTTCTCACACGAAATCACCTTGCAATACTCGCACAACCACCTATCACACCTCTTGAGGAGGAGATAGTAAATTTGAGTCTTAGATACCATACTCCCCAAAGTAACCAAATGTTCCTCCCTCTTCGGAAACATAAAGTTCACGATCACCAACTCAAAAGCTCTAGCGAAATCCAACTATGAGGTACCACCCTCGTTCATAACACTACAGCCGTAGACACCATGCTCCTTACCATAGCCACCAACGGATGACCCAATATGACCATTGAAATCCCCTCCTATGAATAGCTTCTCCGTCAGCGGAATACCCCGCACCACCTCATCTAGCACCTCCCAGAAGCACCTTTTTACCTCCTTGTCCAATCCCGTTTGTGGCGCGTAAGCGCTAATGATATTTAGAGTGCTCCCTCCAACTACTACCTTAATCGCCATTATTAAATATTGTATAATTATAAAAATTAATTATTTAACTTACAAACAAACATATAAAATTATAAAACTAATATGTAAAATAATAAAACTAACACATACAAGAATTCAGGATATGTTGGTGCTACTAAGCCTCAAATATCGATTGTGGAACCCATATGTGAATAGTTAATAATCAAAATATTGTATAACTATAAAGAGTTTGCATATTTAATTTACAAAAAAACATATAATATTGTAAAACTAATATGTAAAATAAGAAACATACAAGAATTCAGGATATGTTGCAGCTACTGGGCCTCAAATATCAATACTGGAATCTATATGTGAATATGTTAATATTAAAATACTATATAATTATAAAAATTAATTCTTTAATTTACAAACAAACATATAAAATTAAAAAACTAACATGTAATTAATGTTGTTTAATTTACAATAGATGACATGTAGGTGCCACCAATTCATCCCGGACCTTCTAGTGATTAGCTATTATCGTTACAAAGAGATCATAGGTCCACGCACATATGGGAGGGAGAGTTACTTGCCCAGACTCTCTGCATCAGGAGAGTGGACAACATGTAGGACTTTCTGAAGGGCAAAGTTCTTCATCCCCGTATAGTCAGACGCATGGAGGGGTTAGACTTAGTTAATGATAATATCTCTAGATATAGAACTTGACAACAGAGACAACATAGGATAAAGTCAGTGGGAAATTGAAAGTAATGCACATTTAATATTCAAAAAGATTGGGCAATAATGGAGGAATAATGTGATGATCCAACCCGTCGTCTCGTGAGTAACCATCCCGTTCTTCCTATTTTCCGCTTCCTTATATTTCGTTATCAGTATTGGGTGCGTTAGAATTTAATTGGAATGACTTTATTAAGAGATGAGACACTTAGTCTCTTTTATGAAGACATAAGTTGGAAAAGTCAACATGATATTGACTTGTGAATTAGAGGGCTCAGAATTGAATTCTGATAATTCGGTTAGCTTTGGTGGATGATTTAAGGCTTAAGAGCGCAATCGGAAGTAATTTTGGAGGTCCAGTGAAGAAGTTAGCCTATTTTGGAGAAGTTAGTATTTTGGCGATTTCCGATTGATAGGTGAAATTTTGATCTGGGAGGTTTCAGTAGATTCGTTAGGTGATTGTACTTGTGTGCAAAATTTCAGTTGATTCGGAAGTGTTTAGGTCATGTTTTTGATTGAATATGAGTTTTGAAAGTTTTACTTTAACTTAAGCTTTTGAATTGATGAAAATGGATGGTTTTGATGTTGTTTGAGGTGTTTTGTTAATTGGAACAAATTTGAATAATGTTATGGGACATGTTGGCGTGTTTGATTGAGGTCCCAGGGGCTTCGGTACGGTTTCAGATGGCTAACGGGAACTTTTGAAGTTGGAAAATTTTATAATCGACGAAGTTGTAAATGAGTGCGCATAAGACCTCACTTTAAACGATTATATCTACAGTTATACAAGGATTTGGGTGAAGCACAACCTATCAAATTAAATTTCTCTGAGTCTAGTTTCCAACGCTTCAAATCGTTCGTCATTTGGACAATGAAACTAAATTATTTCCAACATATTCACTTGCAAGACACAAGGTATTGTAGTGATTATGAGTAGCAAACTACAATGTATTGATTATGTTTTCTTTCGTATGACTTAGATTTATCTTTTTTAATATTTAATCTTGTATAGACTTTATCCTTGAGTCTCAGTCCATCTTGGTTAATATCTTTCCACTCGAGTGATTTATATTTTCTTTATGTTAATTTATTTAATTTCTTTTACGTTATTATAGAGTAGTTGATGGATCTATATTCCAGTCATTTTTCATATTTTCTTAATTCATAACCCTTTAAAATGTGAAAATGTCTAGAAAGTTTTGCTAAGTCATATATATAAAAGTACGTATGTTATTCAATTCTACTTCAGTTAGTGACTTTTACATGACATATAAAAAAAATACCAAAAATTAATCGAACCGTACAGATCCCGAAAATTCGATATGATGAGGACGGTTTCGAAAAGTATAATTGGTATCACTTTATTTCTCATCTCTTGTACTTGATGTATAATTGAGATTGCGACGTACCTCTTGAACTATAATGTAAAAAAAAGTAGGGAAATGGGGTGAGAGAGGCTCGAACTCTCGACCTCAGGATTACTCAAAAGCTATGAGACCTACGCGCTAGCCAACTGCGCCACCACCCCAATGTTGTATATTCACCTCCAGACATTCTTAAGCATACTCTAATATGTTAAAGTTTTGTTGGCAATTTAACTGATATATATATATATATATATATATATATATATATATATATATATATATATATATATATATATATATATATATATATATATATATGAACAACAGGAATAAAGGTTAAGAGCGAGCTGAAAACTCAGTTGGTTACATGCCTAGTTATGGTCTTACAATAAAAAAACTTTAATCTTTTTCTCTCATATGCAATTCTTTCTTATTTTTTTGTTAAGAGAGTAGAGAGAGCTGAAATGAATGATCTTGTCATTTTTGGTGTTTTGTTTTTGGCTGATGTGTAGGGAGGTCAGAATTTTTTGGCTTGGTGTTGGAGCTTGGAGTTTTCTAGTCACCCTTCTTATATTGGTTGCTGATGTGCAATACGTTCTCTTTTCAAATGTAAATAACTAGTTCAGAATAGTAATATATGTTGTTCCTTATGACCACCATTATGTTATCCATAGGAAAATTTATGCTATATTGCTTTTATTTCTGTTGTTGGTTTTCTGCGCCAATATTTCTAACGCAAGGTTGTAGACTTTCCCGGATTTAAACTTTAAGGTTCAAATTTAAAATTTTATCATATCGCATCTTATTTAATGGGTTCAAAATTTATTTTTTATATATATTTAATAATTTTTTGAGAAAAAATATCATGTACGAGCGAAAGCTATGATTCAAATGAACTCATTGCCTTTATACTCGATTCGCCCTTGGTCGTTGTTACCTCTTTATTAATTCTAATACGCTGTATAATACTCTCACCTAAAATAAATTTTGTACTCTTTGAAGCTTTAAGAAGTCTATTTGTTTGAAGTTTTTTTGGAAACAACAGCAGGATTTCAAATATTGTTGTTGATAGAAATAATGTTCTTTTCAATTTTAGTTCCTATTATTTAGAAATAAGAATAAATACAACAATAACAACAACAACCCAGTAAAATTCTATCAGTGGAGTCTGGGAGGATAGAATGTATGCAGACCTTACCCTTACCCCGGAGGAGATAAAGAGGTTGTTTCCGGGAGACCCTCGGCTCAAAGACAATAGATCTCTGATAACAAAACCCGAAAAATAATATCATCAACGTGAGAAACAGAAAATAAATGAAAAAACAGTAACACAATTATTATGCAAAAGTGTGAAACACAACATAAATCACTAGTAGGGCTAGACAAAACACTATCATACTCGTCGGTACAAAGTGGAAAACCGGGACAAAGGGGAGAGCCGCTCGACTACCCTTAACCTACGATGCTAATGCTCAAACTCCACGTCTTCCTATCAAGAGCCATGTCCTCAGAAATCTGGAGCGCGCCATGTTCTGTCTGATCACCTCGGCCTAATAATTCTTAGGTCGTCCTCTACCTTTTCTCGTACCTGCCAAAGCCAAGCGCTCACACCTCCTAATCGGGGCATCTAGGCTTCTCCTTTGCACGTGTCTGAACCATCTAAGCCGCTTCCCACATCTTGTTGTCCATCGGAGCCACACTCATCCTCTCCCGAATATCTTCATTCCTAATCGTATCCAGTCTAGTGTGCCCACACATCCATCTCAACATCCTTATTTTTGCTACTTTTATCTTCTTGATATGTGAATTCTTGACTGGCCAACACTTAACCCCATACAACATAGCTGGTCTAATCACCGCTCTATAAAACTTACCTTTGTGTTTCTGTGGCACATTTTTATTACACAGGACTCCAGACGCTAACCTTCATTTCATCCACCCCACCTCAATACAGTGCGTAACATTCTCGTCGATCTCTCCATCGCCCCGGAGAAATAAGAATAGATACGAGATGAAGATTAGCATAAAGTTGATTTCTGCTAGTCTATGCTGCTCAGTCTTTCAAGTCTTCCAGTAGAAATCCATTTTGAGAAAACACACTACCTGACAGTTTGAGCATATGTTTCAGTCAACACACTTTTTGTGCACTTAATTTTGATTTATATAACTTTTACTAGCAATTCTTTGATATTCGAGCACAGAGTGTGAATTTTCACTTGTGACAGAAGGTTAATTACCATATTTATTAATATACTGTCATACGGATTTGTTGTTTCTTTATAATTAAGTAACATAATTGTATAATAATTTTTTTACGCCATTAACGCGCAGAATTTAAACACCTTTCTTTGTCTAGTTTTGTATTTCTTGTTTGTCATTGCTTGAGTACCAATATATTTAGCACAAAAAACAAGAAATATTAGAAATTAATTAAAAGACAGTTGTTCAATTTTCCACTCTAATAGCTCAACATTCTATTTCCTCCCATGCAAATGCAACAACCTTTTCCCATGCAAAACTAGCCATCACCTTTTGTCCATCATTAGCCTTACCAACCTTAGGCATCCATCTTCACCGCTCTCCATTCTTCCATGGAGGAGCGGTCCCAATCTGAAAAAGGCGATGGATTTCCCCAAAACCAAATTACAACAAATAATAATTCCCCCACACATAACGATATTAGTCACCATGAACCTTTAGCTGTATCAGTTTGTAATACTCAACCGCCTTTCGCTTCAGGAACATACGTTGTTCAAGTCCCAAAAGATCAAATCTATCGTATTCCTCCACCTGAAAATGCTCTAATCGTCGAAAGCCATCGGAATCAGAACCGAAAACCTCGACGTTCTTGTTGTTATTCTCGTCGTTGTATATGCATAGTTGTAATGTTAGTTGTTATTGGAAGCATTATTGGATTGATAATAGGTCTTACCAAATTATTTACCAAGCATGATGATCCACAATTTAGTGTGAAACAAGTCTTACTCAAGAAATTACAACTTCAGCATAAACGTCCTCAATATGAATATGACCTTACAATTGAAGCCAAGAATCCGAATCAAAGGTCAAGAATTTTGTATTATGAAGAGGATGCTGATGTTTCTTTATATTTTAAGCAGAAAAAAATTGCTCAAGGGAATTTTCCTAACTTAGACCAAAATCCCAAGAGTTCAACGAATATTAAGATTATTCTTCATAAGGGGGAAACAGATCAATTGCCTAAGGAAGTTGAAAAGACTATGAATAGCACGAATTCAAATCAACATTTGTCTTTGTCTCTATCCATGGATGTGCCTATCAAATTTAAAGTTTGGGGGATAAGCTCCAAGCGTAGGAATATTGAGTTGTCTTGCAGTTTAACTGTGAATACATTGACTAAAAATAGTCATGTAAACAGCCAGAAATGTCTCAGCAAGTCGTAATTAACTAGCTAGCTGTCTAGATGTATGGTAAATTCTTGAGTCTTAGCTTGTCTAGGAGAAAATTCTATTTCTATAGCAAAAGTTTCCTTTTTTCTTGGGTCCTCTTTGTATTAGCTTGTAACTTTTATGTTTTAATTTTTCTTTGTCAAGCTTTGTTTAGTCTAGTACATTTGCAAAATTAAAACAAGTTTACAAGTGTCACGACCCCAAATCCGGTCGTGATGGCGCCCAGCACACTGCTAGGCCAGCCTGACCAATTAACAACAATCACGGAGCCATAAGCTCACTTTATCCAATTTAAGCATAACGGAATAATTCAATAGTGATAGATATATTAAAAAAAGGGAACCAAGCCCCAACACGTGCCAACTCCCATAGACCGAAGGGTCAAGAGTCATGAGCCTCTACAGAGTATACAAAGTATAAATAGTGAATATAACCGTGCACAAGTGTGGGATGATCAGAACAAAAATACAGACAAACTGGAGAATCAGGTCCTGCGAACGCTAGCAGCTACCTCGACTGTCCAAAAGCACTCCAGAGCCGCAATAAAATTAGCTCCACTGTGATGTACCTGGATCTGCACACAAGGTGCAGGGAGTCGGGTGTGAGTACTTCCAACTCAGCAGTAATAAAAGTAAATAATGCTGAAGGGAAGAAAACCACGATAGGCACTATCTCATGCTACACAATACAGAACTATCTTTTTATCCCTTTCTAGCATATGTGAGTAGATTATTAAAAATCTCAATTTTTGGCTACTTTCTTTCATAATAATATACCAATACCTAGATACAATCTCAAGCAGTGCAAGTCCGCACTCAAATTAGCCCCTCGGGCTCAGCACTCCTCATCAATTTACACCAGGAGATTTGGTCAATAAGGCAACTAATGCATGTGTGCCAGTAATGTATGAGTGCTGAATGTTATGCCACGTAGTACACGTAAACCAATGTATGTATGCCATGCAATGCATACGACCGCTACGGCGTGTAGCCCGATCCAATTTGGGTACCCGTGCTCACTGTGGGGGTTCAGACTCCGGAGGGGCTCCTACAGCCCAAGCACAATATTAATATCACACCTGTTGCGGCGCGCAGCCCGATCCGTATACCACTGCGGCGTGCAGTCCGATCCATGCATGTGTATGCATATGCTCACATAAAATGTCATGCCCTAACATATGGCCCTCGGCCCCAATCGGTCTAACAAATAATCAAGAAAGCCGTACGGCAACAATATCATATTAGCTCACAACTAAAAATGTTATTAAGACCTTGTTCAAGTTTTTCATAACCTTATAAAAATGCTGAATAGCAAAAATACCATTTTAAAACTTAAATTTAGAATAAAATATGCACAGTGTTATCAAAACAGTGATACCAATCCCTGAAGGACTCAAATAATTGCCACGAAGCCCAAACATGATAATTAGTCCAATTCATTTCAACAATTAGGTGTTATTATTTATTACGCGGGACGGACCAAGTCACAATCCCCAATGGTGCTCTACCCCACGCCGGTTATCCGGCGTGCAAGTCACCTCAACACAGCACTAAGATGTGCAAGTCCGGGGTTTACTAACCCTCAGGACATCATTTACAAGTATTACCCACCTCGAACTGACGGAAGCTCATGCCCGCGACGCCTTAGCTCCTCGAACCGACATCCATGAACGTCAAAACTAGCACAAATCAGCACAAATATATCAAAATAGGCTAATGGAACATAACTCAATCGAAAGAACTCGAAAAATATCAAAAATCACGAAATTTGCAAAACCCGAGCCCCGGGCCCACATCTCGAAAAATTTCGAAACTCATATTTCCAGAACCCTCGTCTCGCCACGAGTCCGTACATATAAAATTTACCAAAATCGGAGTTCGATTGGCCTTTCAAAACCCAAATTTTCGTTTTCAATATCTAGGCCTTAATCCTTCACAATTTCTACCCAAATTCATGAAGATTGATGTTAATCCTACCATAAAATGATGTTTTTAAGTCAAGAAACTTACCTCCGATGAATACCCGATGATTTTCCAGCATTTTCCCGTGATTTCTTCTCTCTAGGGCTCAAAAATGGGGGTTTATGAAATGAAACCCGTATGTGAAATGTTTCTGGTTTTAATTCACTGCCTGGGACTTTTCTTCTACGCGTTCGCGTTCCTTGCCACGCGTTCGAGATGCCCAGCTCCGTATTGATCTTCGCGAACGCGATCTCCCCAACGCGTTCGCGATGCACTAGCTCCCAGCCGTCTGATTTTCCTTCTACGCGTTCGCGATAACCCTCACGCGAACGCGATGCACACCCTGACAAAACTACGCGATCGCGAAGCTCAAGAATCCTGGCCTACGCGAACGCGATACCCTGTCTCGCGATTGCGATGCTTGACTCGCCTGGCCTTCGCGAATGCAGCCCATGCCACGCGAACGCGAAGGCTTGGATTTTTGCCCAGTGATCTGCAATTTTTCTGCACATTTTTAAGTTCCAAAAATGCCGGATGATGGTCCGGATTCACCCCGAGGCCCCCGGGACCCCAACGAAAACCACCAATAAACTCCAAAATACGATACAAATTTGTTCCAATCATAAAAACACCATCCTAAACATCAAAATCACCAATTACACATGGATTCAAGCCTAAGTTTCTTCAAAACTTCCAAATTACACATTCCATCAAAAACCCGATCAAACGACGTCCGAATGACCTGAAATTTTGCAGGCACATCCAAAATCACCTAGCGGAGCTGCTGCAACTATCGGAATTCCATTCCGACTCCCGGATCAAAATCTCACCTACCGTTCGGTTTTTCGCCAAAATTCAACCTTAGCCAATTCAAGCCTAAAACTACACCGGACCTCCAAATTCAATTCCGATTGCTCTCCTAAGTCATAAATGATCCCCCGAAACTAGTCGAATCATCAGAATTTGATTCCGAGCACTCTAACTCGATAGTCAACTCTAGGTTGACTTTCCATATTCAAACTTCCTTCAAGCATGCTATTTGCTTCATTTTCAATTCAATTCACTCCTAACTCACCCGATAGGCTCTAACACTGATATAAAAGCATAAAACATGTAATTGCAACATGACGGGGTGGTAAATTCCCGTAACGACGGACCGGATCGTTACAACAAGCTATTACCATAATTGAAGAACAATTGAAGCAAAAGTATATATATTATTCTTCCATAGTTAAGTTATAGCAAAAAACGATTCATGACGCATATGTACTGCACTCATTGGTTTGGATAAAAGTCACAAGTAGCCCATTTTTAGTCTCTGATAAGTGAAAAATAGCCATTGAAATTCCATGACAATTTTTTCACTTACAGGATTAAAAAGCAAATCCAAATAGTCACCCACTTAATTGCTTAAATTAAGAATCATGACTTATATATAATATATGTTATTATTATATTAAAAGCATGAAAGTCCTTAACGAAATGTTATTTATCTTTTTTAAGATTTTAAAATAGAGTTCACACTGACAAAATAGTTATTTGATCATTTTTTTAGTATTTAGGAATAGGACCATTCAATTAATTTTTTGCTAATTCGGAATAGTAATTTAATTTTTCCCCTAATTTAGAACTTTAACTTTTAAATTGCTTTTAGTGAGATAATTTTATCCACGTTATTGAACTTTTATGTTTGTTATCCAAAAAATATTTTTCTCTGACGACCTAAAGGGTCATCACCTATTTTTCTCGTTTGTTTCATACTTTCGAGTCCTTAAAAAACTCATTTTATATTATCTCGATTTGTGTGTGTAGTCCGGGCGCGTAGTTGAAAATTTTATATGTTGAAATATGTGAATTATGTGAAAATTTTGAAAATTTTTTATATTAATATGATTATAGTTGCCTTTGGTCAATATTTTTGGTAAACGGACCCGGACCCGAGATCGGACTGTCCCGGAAGGTCCGTAGAAAAATATAGAACTCGGGCATGTGCGCGGAGTCGAATTCCAAGGTCCAAAACCCCGGTAAAAGAATTTTTCCGTTAAATTATTTTCTAAAATTATTATGGAAAATGAAAATAAAAATGAGTTAGCAAATATAGGTATCGGGCTCGTATTTTGGTTATGACACCCGGTATAGGCCATAAATATTGGTTAAGCACTTCCTGTATAGTTTGGTTGAAAACGAACGTCGTTTGACGTGTTTCAGATCTAAATAGCTAAATTTGAAGTTTTTGGACTTTGAAATGAAAAGTAATGATCTTGGGGTTTGATTCGTTGAATTTGATGTTATTTTAGCGATATGATCGCTCGAGCAAGTTCGTATGATAATTTTGAGTCAGTGCACATATTTTGTTTGGAGACCCGAGGGCTCAGGAGTGATTTCGGGGGTGGTTCGGAGTGTTTCGAACTTAGGAATTGCAGCAAAAATTGTCGATGTTGTTGCCCAGTCCCTTCTTCTATGCGATTGCATAGCATTACCCTTGATCCCATAGTGTAAATTTCGAAGGGTCCTGCTTTGTTCTATGCGAACGCATGCCCCTTCCGCGTTCGCATGGTGTTTGCTTCAAAAGCTTGTGATCGCATTAGCCCCCTTCGCGAACGCAGAGTTTCATTCCACCACTCTATGTGATCGCATTATCCCCATTCGCGATCTGCAGAGCTTTAGTCAACTACTCTATGTGATCGCACTCCTTGCCCCGCGATTGCATAGAGCAATTGTGCACAGTTAAATTTTTTAAAAACAGGACAGAACCAGTGCACTCGGATTTTTCACTTTTTTATCACGGACCCTCTTCTCTCCCAAGCCCTAGGAAGCCATTAACGCCCTCAAGCTTCAAGAACCTTTGAGTAAGTAATTTCCCGCTTATTTTCTTCACTTTTCCTTCATTGATTGACTAGTTTCTAAGCCTAAATCATGAAATCAAGGTAGAAATCATGGGTTTTGAGCAAAGTTAGGTTTTTGAGAATTTTGGGTAATTCAACCCCAATTCGTGGTCGAATATTAAAGCACTCGTGGAGGTATGGGTGAATTTATTGTGGTTTGATCATCGGGTTTTGACCAAGAGGGCCCGGGGTTGGTTTTGCAATATTTGGATAGAATATTAAAAGGACTTTAATTATGCAATTGGGCTGGTTTGTTGAGTAGAATTGATGATATTAAATAAATTGTACAGATACGATTGCATTGGAGCGAAATTCAAAAGGAAAGGCATTGCTTGAGGACTCATTTGAGTGTAAACATTTGAGGTAAGTATTTGATGTAACTTTGGCTTGAGGGAATGGGATTAGAGTATAATAAATTGTTAATTGCTAATTGATCGAGTGCGGTGTATAGACGTGGTGATGAGTGTCTTTACACTGGAGTCTAGCATGACTGTGGATTTTTATCTGTATATGTTTTGAGATAAATTTGGAACTCACTTAAGTTAAAGTATAATTTGCTACAACTGTGCACGGTTGGGAATAAATTGTAAAATATTGTTACTTTGGAGCGTTGGCTCGAATGAAGAATATTATTGAATTAAAGTTGAAAGTATTGAAAGGAATTATGATTAATCCCTTGTCGGGATGGTTAAATTATTGTTCCCTTGCCGGGACCTTATTGTTATTATTGTTACTCCCTTGCCGGGATAGTACTTGTTATTTACTTATTCTTCTTGCCCGGTTGGTGGCGACTGTTATTTGGGTGAGGAAGAGTGATATTGCACGAAGGGTCATTATGTGCTATTTCCGATTCTAATTGCACGAATGGTCATTCCGTGCTATGTTGTGACTATTTACGCACGAAGGTACATTTCGTGCTCTGATTTTGCTTATATTTGCACGAAGGGTCATTCCGTGCCATGAAATGAGAGTTATGTGAGGAAAAGCATGAAGGGTGATGCCGTGCATTTTTATATGATTGTTTGGGTGAGAACGAGAGTAAAAGCGCGAAGGCTGATGCCGTGCAACTATTGAATTTCTTATTTTGTGATAATTATTGTTGTGCTCCCCATAGCATGTTCCCTTCCTTTTATTTGTTAGTTCACTATTTCCGTTGTATTGTTGTACATATGTATATAGAACTGTATAGGTTGATTAGGTAGTCATGTCTAGTCTCGTCACTATTTCGCTAGGGTTAGGCCAGGCACTTAACAGCACATAGGGTCGGTTGTGCTGATACTACACTTCTGTGCAATTTTTGCACAGGTCCAGGTTTTGAGAAGCAACAACAATAGTTCGATAGCAGGATTTAATTACTACGAGGTTGAGGTAGTTTGCAGGTGTCCGCAGTCCCGACGTCTCTTCTTATGCTGTAGTCTTATTTTTCGAGACGGACAGCTGTTATATATCTTTCAGACCATTATATGTAGTTTATTCTTAGTGGTTCGTGAGTTTGTGACACCAAATCTTGGGTAAAGGATTTATGTTGAGTATTTCTTATTTATTTCAATTTTATAAAAGCAGACTTCTGCAGTTATTGTTATAATTATTATTCATGCTACTAAATTGACAACAGAATGATTTTATTTATGGAAACGATGAGTAAATTGACTTTCCTAGCTACCATAAGTAGGCGCCATCACAATCCCGATTGTGAAAAATCTGGGTCGTGACAAGTTGGTATCAGAGCACTAGGTTACATAGGTCTCACAACTCACGAACAAACTTAGTAGAGTCTGAAGGGTATGTACGGAGACGTCTGTACTTGTTCCTTAGAGTCTATTGAGTTAGGAAAAATCTCTCATTTGTTCTTTCTTATCGTGCGATTTGGTTCCACAAATAATGATTGAATTTCTACTTTGTTGTTTCTCAGATAGCGAGAACACACGCTTCCTCATCTGCTGATCAGCAGTCCGAGCCTCAGGCACCTCCCGTGAGTGGCAGAGGTCGAGGTCGTGCCGGAGGCCGTGGTAGGGGCAGAGCTTAGGCCCAGGCAGCAATTACAGAGGTGGAGCCTCATATTGAAAATAGTGAGGAGGTTCCATCCCCAACAGCTCCAGTGGGCCCAACTCAGGTCCCGGCAGGGGTTATGTTCACCCCAAATCTTCAGGATGCTCTAGTCTGAATAGCGGGATTTATGGACAGAGTCGCTAGAGCAGGTTTGCTGCCAGTTGCATCAGCCACTTCTCAGGCTGGAGGAGGGGTTCAGACTCTTGTTACGGTACTCCGGAGCCAGTAGCTCCCTAGGCTCAGGCCCTAGTGGTTTAGCCCGTAGTGGCAGCTCAGATTGGCATTACAGCCCAGGCCGAAGATGGAGCGGCCATGTCTTCTGATGCTTTGTGGAGACTTGATCGGTTCTCCAAACTTTTTACCACCACCTTCAGCGGTGCTTCATCGGAGGATCCCCAGGACTTTCTATTCAGTTGCCATGAGATTCTCAGGACTATGGGATAGTGGAGACCAACGAGGTCGATTTTTGCACTTTCAGGCTTGCAGGATCCACCAAGACTTGGTGGAGAGATTTCTGCCTATCTAGGCCAGCAGGGTCCCCAGCTTTAACATGGGATCAGTTTGCAGAATTACTCTTGGAGAAGTTTCTCCCCGTCACTCAGCGGGAGGCACTTCGGAGGCAGTTTGAGATCCTCCAGCAGGGCTCCATGCCTGTCACTCAATACAAGAATAGATTTGTAGATTTGGCACGGCATGCAGTTGTGATACTCCCTTCAGAGCGGGAGAGGGTCCGCAGGTTTATTGATGGGTTGATTCAGTCGATCCGTCTTCAGATGGCCATGGGAGTTGGTAGTGACATATCCTTTCAAGAGGCGATCAACGCAGCCCGTAGAGTTGAGATGGCCCTTACTCGGGAAGGCTGTCATGCGTTGGAAAAGAGGCCCCGTAATTTTGGCAGATTAAGTGGTGCCTCATCTAGAGGCAGGGATTCTTATGATAGGGGATAGTCTTCCAGGCCTTTTCAGTCAGCCCTCCAGACTTCACAAGTCTTCCTTTGTATTTTTGTTTGTTTCTGTCTACCCTGATTTAGACAGTATGATAGGGTATTATTCTTTGGTGTATATTTTACTAGTTGTCCGAAGCTTGTGATACCCGATTTTGACACACATAGTAGTATACGTTTATTTTGGGTTGTATAACTATCTTTATATGTTATTTATCTTTACAGGTTTTTAACCATAAATTGGAAAAATCTATTGTAGTGATTTTTAGCAAAGATAAATTGAGAATTTAATTATACTTCTGCGTTGGCTGACCTAGCAAATAGTGACAGGCGCCATCATGAACTATTATCGAAAATGGGTCGTGACAGCTCTCGCAAGTGGGAAGGTAGAACTAGCATACCGTTACCGTTTTTCCTCGAGTAGGAACTACCATTACATTTGACTTCTTGCAAAGAAGTTCACAGTTATACCGATTACATGATCCGTTCATTGACCCTGCCAAATGTGAATATTAATATTATATAGTGGTTACCGAGCTTATTACTGAACTGTTAATTGTATTATACAACAAGAAAAGCATGATGAAACTGACAATCTTTTATTATTTCTGAAAGGGCATGTTTATGTTATTTTCTATTTGAGATACTAGCATGTTTTCTGACTTGTCCCTAATAAAAACGGTTGTGGTTAAGTATTATTACTCATTGATCTAGCGACTCATTCTCCGCTAATTTCTTTTACAGAGACAACAGTTGGCGCGGGTGAGAATTTCGTTAATTAGAGCACACAAATTGATAGTTCTTGCTGAGCCTCACACTTGCTCGCGTGGGCGAAAATTTTATCAATTGTTATGGTCTTTTCTTTGAACTCTTAGAGTCACTCCATGGTCATTCTTTTAGTGTCTTGAGTATTCTTTGTTATTATAGACTTATGTTAAGTATCGTTCATTCTTATCAAATTTGGGGATAAATTTGTATTTCTAGTTGTTAGTGAGTGTACTATTAAAGGTAGATATTTATTTTTGTTAATTGATAAAGTCATTGCCATTTGAATTGCTATAAGGATGTTTGGTTGCTGATTTGAAATGGAGAAAGATTTTTGGGATGGTCCATAAATAAGGAAAATTTTGTTCGATTTTCTATAAAATATCGATAAGGTTTATTTGGGAGCACTTAGCTCCTAACTGCCGGTCATGATCCTTAATTTGGATCGTGACAAACCGTCCCCTCCCAAGAAAAGCAGACTTCATTGAACAAATATCCTTTTGTTAGAATGATCTTTTGAATTCACTCTTTGTATACTAACTGATATTTTTTTTTTAATATTAGAGGATCATTGGGAACTTCCATGTGGCGATTTCTCTCTTGTTGAGTTAGGTTTATAGGATCAACATTCCTCATATTTAAAAGCTTACACTTTCATTTATAATAACTCAAATATAATTTTTAAATATAATATTTATATAATTAATTAAAATATTTTTATTCATTTAGACAGGGTTCATGCACAACGCTCGTACCCTAAAACTAGCATATATAAGTAATGTATACTCTGTATATAATTGTTTATAACTAATGTATAATTTATATATATTGTATGTTATATACAAAACTTATACAAAATTTTATATATTGTTTTGATTGCTAGATATAAATAGTTCTGACACGGGTTAAAAGTTGATAATATTCCAACAATTAACGGTGAATATGATCGCGACTATTTCAATAAAGATTCCGTAATGCTATCCGTTACCAAGCCCAAAACACGGGCCGAGGTATATCAAACTAGCAAAAAGAATGTCATAATCGACATTTAAAATGAATTCTGCATGTTATGCTTGCAATCTGTAATTTAACCTGATGTCATCAAGAAGAAGAACAATTTACATATTAGGAAGGATAAAGCACTACTTCATGTCTGCTGTGTTACACCGTCATGAGTATTTTCTGCCTATAGTTCCTCTCTCTCTCGCTCTTTCTTGTATTCTGGTTACTTTTGTTCCTTTCGATTAGCATTCACATGACCATCATCATCAATAACAATAACAATAACGACAACAAATTTAGTATGTTCCCAATAGGTGGAATGTGGGAGGATAGTCTGTACGCAAACCTTACCTTTGTCTAATGCAAGTAGAGATGTCGTTTTCAATAGACCCATGGTATATAATACATGCAAGCAAAATTATATAACGCAATAAAAATCTAAGAATATGAAGGAATATGCATGCTACTAAGACTATCGGTGAGCTACTAAGAAACTATCCACTAACCTTCTACCCTAATCCTCGACCTCTAAATCCTCTTATCAAGGGTCATGTCCTCGGTGATCTGAAACAATGCCATGCCTTGTTTAATCACCTATCCCTAGTACTTCTTAGGCCTACCTCGACCTCTTCTCAAACTCGCCATAGCCAACCTCTCACACCTCCTATGTCAATTTACACCATGAACAAGTGAATTGTCCCTCTACTAAGCTCCACTGAAGAGCTCTAGAAGTTTCACGTGAGGAAGGGGAAGAAGACTGATCTTAGAAATGAGAAAATGAACTACTGATTTTGTAATGCTATGTAACAGTATATATATACACGTGTCCTGGACAAAATTAACTAACTCTAACTAACAGTTAATTGAGAGCTAAGCTGGGCCACTAGTTAACTAACTAACTGTATAATACGTAAGGCTAAAGGTACAACATATAAAAGTATGAAATATAAATACATCTCAATTCCCTCCCCCCTCCCCTCCTCCCCAAATTGGAGGTGAAGGTTACACACCCAACTTATTTAAGAGAGCAGAATGTTTGACACCAGTGAGAGCTTTGGTATGTGCATATGCTAGTTGAGCACTAATAGCAATGTGATACAGAGAGATGAGGCCCTCATAAAACTTGTCTCTTACAAAATGACACTCAACTTTGATATGTTTAGTTCTATCATGGAAAACAAAATTTATAGCTATGTGCAAAGTAGCTGTCACAGAAAAGTGAGAGTGGCTTAGGATAAGAGATCATCAAAAAGTCTGCAAACCAAGTTAGTTCTCCTACAACTTTTCTCAAAGACCTGTATTCTTCTTTTGCAGATGATAAGAAAATTATTTCTTGTTTCTTGGATTTCCAACAAATTGGACTGTTCTACAATAGGACTATGTATCTAGTAATTGATTTCCTAGTTTCTGGGCAGGCTGCCCAATTTGAGTCACAGTATCCCTTTAGACTACCGTCAGAAATATTGGACAGAAAAATTCCTAGAGTGGTATCACTTTTCAAATACTTAAGCAGAAAGAAGGTAGCCTTCAAATGTGGTTCTCTGGGATCCTGCATGAATTGACTAAGATATTGTACACTGAAGGCTATGTCTAATCTGCTGCTACTAAGGAAATTTAACTTTCCTACGAGTTTTCTGAAATAGGTTGGATCTGACAATGATTTTTCCTCTGTGGCCCTTAGCTTCTCATTGGGATCAAGAGGAGCAGAAAGGCTACTGTAGGAGAGGCAGTAATATTCCTTAAGCATATCCAGAGCAAACTTCCTTTGTGAAATGATTACTCCATCAACTGTATACAAAACCTCCAGGCCAAGGAAAAAATGTAGTCTTCCGAGATCTTTGATCTTAAATTGATCATGTAAGAAAAATTGAGCTAAACAATCTCTGAAAGATCTATTTTAATAATAATGACATCATCTATATATAATTATATAAAGTGTGAAGTATTCTATCTTTTTGTAGAAAAGGGAATAATCATTCAAAGGGAACACATATCCCCTTGAGCATAGAGCTTAACTCAGCTTAGAGTACCATTGCATGCTTGCATGTTTAAGGACATATAATGACTTGTTCAACTTGCAGACCAAGCCTATAGAATCTGTTTCTAGCCCTGGTGGTATCTGCATGTACACCTCTTCACGGGATCTCCATGAAGGAAAGCATTATTTACATCCAGATGAAAAAATTTCTATTGTTTCTTTACTGTCGTAGCTATAAGAGCTCTCACTATTGTTATCTTTACAATTGGGCTGACGGTCACAATGTAGTCTATGCCTTCTTGTTGAATATATCTCTTCACTACCAACCTAGCTTTAAATATTTCCATAGTTCCATCAGCTTTATGCTTTATCTTATAGACCCATCTGCAGCCACTGGCTTGTTTTCCACTTGGTAGGGGTACAACATCATATGTATGATTTGTATGTAATGTCTCATACTCTTGAGTCTACTTGCCATGCTAGATTGAGTGCACCTTCCTCATATGAATATGGTTCAGAGTCATTCCAAACATTCATCACAAGTGATTGACTATCATTGATTAAGGATGCATGTGAGATATGATTGTTTAAGGAAAATAAGGCACTAAGAGAAGTGAGGGATGCTGATTGATCATTAGTTACATAAGGAGGAGTGGATTTCAATTGAGGTATAGTGTAGATATAATCTTGTAAATGAGTGGGAACCTTGTGTTATCTCCCAGATCTCCTAGGTTCTAGAATTGGTGAAGGATCTTGTAAGGTGTTGACAGGTAAGTCTTATGAGGTGACAATAGGAAACCCTTGTTGTTCAGAATGGGAACCTGCAGAGTGATCGAGGGTAGACGCATCAGATGCAGTCTTAACATTTTCTGAGCTGAGTGTTGTGTCTGTTGTGGATTGAAAAGCATAAATATGTAGGTCAATGATGAAGGGAGTTGAATGAATTGTTGAAGGGTAGGAACCAGTAGTAGGAGAAATGGCAAAAGGGAAAATGTCTCTATGAAAGATTATATTTCTAGATATCTGGATCCTTTTGGATTCCAGATTTAGCACCTTATAGCCTTTGATTCAAAAGTGTAACAAAAAAAAAACATGGGGCACAGTTCTGGGCTCAAACTTGTCTTTATGCGTTTTTGGTATGGTAGGAAAATACTGGCAACCAAAACTCCTAAAGTGAGAGTAGTTTGGCTTTGTCTTGTATAGAAGTTCAAAAAGACATTTATTCTTGAGATAGGACGTGGGAAGTCTATTTATCTGGTATGTAGCTGTTAGAATACACTCTCCCCAATACCTTACATCTAAATAAGAGTGCCCTAGCTGTCTCTAAAAGATACATATGCTTCCTTTCAACTATATTATTATATTGTAGTGTATATCGACAAGTTCTTTGATGGACAATACCTTGATCTGTGAAGAAAGAGATTGTTTCTGCACTAGTGAATTCTAAACCATTGTCTGATCTGATTAACTTTATGGTTGTGTGAAATTGGATTTTAACTAGAGAAATAAAGGCTTTGAGAACTTGCAGGGCATTACTCTAGCTGGATAAAGAGGTAAGTCCAAGTGGATATGTTGTGGTTATCTACCATGGTAAGAAAGTAAGCATATGTATCTTTTAGAGACAGCTAGGGCACTCTTATTTAGATGTAAGGTATTGGGGAGAGTGTATTCTAACAGCTACATACCAGATAAATAGACTTCCCACGTCCTATCTCAAGAATAAATGTCTTTTTGAACTTCTATACAAGACAAAGCCAAACTACTCTCACTTTAGGAGTTTTGGTTGCCAGTATTTTCCTACCATACCAAAAACGCATAAAGACAAGTTTGAGCCCAGAACTGTGCCCCATGTTTTTTTTTTGTTACACTTTTGAATCAAAGGCTATAAGGTGCTAAATCTGGAATCCAAAAGGATCCAGATATCTAGAAATATAATCTTTCATAGAGACATTTTCCCTTTTGCCATTTCTCCTACTACTGGTTCCTACCCTTCAACAATTCATTCAACTCCCTTCATCATTGACCTACATATTTATGCTTTTCAATCCACAACAGACACAACACTCAGCTCAGAAAATGTTAAGACTGCATCTGATGCGTCTACCCTCGATCACTCTGCAGGTTCCCATTCTGAACAACAAGGGTTTCCTATTGTCACCTCATAAGACTTACCTGTCAACACCTTACAAGATCCTTCACCAATTCTAGAACCTAGGAGATCTGGGAGATAACACAAGGTTCCCACTCATTTACAAGATTATATCTACACTATACCTCAATTGAAATCCACTCCTCCTTATGTAACTAATGATCAATCAGCATCCCTCACTTCTCTTAGTGCCTTATTTTCCTTAAACAATCATATCTCACATGCATCCTTAATCAATGATAGTCAATCACTTGTGATGAATGTTTGGAATGACTCTGAACCATATTCATATGAGGAAGGTGCACTCAATCTAGCATGGCAAGTAGACTCAAGAGTATGAGACATTACATACAAATCATACATATGATGTTGTACCCCTACCAAGTGGAAAACAAGCCAGTGGCTGCAGATGGGTCTATAAGATAAAGCATAAAGCTGATGGAACTATGGAAATATTTAAAGCTAGGTTGGTAGTGAAGAGATATATTCAACAAGAAGGCATAGACTACATTGTGACCGTCAGCCCAATTGTAAAGATAACAATAGTGAGAGCTCTTATAGCTACGACAGTAAAGAAACAATAGAAATTTTTTCATCTGGATGTAAATAATGCTTTCCTTCATGGAGATCCCGTGAAGAGGTGTACATGCAGATACCACCAGGGCTAGAAACAGATTCTATAGGCTTGGTCTGCAAGTTGAACAAGTCATTATATGTCCTTAAACATGCAAGCATGCAATGGTACTCTAAGCTGAGTTAAGCTCTATGCTCAAGGGGATATGTGTTCCCTTTGAATGATTATTCCCTTTTCTACAAAAAGATAGAATACTTCACACTTTATATAATTATATATAGATGATGTCATTATTATTAAAATAGATCTTTCAGAGATTGTTTAGCTCAATTTTTCTTACATGATCAATTTAAGATCAAAGATCTCGGAAGACTACATTTTTTCCTTGGCCTGGAGGTTTTGTATACAGTTGATGGAGTAATCATTTCACAAAGGAAGTTTGCTCTGGATATGCTTAAGGAATATTACTGCCTCTCCTACAGTAGCCTTTCTGCTCCTCTTGATCCCAATGAGAAGCTAAGGGCCACAGAGGAAAAATCATTGTCAGATCCAACCTATTTCAGAAAACTCGTAGGAAAGTTAAATTTCCTTAGTAGCAGCAGATTAGACATAGCCTTCAGTGTACAATATCTTAGTCAATTCATGCAGGATCCCAGAGAACCACATTTGAAGGCTACCTTCTTTCTGCTTAAGTATTTGAAAAGTGATACCACTCTAGGAATTTTTCTGTCCAATATTTCTGACGGTAGTCTAAAGGGATACTGTGACTCAAATTGGGCAGCCTGCCCAGAAACTAGGAAATCAATTACTAGATACATAGTCCTATTGTAGAACAGTCCAATTTGTTGGAAATCCAAGAAACAAGAAATAATTTTCTTATCATCTGCAAAAGAAGAATACAGGTCTTTGAGAAAAGTTGTAGGAGAACTAACTTGGTTTGCAGACTTTTTGATGATCTCTTATCCTAAGCCACTCTCACTTTTCTGTGACAGCTACTTTGCACATAGCTATAAATTTTGTTTTCCATGATAGAACTAAACATATCAAAGTTGAGTGTCATTTTGTAAGAGACAAGTTTTATGAGGGCCTCATCTCTCTGTATCACATTGCTATTAGTGCTCAACTAGCATATGCACATACCAAAGCTCTCACTGGTGTCAAACATTCTGCTCTCTTAAATAAGTTGGGTGTGTAACCTTCACCTCCAATTTGGGGAGGAGGGGAGGGGGGAGGGAATTGAGATGTATTTATATTTCATACTTTTATATGTTGTACCTTTAGCCTTACGTATTATACAGTTAGTTAGTTAACTAGTGGCCCAGCTTAGCTCTCAATTAACTGTTAGTTAGAGTTAGTTAATTTTGTCCAGGACACGTGTATATATATACTGTTACATAGCATTACAAAATCAGTAGTTCATTTTCTCATTTCTAAGATCAGTCTTCTTCCCCTTCCTCACGTGAAACTTCTAGAGCTCTTCAGTGGAGCTTAGTAGAGGGACAATTCACTTGTTCATGGTGTAAATTGACATAGGAGGTGTGAGAGGTTGGCTATGGCGAGTTTGAGAAGAGGTCGAGGTAGGCCTAAGAAGTACTAGGGATAGGTGATTAAACAAGGCATGGCATTGTTTCAGATCACCGAGGACATGACCCTTGATAAGAGGATTTAGAGGTCGAGGATTAGGGTAGAAGGTTAGTGGATAGTTTCTTAGTAGCTCACCGATAGTCTTAGTAGCATGCATATTCCTTCATATTCTTAGATTTTTATTGCGTTATATAATTTTGCTTGCATGTATTATATACCATGGGTCTATTGAAAACGACATCTCTACTTGCATTAGACAAAGGTAAGGTTTGCGTACAGACTATCCTCCCACATTCCACCTATTGGGAACATACTAAATTTGTTGTCGTTATTGTTATTGTTATTGATGATGATGGTCATGTGAATGCTAATCGAAAGGAACAAAAGTAACCAGAATACAAGAAAGAGCGAGAGAGAGAGGAACTATAGGCAGAAAATACTCATGACGGTGTAACACAGCAGACATGAAGTAGTGCTTTATCCTTCCTAATATGTAAATTGTTCTTCTTCTTGATGACATCAGGTTAAATTACAGATTGCAAGCATAACATGCAGAATTCATTTTAAATGTCGATTATGACATTCTTTTTGCTAGTTTGATATACCTCGGCCCGTGTTTTGGGCTTGGTAACGGATAGCATTACGGAATCTTTATTGAAATAGTCGCGATCATATTCACCGTTAATTGTTGGAATATTATCAACTTTTAACCCGTGTCAGAACTATTTATATCTAGCAATCAAAACAATATATAAAATTTTGTATAAGTTTTGTATATAACATACAATATATATAAATTATACATTAGTTATAAACAATTATATACAGAGTATACATTACTTATATATGCTAGTTTTAGGGTACGAGCGTTGTGCATGAACCCTGTCTAAATGAATAAAAATATTTTAATTAATTATATAAATATTATATTTAAAAATTATATTTGAGTTATTATAAATGAAAGTGTAAGCTTTTAAATATGAGGAATGTTGATCCTATAAACCTAACTCAACAAGAGAGAAATCGCCACATGGAAGTTCCCAATGATCCTCTAATATTAAAAAAAAAATATCAGTTAGTATACAAAGAGTGAATTCAAAAGATCATTCTAACAAAAGGATATTTGTTCAATGAAGTCTGCTTTTCTTGGGAGGGGACGGTTTGTCACGATCCAAATTAAGGATCATGACCGGCAGTTAGGAGCTAAGTGCTCCCAAATAAACCTTATCGATATTTTATAGAAAATCGAACAAAATTTTCCTTATTTATGGACCATCCCAAAAATCTTTCTCCATTTCAAATCAGCAACCAAACATCCTTATAGCAATTCAAATGGCAATGACTTTATCAATTAACAAAAATAAATATCTACCTTTAATAGTACACTCACTAACAACTAGAAATACAAATTTATCCCCAAATTTGATAAGAATGAACGATACTTAACATAAGTCTATAATAACAAAGAATACTCAAGACACTAAAAGAATGACCATGGAGTGACTCTAAGAGTTCAAAGAAAAGACCATAACAATTGATAAAATTTTCGCCCACGCGAGCAAGTGTGAGGCTCAGCAAGAACTATCAATTTGTGTGCTCTAATTAACGAAATTCTCACCCGCGCCAACTGTTGTCTCTGTAAAAGAAATTAGCGGAGAATGAGTCGCTAGATCAATGAGTAATAATACTTAACCACAACCGTTTTTATTAGGGACAAGTCAGAAAACATGCTAGTATCTCAAATAGAAAATAACATAAACATGCCCTTTCAGAAATAATAAAAGATTGTCAGTTTCATCATGCTTTTCTTGTTGTATAATACAATTAACAGTTCAGTAATAAGCTCGGTAACCACTATATAATATTAATATTCACATTTGGCAGGGTCAATGAACGGATCATGTAATCGGTATAACTGTGAACTTCTTTGCAAGAAGTCAAATGTAATGGTAGTTCCTACTCGAGGAAAAACGGTAACGGTATGCTAGTTCTACCTTCCCACTTGCGAGAGCTGTCACGACCCATTTTCGATAATAGTTCATGATGGCGCCTGTCACTATTTGCTAGGTCAGCCAACGCAGAAGTATAATTAAATTCTCAATTTATCTTTGCTAAAAATCACTACAATAGATTTTTCCAATTTATGGTTAAAAACCTGTAAAGATAAATAACATATAAAGATAGTTATACAACCCAAAATAAACGTATACTACTATGTGTGTCAAAATCGGGTATCACAAGCTTCGGACAACTAGTAAAATATACACCAAAGAATAATACCCTATCATACTGTCTAAATCAGGGTAGACAGAAACAAACAAAAATACAAAGGAAGACTTGTGAAGTCTGGAGGGCTGACTGAAAAGGCCTGGAAGACTATCCCCTATCATAAGAATCCCTGCCTCTAGATGAGGCACCACTTAATCTGCCAAAATTACGGGGCCTCTTTTCCAACGCATGACAGCCTTCCCGAGTAAGGGCCATCTCAACTCTACGGGCTGCGTTGATCGCCTCTTGAAAGGATATGTCACTACCAACTCCCATGGCCATCTGAAGACGGATCGACTGAATCAACCCATCAATAAACCTGCGGACCCTCTCCCGCTCTGAAGGGAGTATCACAACTGCATGCCGTGCCAAATCTACAAATCTATTCTTGTATTGAGTGACAGGCATGGAGCCCTGCTGGAGGATCTCAAACTGCCTCCGAAGTGCCTCCCGCTGAGTGACGGGGAGAAACTTCTCCAAGAGTAATTCTGCAAACTGATCCCATGTTAAAGCTGGGGACCCTGCTGGCCTAGATAGGCAGAAATCTCTCCACCAAGTCTTGGTGGATCCTGCAAGCCTGAAAGTGCAAAAATCGACCTCGTTGGTCTCCACTATCCCATAGTCCTGAGAATCTCATGGCAACTGAATAGAAAGTCCTGGGGATCCTCCGATGAAGCACCGCTGAAGGTGGTGGTAAAAAGTTTGGAGAACCGATCAAGTCTCCACAAAGCATCAGAAGACATGGCCGCTCCATCTTCGGCCTGGGCTGTAATGCCAATCTGAGCTGCCACTACGGGCTAAACCACTAGGGCCTGAGCCTAGGGAGCTACTGGCTCCGGAGTACCGTAACAAGAGTCTGAACCCCTCCTCCAGCCTGAGAAGTGGCTGATGCAACTGGCAGCAAACCTGCTCTAGCGACTCTGTCCATAAATCCCGCTATTCAGACTAGAGCATCCTGAAGATTTGGGGTGAACATAACCCCTGCCGGGACCTGAGTTGGGCCCACTGGAGCTGTTGGGGATGGAACCTCCTCACTATTTTCAATATGAGGCTCCACCTCTGTAATTGCTGCCTGGGCCTAAGCTCTGCCCCTACCACGGCCTCCGGCACGACCTCGACCTCTGCCACTCACGGGAGGTGCCTGAGGCTCGGACTGCTGATCAGCAGATGAGGAAGCGTGTGTTCTCGCTATCTGAGAAACAACAAAGTAGAAATTCAATCATTATTTGTGGAACCAAATCGCACGATAAGAAAGAACAAATGAGAGATTTTTCCTAACTCAATAGACTCTAAGGAACAAGTACAGACGTCTCCGTACATACCCTTCAGACTCTACTAAGTTTGTTCGTGAGTTGTGAGACCTATGTAACCTAGTGCTCTGATACCAACTTGTCACGACCCAGATTTTTCACAATCGGGATTGTGATGGCGCCTACTTATGGTAGCTAGGAAAGTCAATTTACTCATCGTTTCCATAAATAAAATCATTCTGTTGTCAATTTAGTAGCATGAATAATAATTATAACAATAACTGCAGAAGTCTGCTTTTATAAAATTGAAATAAATAAGAAATACTCAACATAAATCCTTTACCCAAGATTTGGTGTCACAAACTCACGAACCACTAAGAATAAACTACATATAATGGTCTGAAAGATATATAACAGCTGTCCGTCTCGAAAAATAAGACTACAGCATAAGAAGAGACGTCGGGACTGCGGACACCTGCAAACTACCTCAACCTCGTAGTAATTAAATCCTGCTATCGAACTATTGTTGTTGCTTCTCAAAACCTGGACCTGTGCAAAAATTGCACAGAAGTGTAGTATCAGCACAACCGACCCTATGTGCTGTTAAGTGCCTGGCCTAACCCTAGCGAAATAGTGACGAGACTAGACATGACTACCTAATCAACCTATACAGTTCTATATACATATGTACAACAATACAACGGAAATAGTGAACTAACAAATAAAAGGAAGGGAACATGCTATGGGGAGCACAACAATAATTATCACAAAATAAGAAATTCAATAGTTGCACGGCATCAGCCTTCGCGCTTTTACTCTCGTTCTCACCCAAACAATCATATAAAAATGCACGGCATCACCCTTCATGCTTTTCCTCACATAACTCTCATTTCATGGCACGGAATGACCCTTCGTGCAAATATAAGCAAAATCAGAGCACGAAATGTACCTTCGTGCGTAAATAGTCACAACATAGCACGGAATGACCATTCGTGCAATTAGAATCGGAAATAGCACATAATGACCCTTCGTGCAATATCACTCTTCCTCACCCAAATAACAGTCGCCACCAACCGGGCAAGAAGAATAAGTAAATAACAAGTACTATCCCGGCAAGGGAGTAACAATAATAACAATAAGGTCCCGGCAAGGGAACAATAATTTAACCATCCCGACAAGGGATTAATCATAATTCCTTTCAATACTTTCAACTTTAATTCAATAATATTCTTCATTCGAGCCAACGCTCCAAAGTAACAATATTTTACAATTTATTCCCAACCGTGCACAGTTGTAGCAAATTATACTTTAACTTAAGTGAGTTCCAAATTTATCTCAAAACATATACAGATAAAAATCCACAGTCATGCTAGACTCCAGTGTAAAGACACTCATCACCACGTCTATACACCGCACTCGATCAATTAGCAATTAACAATTTATTATACTCTAATCCCATTCCCTCAAGCCAAAGTTACATCAAATACTTACCTCAAATGTTTACACTCAAATGAGTCCTCAAGCAATGCCTTTCCTTTTGAATTTCGCTCCAATGCAATCGTATCTGTACAATTTATTTAATATCATCAATTCTACTCAACAAACCAGCCCAATTGCATAATTAAAGTCCTTTTAATATTCTATCCAAATATTGCAAAACCAACCCCGGGCCCTCTTGGTCAAAACCCGATGATCAAACCACAATAAATTCACCCATACCTCCACGAGTGCTTTAATATTCGACCACGAATTGGGGTTGAATTACCCAAAATTCTCAAAAACCTAACTTTGCTCAAAACCCATGATTTCTACCTTGATTTCATGATTTAGGCTTAGAAACTAGTCAATCAATGAAGGAAAAGTGAAGAAAATAAGCGGGAAATTACTTACTCAAAGGTTCTTGAAGCTTGAGGGCGTTAATGGCTTCCTAGGGCTTGGGAGAGAAGAGGGTCCGTGATAAAAAAGTGAAAAATCCGAGTGCACTGGTTCTGTCCTGTTTTTAAAAAATTTAACTGTGCACAATTGCTCTATGCAATCGCGGGGCAAGGAGTGCGATCACATAGAGTAGTTGACTAAAGCTCTGCAGATCGCGAATGGGGATAATGCGATCACATAGAGTGGTGGAATGAAACTCTGCGTTCGCGAAGGGGGCTAATGCGATCACAAGCTTTTGAAGCAAACACCATGCGAACGCGGAAGGGGCATGCGTTCGCATAGAACAAAGCAGGACCCTTCGAAATTTACACTATGGGATCAAGGGTAATGCTATGCAATCGCATAGAAGAAGGGACTGGGCAACAACATCGACAATTTTTGCTGCAATTCCTAAGTTCGAAACACTCCGAACCACCCCCGAAATCACTCCTGAGCCCTCGGGTCTCCAAACAAAATATGTGCACTGACTCAAAATTATCATACGAACTTGCTCGAGCGATCATATCGCTAAAATAACATCAAATTCAACGAATCAAACCCCAAGATCATTACTTTTCATTTCAAAGTCCAAAAACTTCAAATTTAGCTATTTAGATCTGAAACACGTCAAACGACGTTCGTTTTCAACCAAACTATACAGGAAGTGCTTAACCAATATTTATGGCCTATACCGGGTGTCATAACCAAAATACGAGCCCGATACCTATATTTGCTAACTCATTTTTATTTTCATTTTCCATAATAATTTTAGAAAATAATTTAACGGAAAAATTCTTTTACCGGGGTTTTGGACCTTGGAATTCGACTCCGCGCACATGCCCGAGTTCTATATTTTTCTACGGACCTTCCGGGACAGTCCGATCTCGGGTCCGGGTCCGTTTACCAAAAATATTGACCAAAGGCAACTATAATCATATTAATATAAAAAATTTTCAAAATTTTCACATAATTCACATATTTCAACATATAAAATTTTCAACTACGCGCCCGGACTACACACACAAATCGAGATAATATAAAATGAGTTTTTTAAGGACTCGAAAGTATGAAACAAACGAGAAAAATAGGTGATGACCCTTTAGGTCGTCAGAGAAAAATATTTTTTGGATAACAAACATAAAAGTTCAATAACGTGGATAAAATTATCTCACTAAAAGCAATTTAAAAGTTAAAGTTCTAAATTAGGGGAAAAATTAAATTACTATTCCGAATTAGCAAAAAATTAATTGAATGGTCCTATTCCTAAATACTAAAAAAATGATCAAATAACTATTTTGTCAGTGTGAACTCTATTTTAAAATCTTAAAAAAGATAAATAACATTTCGTTAAGGACTTTCATGCTTTTAATATAATAATAAAATTCAAAGTCTTCTGCATTTGAATGGTAAGCGGTTGGCCATCTTGCCGAAAATAATTTGACAAGTTTAAAATACAAATTTATTTATTTTTCACTTATCAAGCTTTACATAAGAGGTCTCTGAGAAGTCAACGTGTCTTCCAGTACATAAATCATGAATCGTTACTGCATAACAACTATGGAAAAAGAATAATATATATACTTTTTGTAATTGTTTATTTAATTATGGTAATAACATTTATGCTTGTCGGGAATAAATTATTTGTCATGTACAGTACATGTTTTATAGGTGTTAAATTTTCCGGGGGATGAATTGAATTGAAAATGAAAAAGTTGATGGAAGTTTGAATATGGAAAGTGACCTAGAGTTGACTGTCGAGTTAAGAGTGCTCGGGAATCAAGTTACGTGACCGACTAGTTTCGGGGATTACCCTTGGCCCAAACAATCGGAATTGAATTTTGGGCGTAGGACAAAGACAGATTTTGAAAGCCAGGCAATAGGTGGTTTGTCCGAGTGGAAATGGAATTCCGATAGTTGCGGCAACTCCGCTTATTTGGATGTGCACTGCAAAATTTTGAGGTCGACCTCGGACGTCATTTGTCCGGGTTTTGATGGAATCTATAATTTGGAGAGTTTTGAAAAAGCAAACTAGATCAATGTGTAATGGTGATTTTATTTGGATAGTGTTATGATTGGAACAAATTTATATAAATTAATTTTGGGATTTATTAGTGAGTTAAGTCCGAAATTTCAGGCGTCGAGACCATACAGCCACGTGGCGGCAGAACTTAAAAATAATGCGAAAAAATGCAGTCAAACAAACCATCCCCAAACCTCGCGTTCAGCGTGGCATGGGCTCGCGAAGGCCCCGGGCGATCCATGTCTGTCAGCGAGACGGGCGGTCCCGCGTAGGCGTGCCCCAGGCCAGCGATCGCGCCAGTGCAATCGGGGGTGTGCGGCGGTCCCGCGTGAGGGTTCTCCTTGAGAAACGCGTAGAAGAAATGGTGAGCAGGGCTGGATGCATCGCAGCAGCGCAGAATCAGCGTTAGCGAAGATGTCCGGCTCGTAGCGTGTAGAGAACTGTGACGCGTAAACGCCGGGCGATGAATTGAACGAAACATTTTATCACGAGTTTCCTCATAAACCTACGTTTTTAGCCTTAGAGAGAAAATCACGGAAATGCTGAAAATCTCCTCAAATTCATCGGAGGTAGTTTCTTGACAAACATCATTTTATGGTAGGATTAACATCAATCTTCATTAATTTGGGTAGAAATTTTGAAGAATTGTGGAAAATTTGGGTTTTGAAAGGCCAATCGAACTTTCATTTTGGTAAATTTTATATGTACGGACTCGTGGCGGACGAGGGTTCTGGAAATATGAGTTTCGAAAATTTTTAAGATGTGGGCCTAGGGCTCGGGTTCAGTGATTCTTTCGGTGAGTTATGGTTCCATTAGCTATTTTGATATATTTAATGCTTCAATTTAATATAGGTTACAACATTCATAGATCTCAGTATACATCATGAAGCATGAAAATTCCATCCAGTAAATAACTTCTATAAATGATATCTGAAATTAGATAACCCGGACTACATCTTAAATCTTTATGTTAAATGACTTACACGCGAATAGCAACGTAGTAAAATAAACACCATTAAAGTATGACTAAAATCAGCAATAAATAATAAGCTGAATTCAGAGGCTTTCGTAGCAATTATTTGGAAATCTTACGAGATTATTATCCCTTGTTTTGATAACCTAGCTGTGCATAATTTTATTACAAATTTAAGTTTTAAAATTATTTTTGCTATTATTTATTTTATCTTTTAATTATATATATGTATTTTTAAATTTAGCCAATTTAATATAATGTATTTGCCGTAAAACTTTGCGTACTTTATTCATTTGGTGGCCGGGGAGAATATATATTAAATTATGGCAACCTATATGAAACATATAAATACACGTACGTAGATGAAACACACGCGCAGTAATGCAATTCGAAACTGCCTTATGTATATGGCAATACTTTAAACATAGGAAGCTAACCACGCAGTAAGCTACCAGGTACAAAACAAGATGAGCCTACAACGCACGCCATAACCATATACGTATAGCATACACTTCATTATACAGTGGCATAACATTCGGCAAAACCATGCATGCTAGCGCCTGTCGATAATTTATTGACAAATCTCACAATGGGCATTATTGAAATCTTGAAGCCGAGAATAGTACAGTGCGGACTGTAGATTGTATGCAGGTATTAGTATAGTTAACCATGAAAGAAGTAGCCAAAAATTGAATTTTTAATGGCCTCACGTATGCTAGAAAGGGATAAAGTGGATTACGTATTGTAGCGATGAATAATTTATACGTGGATTTCTTCCGCCCATTGGCCTACTTTTATTCTTCTTGAGATGGAAATGCCCCATACCGACTCCTACACTGTGTGCGGATCAGAAATCTGATGGAAATTTAATTTTCAACTAACGAGCTCACAAGGAAGTGCTGGAACAGTCGAAAGGTAAACTGCTAGCGTTCCATGAGACAATTCTCCGATTTGTATATTTTGTTCACATTCGTCTCGCAGCAATGCACGATTATATTCACTATTTATACTTTGTATACTCTGTAGGGCTTCATGTGAGCATATGACCACTTGGTCCATGGGAATTGACATGTTGGGAAAAAGTTCCACTTTTTCCAATATATCTATCAACTATTAATTAATTCCGTTATGCACTAAATTAGATAAAAATGAGCTTATAATAAAATGATGATGACAGTAGTAGCCGAGTTTGCTTCAATGTCTTTAAGCCTTAAATCCCTTGGCTAAAATTTAAATTCGTAACAACTATGCTGAATTTTAAAATTTTTAGACTAAACAAAGCTTGGCAAAGAAAAAATTAAAACATAAAAGTTACAAGCTAATACAAAGAGGACCCAAGAAAAAAGGAAACTTTTGCTATAGAAATAGAATTTTCTCCTAGACAAGCTAAGACTCAAGAATTTACCATACATCTAGACAGCTAGCTAGTTAATTACGACTTGCTGAGACATTTCTGGCTGTTTACATGACTATTTTTAGTCAATGTATTCACAGTTAAACTGCAAGACAACTCAATATTCCTACGCTTGGAGCTTATCCCCCAAACTTTAAATTTGATAGGCACATCCATGGATAGAGACAAAGACAAATGTTGATTTGAATTCGTGCTATTCATAGTCTTTTCAACTTCCTTAGGCAATTGATCTGTTTCCCCCTTATGAAGAATAATCTTAATATTCGTTGAACTCTTGGGATTTTGGTCTAAGTTAGGAAAATTCCCTTGAGCAATTTTTTTCTGCTTAAAATATAAAGAAACATCAGCATCCTCTTCATAATACAAAATTCTTGACCTTTGATTCGGATTCTTGGCTTCAATTGTAAGGTCATATTCATATTGAGGACGTTTATGCTGAAGTTGTAATTTCTTGAGTAAGACTTGTTTCACACTAAATTGTGGATCATCATGCTTGGTAAATAATTTGGTAAGACCTATTATCAATCCAATAATGCTTCCAATAACAACTAACATTACAACTATGCATATACAACGACGAGAATAACAACAAGAACGTCGAGGTTTTCGGTTCTGATTCCGATGGCTTTCGACGATTAGAGCATTTTCAGGTGGAGGAATACGATAGATTTGATCTTTTGGGACTTGAACAACGTATGTTCCTGAAGCGAAAGGCGGTTGAGTATTACAAACTGATACAGCTAAAGGTTCATGGTGACTAATATCGTTATGTGTGGGGGAATTATTATTTGTTGTAATTTGGTTTTGGGGAAATCCATCGCCTTTTTCAGATTGGGACCGCTCCTCCATGGAAGAATGGAGAGCGGTGAAGATGGATGCCTAAGGTTGGTAAGGCTAATGATGGACAAAAGGTGATGGCTAGTTTTGCATGGGAAAAGGTTGTTGCATTTGCATGGGAGGAAATAGAATGTTGAGCTATTAGAGTGGAAAATTGAACAACTGTCTTTTAATTAATTTCTAATATTTCTTGTTTTTTGTGCTAAATATATTGGTACTCAAGCAATGACAAACAAGAAATACAAAACTAGACAAAGAAAGGTGTTTAAATTCTGCGCGTTAATGGCGTAAAAAAATTATTATACAATTATGTTACTTAATTATAAAGAAACAACAAATCCGTATGACAGTATATTAATAAATATGGTAATTAACCTTCTGTCACAAGTGAAAATTCACACTCTGTGCTCGAATATCAAAGAATTGCTAGTAAAAGTTATATAAATCAAAATTAAGTGCACAAAAAGTGTGTTGACTGAAACATATGCTCAAACTGTCAGGTAGTGTGTTTTCTCAAAATGGATTTCTACTGGAAGACTTGAAAGACTGAGCAGCATAGACTAGCAGAAATCAACTTTATGCTAATCTTCATCTCGTATCTATTCTTATTTCTCCGGGGCGATGGAGAGATCGACGAGAATGTTACGCACTGTATTGAGGTGGGGTGGATGAAATGAAGGTTAGCGTCTGGAGTCCTGTGTAATAAAAATGTGCCACAGAAACACAAAGGTAAGTTTTATAGAGCGGTGATTAGACCAGCTATGTTGTATGGGGTTAAGTGTTGGCCAGTCAAGAATTCACATATCAAGAAGATAAAAGTAGCAAAAATAAGGATGTTGAGATGGATGTGTGGGCACACTAGACTGGATACGATTAGGAATGAAGATATTCGGGAGAGGATGAGTGTGGCTCCGATGGACAACAAGATGTGGGAAGCGGCTTAGATGGTTCAGACACGTGCAAAGGAGAAGCCTAGATGCCCCGATTAGGAGGTGTGAGCGCTTGGCTTTGGCAGGTACGAGAAAAGGTAGAGGACGACCTAAGAATTATTAGGCCGAGGTGATCAGACAGAACATGGCGCGCTCCAGATTTCTGAGGACATGGCTCTTGATAGGAAGACGTGGAGTTTGAGCATTAGCATCGTAGGTTAAGGGTAGTCGAGCGGCTCTCCCCTTTGTCCCGGTTTTCCACTTTGTACCGACGAGTATGATAGTGTTTTGTCTAGCCCTACTAGTGATTTATGTTGTGTTTCACACTTTTGCATAATAATTGTGTTACTGTTTTTTCATTTATTTTCTGTTTCTCACGTTGATGATATTATTTTTCGGGTTTTGTTATCAGAGATCTATTGTCTTTGAGCCGAGGGTCTCCCGGAAACAACCTCTTTATCTCCTCCGGGGTAAGGGTAAGGTCTGCATACATTCTATCCTCCCAGACTCCACTGATAGAATTTTACTGGGTTGTTGTTGTTATTGTTGTATTTATTCTTATTTCTAAATAATAGGAACTAAAATTGAAAAGAACATTATTTCTATCAACAACAATATTTGAAATCCTGCTGTTGTTTCCAAAAAAACTTCAAACAAATAGACTTCTTAAAGCTTCAAAGAGTACAAAATTTATTTTAGGTGAGAGTATTATACAGCGTATTAGAATTAATAAAGAGGTAACAACGACCAAGGGCGAATCGAGTATAAAGGCAATGAGTTCATTTGAATCATAGCTTTCGCTCGTACATGATATTTTTTCTCAAAAAATTATTAAATATATATAAAAAATAAATTTTGAACCCATTAAATAAGATGCGATATGATAAAATTTTAAATTTGAACCTTAAAGTTTAAATCCGGGAAAGTCTACAACCTTGCGTTAGAAATATTGGCGCAGAAAACCAACAACAGAAATAAAAGCAATATAGCATAAATTTTCCTATGGATAACATAATGGTGGTCATAAGGAACAACATATATTACTATTCTGAACTAGTTATTTACATTTGAAAAGAGAACGTATTGCACATCAGCAACCAATATAAGAAGGGTGACTAGAAAACTCCAAGCTCCAACACCAAGCCAAAAAATTCTGACCTCCCTACACATCAGCCAAAAACAAAACACCAAAAATGACAAGATCATTCATTTCAGCTCTCTCTACTCTCTTAACAAAAAAATAAGAAAGAATTGCATATGAGAGAAAAAGATTAAAGTTTTTTTATTGTAAGACCATAACTAGGCATGTAACCAACTGAGTTTTCAGCTCGCTCTTAACCTTTATTCCTGTTGTTCATATATATATAAATGTCCAATATTGAATTTCTAACACTTTATCTAAGAAATTAAGTGATTAGAACACTTGTATTTATTATAAATTTAGATATGCAACATGTCCTCACCCCATTTCCCTACTTTTTTTTACATTATAGTTCAAGAGGTACGTCGCAATCTCAATTATACATCAAGTACAAGAGATGAGAAATAAAGTGATACCAATTATACTTTTCGAAACCGTCCTCATCATATCGAATTTTCGGGATCTGTACGGTTCGATTAATTTTTGGTATTTTTTTTATATGTCATGTAAAAGTCACTAACTGAAGTAGAATTGAATAACATACGTACTTTTATATATATGACTTAGCAAAACTTTCTAGACATTTTCACATTTTAAAGGGTTATGAATTAAGAAAATATGAAAAATGACTGGAATATAGATCCATCAACTACTCTATAATAACGTAAAAGAAATTAAATAAATTAACATAAAGAAAATATAAATCACTCGAGTGGAAAGATATTAACCAAGATGGACTGAGACTCAAGGATAAAGTCTATACAAGATTAAATATTAAAAAAGATAAATCTAAGTCATACGAAAGAAAACATAATCAATACATTGTAGTTTGCTACTCATAATCACTACAATACCTTGTGTCTTGCAAGTGAATATGTTGGAAATAATTTAGTTTCATTGTCCAAATGACGAACGATTTGAAGCGTTGGAAACTAGACTCAGAGAAATTTAATTTGATAGGTTGTGCTTCACCCAAATCCTTGTATAACTGTAGATATAATCGTTTAAAGTGAGGTCTTATGCGCACTCATTTACAACTTCGTCGATTATAAAATTTTCCAACTTCAAAAGTTCCCGTTAGTCTAGTACTTAACATAATAATACCATGCAAAACTTTCTCAAAACTATAACATTTTCAGTAAAAATCTTGAGCTTCTGGAAAGACAATACTTTACCAACACATTAAAACTCAAAACTTTCATATTTTTTTTCAACAAGTAATATTTTACAATCCATATACTATTTTCATCAAATTTGCTTCAATTATAAGTTTAAAAAGGTTCTCCATTATGAGATTCACATTCTACCAACTTCTCCTTTAATATTCTATTTTCATATATATCAAGCCTTAAATCATCCACCAAAGCTAACCGAATTATCAGAATTCAATTCTGAGCCCTCTAATTCACAAGTCAATATCATGTTGACTTTTCCAACTTATGTCTTCATAAAAGAGACTAAGTGTCTCATCTCTTAATAAAGTCATTCCAATTAAATTCTAACGCACCCAATACTGATAACGAAATATAAGGAAGCGGAAAATAGGAAGAACGGGATGGTTACTCACGAGACGACGGGTTGGATCATCACATTATTCCTCCATTATTGCCCAATCTTTTTGAATATTAAATGTGCATTACTTTCAATTTCCCACTGACTTTATCCTATGTTGTCTCTGTTGTCAAGTTCTATATCTAGAGATATTATCATTAACTAAGTCTAACCCCTCCATGCGTCTGACTATACGGGGATGAAGAACTTTGCCCTTCAGAAAGTCCTACATGTTGTCCACTCTCCTGATGCAGAGAGTCTGGGCAAGTAACTCTCCCTCCCATATGTGCGTGGACCTATGATCTCTTTGTAACGATAATAGCTAATCACTAGAAGGTCCGGGATGAATTGGTGGCACCTACATGTCATCTATTGTAAATTAAACAACATTAATTACATGTTAGTTTTTTAATTTTATATGTTTGTTTGTAAATTAAAGAATTAATTTTTATAATTATATAGTATTTTAATATTAACATATTCACATATAGATTCCAGTATTGATATTTGAGGCCCAGTAGCTGCAACATATCCTGAATTCTTGTATGTTTCTTATTTTACATATTAGTTTTACAATATTATATGTTTTTTTGTAAATTAAATATGCAAACTCTTTATAGTTATACAATATTTTGATTATTAACTATTCACATATGGGTTCCACAATCGATATTTGAGGCTTAGTAGCACCAACATATCCTGAATTCTTGTATGTGTTAGTTTTATTATTTTACATATTAGTTTTATAATTTTATATGTTTGTTTGTAAGTTAAATAATTAATTTTTATAATTATACAATATTTAATAATGGCGATTAAGGTAGTAGTTGGAGGGAGCACTCTAAATATCATTAGCGCTTACGCGCCACAAACGGGATTGGACAAGGAGGTAAAAAGGTGCTTCTGGGAGGTGCTAGATGAGGTGGTGCGGGGTATTCCGCTGACGGAGAAGCTATTCATAGGAGGGGATTTCAATGGTCATATTGGGTCATCCGTTGGTGGCTATGGTAAGGAGCATGGTGTCTACGGCTGTAGTGTTATGAACGAGGGTGGTACCTCATAGTTGGATTTCGCTAGAGCTTTTGAGTTGGTGATCGTGAACTTTATGTTTCCGAAGAGGGAGGAACATTTGGTTACTTTGGGGAGTATGGTATCTAAGACTCAAATTTACTATCTCCTCCTCAAGAGGTGTGATAGGTGGTTGTGCGAGTATTGCAAGGTGATTTCGTGTGAGAACCTCAAAACTCAACATAGGCTCCTAGTGATGGACGTTGGTATTTTGATCAAGAGGAAGAAGAGGTTTGTTCGGGTCCATCGAGGATCAGGTGGGGAGCTTTGTCTAAGGAGAATGTTCAAGAGTTGGAGGGGTGGTTGAAAAATATGGGTGCCTGGAAGAGTGGTGAAACGCTAGCGCTATGTGGACAACAATGATAGACTTTATAAAGAAGGCAGCAACAGAGGTGTTGGGAGTTTCAAAAGAGCTATTATGGCGGGCATCAAGGTGACTGGTGGTGGAATTATGTGGTCCAAGGTAAAGTAGAAGCCAAGAAAGCGGTGTACACTAAGTTAATAAAGATCACCAACGAGGATCAAAGGAGAGCGTACAGAGAAAGATATAAGGAGGCTAGGAAGGAGGCAAAAATAGCGGTCTTAGAGGCTAAGACTGCTTCTTTTGGTCGGCTTTATGAGGAACTGGGGGAAAAGGTGGAGATAAGAAGTTATTTCAATTGGCTAAAGCAAGAGAGAAGAAGGCTCGCAATCTAGATCAAGTAAAGTGTATCAAAGATGAGGACGATCAAGTATTGATGGAAGAGACCCAGATTAGGCAAAGATGGCGATCGTACTTTCATAAACTTTTGAATGAAGAAGGGGATGGAAACATCATGTTAGGGAAATTGGGGTACTCTGAGAGTCACCGAGACTTTAGGTATTGTAGGCGCATTAAGGTTTAGGAGGTCGTAGGCGTGATAGGTAGGATGAGTCAGGCAAAGCGACTCGAACTAACGAGATTTCAGTAGAGTTTTGGAGATATGCGGGTAGGGTAGGCTTGGATTGGCTGACTGGGCTGTTTAATGTTGCCTTCAAGACAAAGAGGATGCCTGATGAGTGGCGGTGGAGTACAATGGTTTCGGTATACAAGAACAAATAAGATATCCAAAATTGTAACAACTATATGGGTATCAAGTTACTATGTCATACCATGAAAGCCTGGGAGAGGGTGTTGGAAATGAGGATAAGGAGGGCGATGTCTATATCGGAAAACCAGTTGGGGTTCATGTCGAGCCGTTCTACTACGGAAGCTATCCACCTTATCAGGAGGCAGGTGGAACTACACAAGGATAGGAAGATGGATTTGCGTATGGTTTTTTTTTACCCAGAGAAGGCATATGACAAGGTCCCTAGGGACATCCTTTGGAGATGTCTAGAGGTGAAAGATGTGCTGGTGGATTATATTAGGGCGATAAAGGATATGTATGATGGAGCTATGACTCAGGTAAGGACTGTGGGAGGTGACTCAGAGCCTTTTCCGGTGGTTATGGGATTCCACCAAGGATCTAGGCTCAGTCCATTCGTATTTGCTCTAGCGATAGACTTACTGACACACCATATCCAAGGAGAGGTGTCATGGTGTATGTTGTTCGTTGATGATATAGTTTTGATTTATGAGATGCGAGGTAGTGTTAATGGGAGACTAGAGGTATAGAGGCAGACTCTGGAGTCTAAAGGTTTCAATTTGAGTAGGAATAAGACAGAATATGTGGAATGTAAGTTTAACAACTTGACCTGGGAAGCAGATGTGGAAGCTAGGCTTGACTCATAGGTCATCCTCAAGAGAGAAAGTTTTAAGTACTTAGGGTCAATTATCTAGGGAGATGGGGAGATCGATGGGGATGTCACACATCGTATAAGAGGGGTGGATGAAATGGAGGTTAGCGTCTGGAGTCCTGTGTGACAAGAATGTGCCACTGAAATGTCGATGCACCATTTTTCTCGTGAAATCGAGTTTATGACATTTGAGCGGACAACTCTTTTTCTTTTGGGAATTGGGTTTGCAATTTAGAAGATTCGTCACCTAATGATTAAGTGCATTACGACACTAAAAATGAATTTGATTTAGAAAAATAAGAGGTTGGGTAAGAGCTTGAAATTATGTGGAAGGGAAAGTTTTAGGCACCCCTCAAGATCCACTAGTGTGGTTCTCGGCCATGCTATAATTATGACATTAAATACAACAAACAAGTAATCAAGCAAGCAATGTAAATACTAGGTAACTTTTACATAACGGGTGCAAATAAATGAAGTATAAGAGGTTTAAAGAGTGCTGAAATTTGGAAGTATGCGGTTTTATAATTAAATAAAGATACACAAGTAAATGAGAAGGGGTCCAATAAGGGAATGAGATAATTAAAGAAAAGCGGAAAATTAGGGAAAATATCTGAAAATCGAGCAATTAAAAATTTTACATAATAAGTACTATGATTGAAAATGTAAAAATTGAAAACTAAAACAGCTTTCGCTTCGGGAAGAAATAGACAAGTAAATAGAATGGGAGTCCTAAATTTAAATAACACGGATCATCCATGTAACACAGTAACCATTTATATACATGGTGTTATCACGTGGTCGCTATCCATACCCGCCCATTAAGGTATTCGTGCGAAATGTCTATTGCAATTTAAATCTTGTGCAATACAATCTATCGATTACTGAATTATTAGGGACTACTTACAATGCAGAGAGAGGGGAAAATGTCACGACCCCGAATCATTAGGCCAAATAGCCCGGCACATTGCTAGAACGACGATATGAACCAACGAATTTAGAAAATACAAGCAACCACGTTTAAACCAGAAAAGCAACGACGATATATGCAACATTTATAATATCAACTCCATAATAAAGGTCAAAATCATTGGCCTAACAGACATGAGAATATAGAGTGGAAATACCAAATGGAAAAAATGTCAATACAAAGGCAGTGGGAAGAATATCGGAATAAGACTTCTACTGACTACTATTATATCAAATAAACACACCAGCATATGCTGAATCAAGCTACTGGAAATTACTAGATCTAACATACAGATGCGGGATAAAATGAGTCTTTATGACATTTCAGTGGTAATAAATGAGGGTAAAGGCAGCCTTGATAAAATCACTGATAAGCATACTAAGCTATAATCGAGCTACCACTGCTTCATAGAATAAATCTTCAACATACTATATCAACAATTACCAATAAATAAGCATAGCAATACTTAGTGTGCTAAATGCAATGCAATCATGATATAACACTGCAACATGCTTGATACCGTATTTGTATGGGGAATTCCTACCGAAATCACATTAGCCTTATCAGCATAGAAGTGCTCCTGCAGCGTGCAGTCAATCAGTATATATCTGCTTGTATCTGTCCACATCCATGCTAGTCGGCTAATATGCGAATCACGGCCTCGCGAGCCAGAAACTGAAAACTCTTTTTATCATTTTTCGGTTGGAAAACGATAATATCAAGTTCGAGAGATTGGAATTTAGAATAATAACTTGAAAACTTGTGGACTAGTAATGGAATAGCATGCATGTGATAAGACGATGCTTGTCTCATGGTCCCTAAGCAACACGCGCTGCATGTATACTCAAGCAATAATAGCCC